>CM074191.1:28722886-29322886 GCA_037179385.1 Holothuria scabra
GGTATCTTCGTTTATAGTATCTTTGATGTGAAGCAAAAATATTATAAAAATAGATACCAAACTTAAAATGGCGCGGTGACTCCTCACCGAGGCCGAATCGGAGGGGCGGAAGTGCTGATCACTGATCAGTCGTTTTGGAAGCCAGCAGGTAAATTGATATCTTTTGGTACTATACATACGTAGGATTTTAAAACTTTGCCATTCTTGCAAACACCGTTCTTCAATAAATTTCACCTACATGAAACAGTTTTAGGTTTCTTCGGCGGCTTTCTACTTAAGAACATTTGAATATTAACACACAACGACTGGTTTGAAGTTCATTGGCTTACTGATTGGTCAGTTCCTATGGTATCCTCAAAAGCGCACATCTATGCACGCGTTTACATTCTTACGCGCTTACAACACAAAATCAACTACTGCGTTCTTTTTCCAAGCACGCGGAAGTACGCGTCAATTATTCCGGACCTCACACTGAGAAATGGATTGTGCGCCTACAGAACTGGCACGCTGACTAGATATCGTCATAATGGAATTTTCTGCTACGCATGCACAATTGTGCACGCAGAAAACCGTGCGCATGTCAAATGAACACTTCCGCCCCTCCGATCGAGCCTCCGTGAGGAGTCAGCGTGTCTAACAGTGTAGGGATAGGAGTTTGGTATCTACGTTTATAATACCTCAAATATATATCAAAGATATCACGTCTACTTGTTGCAAGTTCACTCTTTGTAGAAGATATGTCAATTTCAATTCTTATATCTCGAGTACCAAACATGGGAAATGAGAAAAAAAAATTCCCCAGTGAGCTATGCCTAGAATATGTTCCTGTTCAAAATATCAAACATAAATTTGTTCTGGACTTTTTTGTTTCAAGGAGCTGCACACCGTTGGAAATGAATTGAAATCATAACTTTTCGAATCATATTAACTCATATGACCAGTGGTCGAATAAGCCTGTAAACCTGAACCGGCCACACAGAAGCATTGGTAGCACCAATAACAGTACTGCTTCAGTACTGCTTGGTGCTGGTAGCGCTATCAACGCTTCTGGGCGGCCGGTACTGGGCTAAAATTTTGAAACAATTACAGACTATATCCTTTACAATTACGCATTAGTTTATACTTTAAAAATAATATATGACATTTGTATGAGAGGGAAGGCTGGGATACTTTGTCCAGATTAAGAAAAAGGCTACTCCTTATTCATGTCATATCGAATGACGTTATTTTTGGAAAATTGAAGACCATGCTTTGAAAATTTTTGGGGGGGGGGGAGGGGGGAAAGTGCCCCCCCCCCCGTGCTTCTATGGCGAGCCGCTAATGGACAAGAACAGTCCCCCAACCTGAAGTAGTGTACAGTAGATAGACTGTTTTGTTTTATGAATGGTTCTGTAGATTCATGTGAGAATAATTATGTTCTCCTCAAACGTGAAATGTACTTGGAGAAACTGCTTTATTGGCTTTGAATGTGTTATATGAAAGTCCTGAAACATTATGAGAAATGTTTCGAAGAGAAATAATACAAAAATTGAGAGATTTAGCTGCTGGTTAAAAGGGCAAGTTTGGGGAGAATGCTTTTCGTCAACTCAGTACAACAGGGTCCGGATCTACCGGCCGTGTACAGTCAAATTGTGTGAGCGCCTACATCTATGGCGAGCCAAGTGCCAAATAATTCGATAAACTTGGTCTATCGGTTGGTAAACCAGGTTTTTCGACCGATTAGCCTGGTTTATTAACCGATAAACCAAATTTATCGAATTATTTGGTGTGGTTTACCCAAATCCTGACATGAATACAGATGATGGCATTTACATTTAATCCTTAAATCTCCTCTTTGGGCAAAATATTTCTGTTTATTACGACTGTGAGCTATATTTTTATCCCCTCACTCTTTACTTATGCCTTTACGAATCAGTAGAAACTGAACCTATGCAATAATTGAATAGACAAAACTTCCGATAACAGTAGTACATAATTACTATTTACTGAACATTTATATCGTCTATTGGGATTATATATCTTTAATCGCATCTTTTTTTTATTGCACTTTATATCAAGTATGCATTGTGCACGTAGTCATGGGGACGGGGGGGGGGGGGGACGATGCCGGTGGTTTTCGTATCGTATCCATACTTAGTCATGCATGTCAGGTTGATGACTACATACTACATTTAATTTATGGAAAAATACTTGAAAGAGGAAAAAGGATTACAGCCAGAGGGCTGTGAGGTACCGACTTTTTCTTTCAGCGCCTTTGCTCATGGTATCGAAAATCCATCAAAAAAGAACCAACCGCATCTCTATGCGGTGGGACCCTAACTGACCGCTTCCTGTGGGCACAACCTACCATTTCTGTAGTGGCAGAGTGGCGGAGCCAGAATGTCAAATTTGGGGGAAACTATAAGGGCAAAGGATAATTTTGAAAGAGGGCAAAAATTTTTCCAGCGCATTTCGAAACCGAGCACAAACCACCCGTTCCTGGCGGTGGGGTTCCATCGTGCTGTTGGGCAAAGTCCCGGAAGCTAGGAGGTTTTAGCATATCTCTGGATGAAAAATTATTTCCCTTGAGAGGTATAATATTACTTATTTTTGGGGTTAGCCCCACTCCTTAATGACCTAAGTCGGGGTGGCAAGTGAGGACAATCGCAAAATCTGTTCACCCCACCGCATCGCCACCACTGAATATCTGGGACCTCTAGCTGAGTTAAATATTACATAGACTTTGTTGAAATAACCTTATCTCTGCTATAATAGTTTATAAGGCGAAACTTGCAGCTATTCTGGATGAAAAATTAAGTCTCTGGAGAGGTATAATATTACTTATTTTTTCGGTTAGCCCCACTCCTCAATGACCTAAGTCGGGGTGGCAAGTGAGGACAATCGCAAAATCTGTTAACCCCACCGCAGCGCCGCCACTGAATATCTGGGACATCGAAGCGAAGCGGCTAGAAAGTTTTGGAAAATCGCGACCATCAAATAGCCGGAAATTGCATTTCTTAGGCTGAATTCAGTAAGCTTGACCTACACAGGCATATTTAGCAGAGGAACGAACGCAAAACATTACAGATTTGGTTCCTCGTGGGATAAATTATAGTCTGAGGGCGAGACTAAAGACTATCTAAGCGGGCGCTACTATTGGTAGACGCGGAGAGCACAGACAATTTTGAAAAATCGTTACCCTTCAGATAGCCGGAAATGGCATTTTCCAGGCTTGCGTAAGCAAGTTCTACCAGCAGAAGTGGAACATATTAACATGAAGCATTACAGATCTGAAGCGTTGTGGGCGACCTTTGGAGACGAGGTCACTAACGACTATATAAGTAGAGCGCCACCATTTGTGTACAGATATTCTGGGAATCAAGAACCCTTGGATAGTCGGAAATGGCATCTTCCAGACCTTTATCAGCCCCCCACGCACACTTTGGCTTAAAGTTCCTACATCATATCGCATTTGGTGAAATATTGATGTCACCTTAAAAAATAGATGGAAAGTAGGACGACGAAGGAAAATATAAGAAAAGACTTAGCTATCATTTCAATTTATAGTTGCTAGGCTTCAAACCAACCTATACCTTTTTCAAGGAATGAATTACAATGAGCGATGGCTCTGACGGGAAAAGGTATGTGTAGGTGACATAGGTGTACTGGTCAAGAATATATTTGCTTATAATCATCTTACTGCATGTTCACGGCAGTAAAGTTATCTGCCAAAAAAGTGCATTCATTGCTTCTTCTTCTTTTTCTTCTTCTTCTTCTTCTTCTTCTTCTTCTTCTTCTTCTTCTTCTTCTTCTTCTTCTTCTTCTTCTTCTTCTTCTTCTTCTTCTTCTTCTTCTTCTTCTTCTTCTTCTTCTTCTTCTTCTTCTTCTTCTTCTTCTTCTTCTTCTTCTTCTTCTTCTTCTTCTTCTTCTTCTTCTTCTTCTTCTTCTTCTTCTTCTTCTTCTTCTTCTTCTTCTTCTTCTTCTTCTTCTTCTTCTTCTTCTTCTTCTTCTTCTTCTTCTTCTTCTTCTTCTTCTTCTTCTTCTTCTTCTTCTTCTTCTTCTTCTTCTTCTTCTTCTTCTTCTTCTTCTTCTTCTTCTTCTTCTTCTTCTTCTTCTTCTTCTTCTTCTTCTTCTTCTTCTTCTTCTTCTTCTTCTTCTTCTTCTTCTTCTTCTTCTTCTTCTTCTTCTTCTTCTTCTTCTTCTTCTTCTTCTTCTTCTTCTTCTTCTTCTTCTTCTTCTTCTTCTTCTTCTTCTTCTTCTTCTTCTTCTTCTTCTTCTTCTTCTTCTTCTTCTTCTTCTTCTTCTTCTTCTTCTTCTTCTTCTTCTTCTTCTTCTTCTTCTTCTTCTGACGATGACGATGACGATGACGATGACGATGACGATGACGATGACGATGACGATGTCGATGACGATGACGATGACGATGACGATGACCATGACCATGACCATGACGATGACCATGACGATGACCATAATCTGGAAAGAATTCAGACATGTTTGACAATTTTATGTGATGCAAAGCATGCCAGATTTTTTAAGACTTAAATGACTGGCAAATGTTTTTCCATCTCATTTAGATGCGTTTATCAAGGCCTGACAAGTGCCATTTCCAATCTGGGAGGCTGTTTTGGCAAAAATTTTCTTGGACAACCGATGGTGGCACTCCGCTTAGATGGTTAAACGTGAATTAGCCCCTCCCATATCCAAATAATACTGCGCCTAGAACCGCGCCTGAAGGAAATAAACAATTTGTGAATAGTGGGTTAGTGCAGCAGTCCCCCGGCTCCCTTGTCTTTCGGGAACGTGTACCTCATGTACCCATGGGGCTATTACCTTGACAAAGTAATAGCTCCGTGGTGTACCTTAACACCCAGAAAGATTAACGTAACGGACTTAAAAGTCTGTCAGACGAACAATAGGGGGATCATGTGTGTATTCCGCCGACCTGGGCCATTCCCGTTGCTTGTGTTTACATAAAATTTCGATAGAGGGTGCAATGACTGTTAGATCGCAGTCATTGGTAGAGATCCAGGGGATGGGACACTCTCCCTGGACCCGCCTCTAGTTGGAAAATTCAGCTTTTGGCATTTGGGAGATGGAAGGAATGCAACATTTCCTACCTTCCATAGCATTTTTTAATACGCATGAACACCAGTGTATAGGCTCGCGCACTGACATCGGAAATTTGCTAGTTTCAGAATCTTCATGAAGACAATTGCATTGTACAAAAAACCCATCTGCAAATCACGAGATGACGCGGCGATCCTAAGTCTGAATTTATAAAGTGCTATTAACTTTTCCTGCTATGCGTCTGCGTGAGTTGTTATTTCAGAGGATTTATTTGTTAAATATGACAACATTGTTCGAGGTCGGAAGCACGTGGAAAAACCGTGGCCTGCCCAACCTTCAGTTCGTTAGAAATTTACCTTTAAGACCTCTAAGGATCTAAAGAGCGTGGAGTTTCCCAAAATTTCGTTAATTTGATGACCATTAGTGAGAGAGCATGGTCAGAATTGATTTTGGTCGAACCCCCCCTTCTTACCTCATTTCACCCTATCTCTACAGAAATATGGCGCAAAGGCATTTGGTGGAAACTGGAAATCGAGGGAGGGGGTGTCTATGTACACGAATAATCAACCATTATCGGACTGATGCATAATTTAGCTATGTTTGAAATGCTACTGATAATTAACACAGCGATAGAACTGAATTGCGTGGTGCGCTCAAAAAAATAGAGATTCATGATTTGCGAAAATGGGTCTCTAGTAGAGACCTATTTTCGCAAATCCTCCATGAATTGCTAAAATTAATCTCTAGGGTGCTAATTTATTTGAGAAAATTTTACGGCAGTTGATCTACTTGGAGAGGTCAACATGGGCTCAGTTGAAAATGAACTAGCTGAGATCGAGTAAGAGAAATTCCAACTGGTATTTTAGATTTTCCCGCAATCCTCGGTCTGACGATTTTTCATTTTCTTTTCTTTTTTTTTATTTTTTGGGGAGTGGGGGTGAGGGTGAGGGTGAGATGTCCCCAGCATAGCCGGTCGCAAAAATAGAAATAACTTCAAATGATCCTACATATTCGACTAGTTTGAATGTGAGAGTACATAAATAACAAAATCGAGGGAAGATGGAAATCTATTTCCTTTCCTCTCTACTTCCCTTCCTGGGTCGGCTATCAGGACCTGAAGGGGGATTCCCCATCCAAAAGTCCTGAATACGCAATTGAATGGTAAAATTCTTTTGAATTCATTTTTTTTTTATATACGTTTTCCTTTTTGTTCCTAATTGTTGGTATTGGGGCAGCCTACCCCGCGGAGCGGACTCTGTTTTTCAGCTTCTGTGCGTCCAGTGGGATATGACTGAACCAGGAATATTCCGTACAGCTTGCTGCGCAGGTAAGGGGCAACAATGCACGCTCTCTTGAATGAGGACGTTACGTAGTATAGTGTACGGAATATTAACATAATTAAAAGGCAAGAGCAGTCATCCCAACTTGAAGTAGTGTTGTAGACTGCCCTGTTTCATGATTGGCTCTTGAGAGTCATGTGTCCGCATTTTTCTCCCCAAATGTGAAATTTATAAGAGGTGACTGCTTGGTTTGCCTTTAATATGCAATCCAGTGTAATTAAGTCATATGATATGATAAAAGATACTTTGAAGAAGAACAGAAAGAAAATTCTGAGATTTAGCTGTTGCGTAAAACTTTTTCTAAAGTCCTCCAGACCCTCTGACAAAGGGCCGTTCGACGAAATCAAACTTGAAATTTCTTTCCGAAGAAGCTATTAGGTACATTAGTGGAAGTTAACGACCAACCTCACGGCCTTCAGACCGTTTACATCATTGGTCTGTCACGCTAAACTAAGTCAAACTAAGTTTTTGAGGACTGCTCTTGAACTTTTACGTGATCATTAGTCTTCTCAATTTGCCTCTTCTTTAAAATTCAGTTACTTAAAAATATTGAACGTGAAAAAGTGTCGTTGCTCCACGTTGGCAACCAGTATACTGGACTGTGGTAGTTTTCATGGGTACTTGCGAGCAGGCTTGTCGGTCACAATGACGGTGGCATGACTAGAAGTGTGACAACCCAGTTATGTCAGGGGCAATAAACAGATGGGATTGTGTGACATCTTTATACTTTAAGAAATATACGAAATTGATCACGTGCGCCCATATAACTATACGTGCTTTGGTCCATTGGACGTGCGTATACCCCATTCGATGCAAATTGGATCCCGCTGACACCTTCAGTCGTTAATCATTGGCTGACAGCTCGCCTACGTGTAAACAACAACAGTTCAAATAGCCTAGTGACTTAGTGACTTGTTTGCAACATAGCTCGTCATTTTGGAAAGCCTCTTGCATGCTGTCACTTTTTGCGGACGATGACTTCTCCGCTGGGCAGACGTATATTTGTATCAAACAACCACCATCTAGTAGGTAGGGAAAGCTTGAACTTCTAGACACGCAGGTAATTTCGAAGTTAGTGAGATGCGAGGGAGTTCGTGGTATCACTCAGATGCCACCTGACTATCTGAAATATGAATTCAAAGTCTTACTTACGATCTGATTTGTTTGCAAAGGATTATGTTAGAACATGCATTGAAGGAAAAATACAGTCAACCCAATTTGGATCAATGTAACGCGGTAAATTATTCCCGCTAATCCTCTCACACCAGTCTACTGCAATTTTTGTAGAGGCCCATAGAAATTCTCATTTGAAACAGCTCTTTTTTGACAGCTAGTTCAAAAAATGAAGAGTACAGTAGCTCACGGACTTCCTATATATAGACAGAGCATACTACACGGTACATTGTCGGTACCGTACATGTGAGAAAAGGCGCACCAAGATGGTCGTCTGCTATAGCTTTGTGTGAATGCTTGGACTTGCTCAAGTATATTCATATTTTGCAAGAAAGTTGAAATATTTTCGAAATAATAAAATTAAAGATCAAAATCACCCCACATATTGCAGGAATATGATATTGTTTCCCATTCAAGTTTTACTTTTGTTGAAAATATTACAAAGTCGTCGTCAAATCAGACGATTTATAGCTTCACGGCGGCCATCTTGGTGCGCGTTTTTTGTTCCAGTCGGTAGCGACCATCTACGGATAGGACGTACACGTTACATGCTTTGTCCATGTATATAAGTCCGCGTGCAGCTCATATTACGCATCATTTACTATACTGCGAGTATTTTGATTGGAGTTTCGACGTTTACTCATACTGAAGCAATAAATTGATATTGTCCTTCATAAACTGCATCTAGAGTTTGAGTAGGTGTTCAACTTGCGATAAAGTCTTTTGAGAGCATAATAACTTTGATTCTGACGTTGCTGTCTTCTTTTCTTTTTCGTGCATATTATTCTTCATTTGCAATATATCTTGCTTTTAAAGTGCCCCAAGACACTATTATGTTTAAACGGGGCAAATGAAGAAAAAAAAAATAATCTGAGATTGTGTCTGGATGAGGATTAATTTTTGATAGTCGTGAGAGGGGCTTAGGTAAGTGGGTTAGGAAAATTGTAACTGTTTGGGGTGAAAGGATCGGACCTTAAATTTATGAATTGTTCTTTTTAAAACCATGTAACAATGCTTTGAACTTCAATTGTGAAAGGAAAAGAGAAGTCTCGAGCTCCAAACCTATTCTGAAACAACAGTCAAATTTCACAAGTTTTTTTTTCCTAATTTCTCTTCAAAGTATTTTTCATAAACATTTAGGACTCTGCTTTTGCATAGACTATTCAAGGAACAACCCAGCAATTAATCCTTGGATTTTCACAGATGAAGGGAAAAATATTTTCAAATGGTCCTGAAGAGCCAATCATGGAACAGAACAGTCTACTATATTTCAAGCTTGAGGGGTAACTACGACGATTATGACTTTGAATACGAAACAGTGTTTGTCTGGATAACAATGAAAGATATTTGTAAGAAAAAACCAAAAATTGTAAGATAAACTTGCAGACCATGTTTTTGGAGAGGATGGGGGGGGGGGGATCAAGATTAAGATTGGTGAGAAATATGTCAGCTATGCTCATTTAAATCAAAATCTCTATGATCGTGTCTGGCTGGAGTGGGACCATGCACTCTCTATGCAATCCTACGTCTCTAGTTTATTATTATCATAATTAACTATTATTTTTTATTATTATTATTATTATTATTATTATTATTATTATTATTATTATTATTATAAAGCCTTACGAATGAGTTACGTGTGTAAGAGAACACTTAGCACTATATGAGGTATGTATGTATGATTATGAATGTATGTTCCATTTGAGTTTGGGATACTTTCAATAAAAAAAGGTTTGTGAGAGCAATGGAGTTGAAACAGCTACAATTCCCTGGTGAGAGACCTATACGAAAAAGGAATCGCGGTTTTTACTCACAACACTGTTTCGCCGGCTGTTCTTGATTGAACCTTCGGTCCTTAAGTTGAATGGTGGTTTTGCGAAATACTAAAAAGTGTTTTGGCATAATCCGCCAAAATGTGCAATTTTTTAATTTTACAGATTTTGCAAGTAATGTCTACTTTTTGGGCCAAGAATTTGTATATATTCGGCATTTTTCGGGCATTGTGATGCACAAGGCTTCCAAGAAAAAGGCTTAGGAATAATTGGTATTGCTATAGAAGCCCGAGAGTGAGGTAAAATTTTATATATTTTTGATAATTCATGAAAATGTTACATAATTAGCTCTCGGATATTTTTTCATATTGTAGACAAATTTTTTACAAATATTCGCTTATTTGGCCATTTTTGGGTATCGTTTTGTGAAAGAATGTGAAGTGGAACTAAAGAATAATTGTTCTTTTATAAACTGCCCAAATGTGTCAGGGAGTTTTATCATTTTTGATATTACATAGAAAATATTACCATGACTATGATGCTTTTTTATTCAGGCAAAATTTTTAAAATAGCTAGGGCACGCCAAGGAGTTTTGTGTATTTAAGAACGTACTAGACTTTTAGACTCCATTGTGTACTCGAACTTTTCCACATACTGGTTCCAAATTCACTGAGGTGCTAATGGAATTTTAGGGAGTCTTTAATCACACGCCACACTTCACATCCACCCCCCCCCCCTCCACCACCACCACCAACACCAACACCTCCGCCTAGGACCATCCGAATATGTGAAGTTGGTAAACAAAACTTGGGTATCTGTTTGTGATTCAAAATTACGATTTATAGCCGGCTGGCGTGGTGCAGAGAAAGGAACCTGCATCAGTCTTCCACATTTATTAAAAGGATAGTCCAGAACCAGTACATACTCCAAGCATTCTGGTAAAATTTCATCAATTTTCCATGTTCGATTCCCAAGATATTGGAACTTGAATGTGACACACTTTCTATAGGAAGCGAACTTGAAAAAGCAGGCGTGATTTCATGGGTTCACATTGTTGGAAAGGGTTTAGCTTGACTTTATTTTTAATCCTATTAATTTTACCTTGAATTGGTTAGGGAAGCTATCTTGCCATGATCCACACATTTTTTGAAAAAAAGTTTATTGCTCAGGATGCACGGATGGTATCAATATATCCTCAGAGTTTAGCTGCATAAAGTAAGTGGTAACTAATAAATAAAAAGAAAACGTTGGCCCATGTGAATTGATGACATCATGCCTATTCGGTTCAAGTTCCGCTATATGAAAAAAATTGTCGCATTCCATTGCTAATATCTCAAGAACTTAATGAGGGAAATGGATAAAAAAAAATCACCGGAATGCATGAAATATATTTTTCCAATCAAAATAAATTTGGCCCTGGACTTTTCTTGGCCAACGGCTGGAGCATAGGCATACCAACTTTTATCCACTAGGGAAGCTAATAGAGAGTCTGAAGAAGGTTCAAGAACGATTTACAGTCCACCTTTGTTTCACCCTTTAAATTGTTATGTTATGACATCATGAAAAATCGCGGGTCATACTTCAGCGATGTCGGATTACAGATTTCGGGAAGTTTCTTTTTTTTAAACTTTTCCATCACTGGTAGGAAAGAACCAAAAATTCGTCCAACCTGTTGGAATATTTAATTTGCATCAGAGGACTACGAAGTTGAAATGTAGTAAGCTAATTATTTTGTGACGTCACAAAGTACACGCCTACAAAATTCGAACAAAATTTTTCGCTTTGCCGAGCATTGTTAATTATTCGTTAATGACAGAGCAGATTATCGTTCGGTAAATTAGGACCAGTTCTCGATTGAGCGTGATCATCAAATTCAGAAAAAAAACAATTGGTCCGGTTTTGAAAGAAAAACAAACGAATTTTGCATTGAAAACCTCTGGAGAGTGAACGGCGTTTCAGTAAACTAAGTTTTTCGTGGGAATAGCGTCATGAGCATTACTGTTTGCTCCTGTGACGTCATTGCATAAGATCTATAAAAATCTCACTTCGTAATGGCAACTTGACTCGAAATCCAACATTTTCGGCTCAGGGGCACTTTTTAAGAGGGTTTTTCTTGATTGGCTGTTGCCATTGTATTGCATAGCTCGTATCAGGCCGGGTTAAGGATAGGGACATTCGTAAGCCATTTATGCAATTTCTTGTAAAACAGTGCGCTTCGCTCCAGAATTTGGGGTAAAAAATTTGCAGGAACCAACCAAACAGCTACTTGAGGTTTAAACGGAAATATCGGATCGTATATTAAAAATATAGAGTCTAAAATAATCAATACTTCGAACGGGTAAGTGTAGTCACCCCCACTTTAGAGTAGTGTAGAACTCTGCTAACGTATGGAATTTTTAAAACCTGTAAAGACGTTGTATTTTAATTCAACTTGACACGTTTTAAACATGTTTTGTATTAGCGGGGTAGACTTTCCTGTTTTATGAATGGTTATTAGCAATCACGAGACAATGTTTTTTTATTCGTCAAATTAAGCAAAATTAATTGTTCAAGTAGTTGAATATACAATTCTTAAGTTTTCCTAAAATATTATGGAGATACTTGGAAAAGACAAATGGGAATTTTTTTTTTTTATTACAGGTTGTTCCAAAATACTTCTGTTGCTACTGCCCGTGCCTTCAAGTCAATGGTCTCGTCGAGGAATCTATACCACTTTGATCTTTGACGACCAGTATTGACCACCGGTTAATTTAAACTGTTAAACTTAATTTTCTACTGAATGCTCAGAGTGCCTGTCACACAACAACGAATTCGGACTGGATTGTGATCCGATTTGTGCGATTTTTTGTTAAAATATTCTGGTCGAAAAGAACCTCAAACTGGCCAACCTGTGTAAATACATAATTTTTTTGCAGAAAAACGAAAATTAAATTTATCATTACCAATTATTTCTTAAAGTCGCATCGACGGACGGCTTTTATGTGACTGCGTGTGTACCGTACCGTAAAAGCCGTTGTCGGTGTGACGTAGAGAAAAAAACCTGTTAACGTTTCATTTAACCTGTGATGCAAATTATATTTTTTACTGAGTAGATTAACAAATTTTGGGCCCTTTCCGACCAGCAATGGAGAAGATTTTAGCAAAAACTCGACAAATCTGATTGGAATCCGAACCGAATTTGTTGCAGCGTGACCGCGGCTTCTGGGGCCCCATAGCCTAAGATCAGAAGATGCCCAATTCGAAACTCATCAAAAGCTGAACCAATATGCTATACCCACTGCACCCCCAGTGCTGACCCCCAAGCACAATGTAGTAGTAGTAGGTAGTAGTATTAGTTAGCAGGTTGCATTTGTAATATTTTTGTAATGTGACGGCCTGGAGCCTTCCGACTGCAAGTTGAATGTTGTAACCAGTCCAGTACAAGTAGTTTCTCGCACAGTCATGACAGAACTGGTGGAAGTCTGTTTTCGATTCTCCTTACCTACTTACTGAAGCCCCTCCTGCACAACTGTTTAAAATCTTCATCCAGACACAACTTCAGTTTATTGCTTTCAGACTGACGGTGTAAAAGACGGTGTAAACACTCTCAGTACTGAACAGCTTGAGTAATATGAGCTTTGGCACTTTGTATTGTTTGAACTAGTTGTCAAAGAGTTGAGCCAATTGAGAATTTCTGTAACCTACTAACAAAATTGTTGTTTGGGGTGAGAGGATTGGCCCTTTAAGCCCCTCCCACATTTGTCTAAAATTCATACCTATAGACACGATATCAGTTCATTGCTCAGGGTGAGGCCATATGATCCTAAAAATGTAATCAAAACAATCTCATTACAGTAAATGCCAGGGCTCGCGCTCTGGAGTATCTTCGATGAGCCAAATGATTAGGGCCTGGACTTCAGGGCATCTTATGGGACCTTGGCCCTCCTTTGCCCTTCAACCTATTATGTTATGTTAAATGCTGTGAAACATGAACTGCAATACCCTCCATTGTTTAAACTTGCTGTCAAAATTCTGTAAATGTGAACTCATAGGCCTACGGGAGCATTTCAGTTTGGGGGGGGGGGGGGGGCAAAGGATTCTCTGCCCGAAAAATGTAATTCTGCCGAAAGACTATAAGCGGAGCGCCACCATCGGTTGGCACGGAGCGTATAGAAAATTTTGAAAAATCGCAACCCTCAGACAGCCGGAAATGGCCTCTCCCAGGCTTATAAGCCGTCGATATTTGGAACTTTCGTTTGCAATAAAATTTTCACCAAAAATGAGCAAATCTACAAAAAGGTCAGAAAACTCCCAGATGAAATGTACCACTTGGCACTACCATTGGATGACTACATTAAGCTATAATCATTGGAAAATGAGTTTGTCTACAAACTATTTTACGTCAAGCAGCATGAGATTATCATCAATATAATTTTGAAAATTGAAAAACTTCAGAAACCCTCGAAAATCCCAAGGCTTCTCAACTGCAAGGGAGGATGGCATTGCATCGAATTCCGGCTGCCTATTAAATATAAGTTTCGTCGAACTTTACAAGGGTACCGTGTGTTTTAGCAGCCTGTATAGCTCAGATTCAGAGGCCCGAATTACCTGAGTGGGGATGCCATGCAGCGAATTGACTCTTAAAAACCGATCAACTCAATTTTCGGGCGATTCCCAAGCAAGGTAGCAGCCTGTTTATATGCATTTAAACAAACCATATCAGTTCATATCAAAGGTTTTGGCACACTTGATCCCCACAAACCGTACCCATTAAATAAAAAAGGGGCGTTGACAAGGCACTATTCATATATTCTTCCCCTATCCAGCAATCGGTAACTGAGGTTCGTCCTTAAAAACATTTGAGATGTGAAAAAACATAATATAATGATATACCGCACTTGGGAATGTATAAAACATTACCTGGTCTTGTATATTTTCTGGTGAAAACTGTAGAACGGAATTAAAAGCATGAGTACCGTATGTCTGTGTCTCTGTTGCGACCATGGGCGTCCGCAGAAATTTTTACAAGGGGGGGGGGGGGACAAGGTTATTCATGGATGATTCAATTGTGTACACTATCTATTTTGGGCCTTACAAACCCTCCAGATGGCCGGAAACGACACTTGGCGAGTGTTATAAGCTGCGTGTACCCAGCCCTTAAACAGGAATTTCATGTCTGTAATTTTTAGATTTTTAGAAATTCAATGTAAAATATTGTTGAAGGGAAATCTGCCTCTCGATCATGTCCTCGCACGCCTATGCACGAAAAAACTTACAACTGTCAAACAGCCTATATAGGCCTACATCCGTTACCCAATTATGAATCAACCCCCCCCCCCCCCCAATTCACCTTGTATATCCCAGTTACATCCGCGCGTCGCCACTTGAGATCAGCACGGGACCAAACTAAGACCAGCGCATTCATCAATATTCGTATGCCATATGCACACTACGTACCTGACAACTAGTACAATTGTGGCATAGTTTTTACAATTACAAATTTCCAATAGATATCACGAATATGATGGTCCCCAAATTGCGATTTCACTAATCAGCATACCATCTTCTCTTTTGCTATTCCTGGTCAAATGTCTGCATATTTCACGAGTAGAAAACTGACGCTGTGAGTGAGGATATTTTGATGATTTATTTTTAATTTTTTTTATTTCAATTTTTAATTAATTTTTCACAAGTTTTATTTTCCGGGGGGGGGGGCAAGTGCCCCTTCCGGACGCCCATGGTTGCGACTCTTGCCCGAATTCCAGTTCCACTGAATTGATACAACTGTCTTTATGACTCGGGCCGAACTCCCGACTATATATAAATGATTTTTCTACTAACGCCGTTGGAGAAAAACCCGGCTTGTCACGTTGCTAGATGTTTTTACATGAATTTGTGGGCAGGCTTACTTGCAGATTTGTTCACGCTAAACTCGTGTGAGTGAGCAAACGAGCTACGCTGATTTGTTTACCATTGCCCGAATTTCGGTTCCACAGCACTGCAGGTTAAAAAGTTTCGCACAATTTTAAGAGGATCATTTTGAAAAGTGCAAAATCGTCATCTCATTCATATGCTGCCCAAATACCTCTCAACCAAGAACGTTTCAGCCTTTTGGTGACTATTGGTGATTGTCATTTAGTAATATGGTGCGTCACAAGATAGTTTTTGATTGATTTGTTCGGGCAAAATTTGGGGGACTGTATACATCCTCTCTCCCCTTGTAATCTAGCAATTAAAAATATCCCAGAACTTTTTTGCAACTTTTGCCCGAATATTGTGTCATTTCGGGCAAAGGTTTGCTCAATAATATGAAGTGAGGCTGACGAAAAATTGTTTTTTCATAAGCTGCCCGAATGTGTCGCGAATTTTGGTCACCATTTAGAGTTTTTAAGAAAATAGTACTGTGACTATGATGCTTTTTATTATTTTTTCGGCCAAGAGGTGTTTGAAGGAATTCGGGCACGCCTTGGAGTTTTCTGTGTAAGTAGAAACAAACCAGTTGTTAAGACTCAAACGGCTGCCCGAATTTTTCAAGATCCCTGCCCGAATTTTAGGTCTGGAGAACATTTTTTGGGGGCAGTCTGCCCACTCCTGTCCCCCGCCTCGTACGACTATGTGTGGGCTGTAAATGTATACAAATTGTTTTGGGCGAGATTAGGCTTTGAAGGAAATTACATTTTCGAATGTGGAAAGATCCTCTCTCTGTAAGTTTTCTAAACTTAAAAATCCTTAAAAAAAATTTGAAACTGTGAAAATCAAGAAGCTTCTAAACTGAAAATTAATTATTCCAAAATCCTTTCTGAAATATTTTAAAAATATGGTCATAAATTGGGAAAATAAACTGAAATTACTCGGACATACATATACCTAGGGTTTGGGCAGTTCGAAATTTATTTTGGCGTTCAAGCTGTAGTTATTATGTTGAAATATGTGGAAGTACTCTTCATCTGATTGAGGTAGCGATAGACACTGAGAAAGTCTCTGCGACAGTCTCCAATGTTACCAAATCTTTTAATTAAAAGTCGTTCAAATATTTGTATTCGTGGTTCATTAGACCTATGTAGTAAAGGTAAGATGAACATGAGTAATTGCTGTCTGTATTTCTCGTTCGCTGTGTGTATTTGTTCTGAAAATGTTCCCCTAGTTCAAAGCTTTTGTGTGACTGACATACTGTAAGTTGTAACTTAGCGTTAACAATTCTCTACGTTATGCCTAGCCTAACTGTTAGTGACCTGAGATTAGTGATAGGCCTAGGCCTAGGCTAGGACCAACGTTAGCCCTAACGTTAGTTGCAAAGTCAGGCTACCGTGCACACTATACCAATTAGTGCAGATCTACACTACAATAAATTGATAACGTTAGGCTAGGCCTAGGCTTATACATGGTAGTAAAATTGCGAATAACAAATAGTCTAGGCCAAGGCTAGGCCCTAGCCTATACCTGTATAATCAAAATGCTGTCAACTGCGCACCGAAAAACTGACATTTCAGGATTTTTACATGTTAGGCCTAGGCCAATGTTAATGCAGACATGCATTCGATGGGCTTGCACACTCATGCAAATTACAATAACCAGTGCAATGCAAAATTGTGAGTTACTGGCTGGCTTGTAATATTAACATAACATAACATAACAGGTTAAGGGGCAAAGGAGGGCTGTAAAGGCCCCATAAGATGCCCTGTAATCCAAAAACCTCCCAAAACAAAGCAAACCACCAACACCTAAAGAGCCCAGAAAGATTAGATTCTACCACAGTCATGGAAAAACTTGTCAATATTAACCCTAAAACGGTGCACTGATGTGGAGTTAACAACCCACTCAGGCAGGCTATTCCACTCACTAACAACCCTATGAGAGAAACTGAACTTCCTAACGTCAAGTCTAGCAAAAGACTTTTCAAGCTTTTTGCAATGGCCTCTAACCCGAGGATTACTCTGGACCTTTAAATAACTGCAAGCTAACAAAGGATTCCCTTCAGATAGAAATTTGTATATGAAAATTTGTATTTGTTAATTTCCAACATGATTTATTAGCCTGTCCTATTGTAGATATAAACGTAACATGAAAGCTAGCCCAAACGTTAGTCCAAGGCCTACTGTAACTTAAGGTGTATTGTGTAGCCAAGGGTATCTACAGGCCTAAACCAGTACAGTGCAAAGCCAATCATTTTTCCCCCCTTTACATTTGACTCTCAACCAGGTTGCCCTGGTGCTTTTGCTCTGAAGTAGAATTTGTTTTGCCTCCAGACTGGAAGTCATTTTGATAAACGTAACTCTTATTCCTACACTGGTAGACATGTGGAGTGGACTCCTCACAGAGGTTCAAACAGAAGGGCGGAAGTGTTGATTTGACATGCACATTGAGCTATTGAATGATCTGCCTGCAAAACATCAGTAGGCTAAGTCTGGGAACTAAGGAACTTCAAACCAGTTGATGTGCATTCATGTTCAACTGTCCTTAAGTGGAAAGCATCCAAAAAGCAAAAAATTGTTCCATGCAAGTGAAACTTAATGCAGAATAGTGTTTGCAATGTTTTGAAATCACATAACTGTAAGACATCAATTTACCTGTTGGTCCCCAAAATGACTGAATAGTTTCAGTCTCCATGAGGAGTCACACGGCCATTTTAAGTTTGGTATCTCTTGGTGTAATACTGTATCTTTGGTTTTGTCCAAAGATATTACAAGCATACTGTAGATACCAAACTTAACTTGGCGTTTTGCTTTCTCAGAGGGAGGAAGTGAAGGAGTGCTGATCACTTATCAGTAGTTTTGGAAGCCAACAGTTATATATGTTGATATCTCCCCAGGCCTTGATATTCAGAAAAATTGTTGGTTGTCTTAACTCTTTTTTGGCACAATGACAAAACAGCAGTTGTGTTCATGTATTACTGGTCTTGACTCTTGATGAATAAAAAAGATGTGCTTGAGAGACAAAAACACTTGAAGTCTGAAATATTGTGTAAAACTCCATCAGCATTATACTTCTTCAATCAGATAAAATCAGGCTGCTTTTTAATTCATTTTGCGAGAAAAACTGGTTGTCCATCGGACAACCAACTTTTGGCTTTTGGTTGTCTGTATGGAATTTTAGTTGTCTCTGACAATCGGACAACCATGAAAATCAAGCCCAGTCTCCCGATGATATTGATACTTGTGATTTGAAAATACCACAAATCTTACAAACACCATTCTTCAATGTATTTTACTTGCACAGAACAGTTCTTTGCTTCTTTGAGACTTTCTACTCAAGAACATTTTAATATGAACGTACAACAATGACCTGTTTGAAGTTCATGGACTAACTGATTGGTTAGTTTCTATGGTATCTTCACAAACTCACATTTATGCACGGGTTTATATTCTCAAGCACTAACAACAAAATGTTAATTACTGCATTTGTCTTCCAAGCAAGCAGAAGTGGGTGTCAATTACCATGGACAATACAGTATATATGTCAGTATATATCTTGCATTTTCAAAGCAAATAATTTAAATATAGGCTTCTCAAGATATCCATAGAGTTCGATGTGCAGATGTACTGCAGGTATATTCTCATCTTTTGACAGATGAGTTGTGGGGAATAGTTTTTTAATTGTGTGTGATAACATTCCAAAAATAAATGGGAAAGGGACTTTTGTGTGCGCATTGACTGTATTAAAAAACTAATTCCTTTACTTAAGCAAATAACAGGTTCAGCAGCAAGATTTTGTGACTGCGTTTTTTGGGCAATTACAATCGCGCTTTTTTGTGTTTTTCCAAAATCGTGTTGTGTGTTTTGGTCTGCAAAATCATGCATTTGCCCAACCTCTAACTTACAGGTATATCAGTATCACTTTTCCTAGCTAGCAAGAACTGTGCCCAAAATGTATGGCGCACTATGTAAACTGAGCCCTGCATGTATACCATACATGTATAGTGTGATGTTGTATCTTCTTCTTAAGTTCTTTGTAAGGTATGCCACCTTGAGTATGTATACCCAAAAGTTTAAGATAAAAAAAAACTGTGTCACTGTTATTCAAATCAACACTTTGCCTCTATGTGTAAAGTAGGCCTGTTACTACTGTATAAGGTATGACTGTATTGGCACTGTACTGTAAATATTCACAAAAAGTTCTAAAATATAAAATGCCACTGCATCTTATGTTTACCCCAAAATGAGACTGGCATAGACTTATGAGGTTTCTGATTGAAAGGTGTGTTTGCATGCCCAGATGTCAGCAGGAGGCTGGCCACGACCTGAAAGACAAAACATAGCTCAATTGCAATAATGGCATGGCATATTGTACACTAGTGGAAGCAAATTTCACAAGCATGACATCATTTCTTTACATTTTGTGATTTGGAATACACAAAAGAATGATGTAGGTACAGGGTGCTGATTGGTTGATATTTTTCAATTGGCATTTTAATTTAAATGTAGTAAATATACACAGCTTGGAGCCATAGTACATGCTCGATTTTCAAGTTGTAAAAATGTCACAAAACTAAATGAAAAGGATATTTTGAACAAAGGTAGGCCTTGGAAAGTACTAATTACCTGTAGCTCAACCCCTGAAATGTGGGTAGAGCTTTTGTGGTACTGCGACTCCATAATTGTGCTCAAAATAAATAAAAAAACTGAACAGGTCATTACTTTAAAAAATGGAACTTTCTGCCATTGTGCTTGGTGCTCAGCATAAACAATGGAGCAGGGAAAACAAGCCAGTGAGCCACAACTGGAAAAAAGGCCGTGGTTGGCTCGACTTGAACTAATTGGTTGGAAACTGGACCGTAAAACTCCATCTATCTACTGTAACTAACTACATTTAGAAGTTTAGAAGGGTTGAAGGTCATTGCGTTTAGAAGGTTCAGCAGTTGCTGCTCTAGTTTATTATTTAATGTTTCTGTTGAGTTGCAGAAGCTACATTTGTTAACTTTGAGACCCCAATGTGAACACCACTGGAAATAAACAGTAGTACTGTACTACTGTACTAAAAACATACAATAGTGTTATCAGTTGTGGGCAACTTTCAACATGCATGGTGATGATGTGCCTGCGCAGTGAGTTCGGTGGTTCATACCACAGCTTTACCATGGCTAAGGGTGCCTGTATCACAAGTTATTCTCTTAACCATAAAGCATTTAAAGGAATATTCTGGTGTCAATTTCATGGGGTCTCAAATAAAGAAGGATTATTTTTTATGGCACTCCCTTCAAACCCCACATCTATAGCTTGTTTGCAGCTCAAGGTATTCCTGTTTAAAGATAGGTTATCTTTATCAAGAACAGACTCCTAGTTGCTTCAATGTTACAAAATGTTATGTAATACCAGCAAATTGCTTCCAAAATCTTTTTTTGTTCTTTAAAATTAGAGTAATTAATTTGATCTCAAAACTTCATACCAGTGACACATCAAATAATGTTCATTTGAGGTTGACCTGGAAATTTTGTGAGCGTAAAGGCTGCAGCTTTAAAAGTGTCTGCACATTTTATTTGAGTGTGTGAAAATTATCTTAAAATAAAAACAATGCTCAATCAATCTGCTGGTATGACATCACAGACTCTCAACTATGCAATGTGTTTCTGTGGTTTGAATATTTTCTTTAAAATGTCGAAACTTCAGAATGCAACATGCTATTAAGATGAAATTTTCACCATACAGAGAATAAAAGTGCCTTGATTTTATAAAGCTCGTGAAAATTGTCACTAGAATAACCCTTTTAAATAATCAATAAAACTTATAGTAACTACATATACCATATATGTTTTGGTGTTGTCCTAATTTAGTTCTCCATAGAAAATGAATTTTGAAATGTTGATGCCATCATGGCTCACCCTTGACTTGGATCTGCTCAAATTAAGAAACCTAATACAACATGCCTTTCTTCTCATCTATTTCTCCAGAATTTGGATGGATTACCAGATGTAATAGCCATGGATTCCTTCCTTAAAGGAGCTTGTGTTCTTTATATCATAGCCATTGGGTTAGCCGGATGGAGTCTCATCAAACCAAACTGGGTGGTCACAGAGAAAGGAGATTTGAGTTTAGGTCTCCTTGTGCACTGTGAAAAAATCCATGGCAGACCCATGCTGTGTATGATGCCGAATGGACCAGTGGAGTGGCTTTTAGCAGCTTGTCTAATTGGGGTTGGCATTCTTGCACTTACCATCGGAATCTGTATGATTTTTATGTCGGACAAAAAGCCGAAGTTGAGAAGATATCCGAAGTACCTAGGATTATTTGCATGGTTCTTATTCTGTGTCGCCATAGTAATATTTCCGGCTGGATTTGATCTACCTCTGATTGGGGGACAGTCTTACCTTCTTCCAAGCAGTGCCAAGACTGGCATGTCCTACGTCCTGTTCTTTATGGGTATTTTGTGTACAGTCGGGGGAGCTGCACTGGCGTTGGGAAGAATGTACTTTGCTATGATTGTGTGGAGAGGGCATGCATGATATGCAGTACAATGTGTTATTTTAGGACTTTATACAGTAAAATGAATTCACTCTGTCAGTGGTGCTAAGCAAGAAGAAGATGGTTGCTTTGGCAGAGAAATTGGCAAAGATGCAGCAGTACCTCAGTGAGAGTGCAATGTGCTGTGCTGCTCTTTTCAGAAAGTTGAAGTATGTTACAGGTGTGGGATTTACTTTTTTTCCCTGTTAGCACATCTCTGATGAAAATTAAACCACTGCAGATATGGTTCTGCTGAAGAGTGATAAGTGAAAACCTGTAGGCAGTAACAGAAGAGCTCAAACATGACTCAGAGCACGTAGTTGCTCGAGCATTGATGCTTGAATTTGATGGCATTGTCTGGAGCTGCAATTTCAACTAGTCTAATGGAAGTATACACTTACCAGCTGCAGTTATCATCTGGCTGCCTGTACAGATACTATGCTTTTCATGCACAGAAACAGACATGATGGAGTTGCATGGTCACTGTTTGTGAGGTTTGTAAATTGTTTGGTCCTTCCAGGAAGTAGATGTCTTGAGGAACCTGCTGTGGAAAGACACATGTATTGATCTTCTTAGTATTGATCTGCTAGAGAATTATGGGCAGATGTATACAAACAAGTTACTCTAGCACATGGGCATTTGTGGAACTGTTTGGTACTGTACATGACTTTTTTTTCTGCAGACAGCTCAGTATGAACAAAGGTTTCAGTACAGTAACTAGAAAACACCTGCATATTGTACTTTGGATTTTAAGAGAGAATGGGCACTGAACATCATAAAGATAATTTACTGTTTTGTATTGCAAGCAGAAGCTTGCCAATTTAGCCAACATTATTGCCAGTTATTTTTTTTTTTCTTTTTGTAATTTCATTTCTTTTGTTAAACGTAAAATACTGTACCTGAGTGTAAGAAGGACAAATCCCCTTTTTTGGTCAATTAATCTGAACTTTGTGTATTTTAATGTATAGAGAAAGTTACAATTTGCAATGAGCTCTTTAAATATCAAGTTTGCAGCTTGAAGATTACTGTAGACTGTCACTGTTCTGCTAAAGATTAGAAAAATGCAAAGAAAGGTATTACAGTTTGGGTGAATTTCTACTGTACACAGGTACTCTATGGAATCTGAAAAGTAGATTTTGACTTGTCTGTACTCATCAGTTTAATAATTCACACATTTGTGGGAACAGACAGAAGTTGATTGTGTTGTTTCATCAGTTGTTCAACTTCTGCTGTGACTTAGATCTGGATTATTATTAACACTAGGGTTCCCCTTATTTTGATGATCGGATCAATTTGCAGTAATTGACTGGTGTTACAACCAAAAATCTGGGTCATGAGAAGAAAATTGTAAGGATGAGGTGGAGGTGTTGATTTGGGTTTTTTGTTGCTTAACTTTTAAACAAAATCTCTGAAAATAAACTTGTGTGTATGGAGGTTAAAATGAAGGATATCAATATCAGGAGATTAAGGTTTCATGGTACCACTAATAATTGGTACCCTCAGTACCCTCACAAATGGTATCGGTAATACCTTAGTACCAATACCAGAAGAAGAAAAAGTAGGTTTTTTTAACACATTTAAATATCCATAAAAACACCATGCATTGACAATTGACATATGTAAAGTGTTCTATTTTGCAAAACATTTTTGTTGCCCCACAGTGATCATGATAGCTAGGGTAGAGGCCTCAACTCTAGGAGTCAACCACTCATGACAAACTTGTTGGCACAAGAGTCTTCTTATTTGGGATTTGCAAGCATTGACAGGAAGGCCTTTCAGCTGTTCTCTGTTTTTCATTTTTCATTTGTTGGTTTCATTGTAAGTTGGTCTTTGGCCCACTGAGTAGAGCAACTTCATGCTCACTTGCCATAAGAGTCCCACATTACATTACATAATTATGGAGAGTAATAAATGAAAGCCTGCCTGCTTCCCTTTGCAAGATTTATGACAGGCTATGGAAGTAGAAGTGAAATTAGCAGAAGCAAATTGTTTCAATTATAACTAGGTATTCTTTCAATTTATCAAACCAGTTAGATAAGGTTGGTATACAGCCTGTTTGAAGTGAACTGTTAGCATAGCAGAAAAGTTTTGTGCAGTTTCTTTTTCCATTGTGCAGTTTAAAAGGACCAGAAAAGTTGTAGTAAATAATTTGTTGCCAGAGTGGAAAGTGTATACCATACAGTACTGTACATGTGTACTGCATGTCATGATCTTCAACAGTCTATGATTTTGTGCTGGATGTAAGAACAAGTGTGTTACTGTACATGCTATGCATCAAAGAAACAAATTATTTGCTTTTAGTGGAAATCTCGTAATTTTTTTTGTAGAAAGATCAGTTTCAAGAAAACAATATTTATTGACACAGAATGATACTGTAGATGATTTAAACTAAGACAAATAGTTTCAGGAAATAGGTTTCCCAAAGATAAAAAATTCAGCTATTTTGTTAAGAGGTTAAAGGAGCTCATTGAGGTGGTATGATAACTTAAAGAGAGTGTTTAAAGGTCTCTACCACATGACAATGCATAGAAGTAGCATAACAATTATAGTTTCATATTATGTTAAATGAAAAAAGTTAAAATTTTGACGTGTAAAAGTTTTGTGCATAATTTAAAAAAATGTCTGGTCACAAAGTTTTGAAAACGTAGCTGGACTGTTTAGAACTCACTCGTAAAAACAGTAATTTGTTTGGACAGTAGGAGTTGAGGATTGTGTTCTAAGTTTCACCATTTGTCATTGCTATGTGAAGAAAACTAAACAGGTTTGGAGAAATTTGTTGAATTTCATGCACAAACTCAATGGGATGCTTTAAGGATTCTTTTGTCACCAAAACTTAAAAAGTGAAGTGATGCAACTTCCTTACTCTTGTTATGCATTTTGTTTTGACCTTTTATGAGAAGAAGCTTGATATTGCTGGGATTGGTTAACTTGGTTGTCAGGGTCCCTACAGGTCAGGACTGAGAAGCCTGCAAACCCAGGAAGCACGTACTGAAATTTAGAAAAAATGTCCTGTGAAAGTCATGGAATTTGAGGAAGTGGACTATTTATTTTGATTTTCTCAATGTTCAGCTTTATTATATTTTGGAAAAGTGATTTTTTTCAATGAAGGGCAGTCATTTGCCCACAACCCCATCCCTAAAACTACTATTTAAAGCAATCTTACTGGGGACATGAGGGGAGAATATGCCCCCCCCCCCCCAAAAAAAAATAATGCACCCCTCCCCTAAGATCCATCCCCTACTGTATGCCAGCAAATTTACATTGATGTGTTCCCATGGCCCACTCCATCCCCCTTCCAGTTGGTCACTCTGGCTATGGGCCTATCTACCTAGTTGAGCCCAGAGTTAAAGTTGAGTGTGAGAAACTAGTGTAGTGTAGCTGAGATTCAACCATATACTGTACGCCATATACTGTAGTGTATGTTCATTTTCTTTCTGGTACGGTATAAATTTGAACATCGATATTATTTGTACAAATATGTAAATTTTTTACCCTGTATGGGATATATTGTGAAGTCATTATTAAAAGTGAAGTTGAAAGGGATTATGAGGCTGTTTAAAATAAAAAATACTGAGAATGAATTGCTATAGTTTGTTATGATGAATGTTTTAGTCTTTGTTGAAATCAAGAACAGGGGAGCCAGTGGCACTGTAGAATAGAAAAGAGTTGAATTTGCATCTCCATACCAACAGAAAAGTACAGTACTGCTGCTTGCTTTTTCATCATGTTCACGCTGGTTTAGGCAAGGTGCCTAAACAATTTCTCCTGGATTCCAAGTTTTCTGAAGATGAAGGCTGTCTGAGGGGTGAATGTCATAGTATGGAAGTGTTTTGGAAAGTTTTTTTGATATGAAATTGTCATCGGAGAAGGGGTTGTATTTATTTTTGTGAAAAAGTGCAGGTATGGTTAGGGGAATGTTTTTCCAACTTTTGATAATGTATCATGTCATCCTGATTTAGAAATGGCTTCTTTAAATACTGTGAGAATAATTTTGTGATAATGATGAACTCATTGAAAGTTAGTCCTTGGTAATGCTTACTTAAATCAGGAATGAGATGCTTCTTTTTATAGGACTTCCTCTAAGTTTAATTCATTCCTCTATTTTCCACCAAAGACTCAAAAAGTTTTTGTCATAACTCTCTTTATGAATTGCTTTTTAAATCTCAGCTATTGAAGTGCAGGATCAGTCACTCCAACTTGAAGAAGTGAAGTAGACTGTCCAGAGAGATGTGACATTTTTTCTCCTCAAATGTGAAATTTACCATAAATAACTGCTTGAATTACCTTGAAAATTCAATAATGAAGTCATAAAATATGGTGGAAGATACTTTGAAGAGAAATACAAAAATTATAATATTTAGCTGCTGCTTCAAAATAAAATTTGGAGGGACTGCTTTTTGACCTTTAAACTTTTAAAAAACAAAACCTCAAGAGTTCTATCCAGTCTGAGGGTCTAATGACATTAATGCCAATAGGGGCCCGTTAGGAGGCCCCTGACCCCTAGCTCTGGCCCCTGCTTTTCAATTTTTTTTTTTCAGAAGTTTCAGGCTCATCCCAACTGGAAAGTTACCATGGTCAAGTAGTGACAGCCTCACAAACATAGGCATCCAGCCTTTGGAGGCTTTACTTGGCAGAACATACTCTTTAACTTTTTTTTTTGATGTAAGCTAGGACATTCAAGGGACAAATCATCCATTTCCTGGGGAGGGGAGCAAATGTTCCACAATTTTCTGTTTTTCCCTCATCAAGTTTTCTCCAGATGCTAAAATTTATCTCCAAAACCCATGTTTTCAGGGAAGGAATCGCCCAACTTCTTCGACCCATAAAGGCCACCAGAAGTCAAACTCAGTGAAATTGTGGGTTACATTTTGAAAACTTACTCTCATGCACTTATCAGTCCTATGATGCACCTTCTGAGCCTTGGACATCAATGAGTCAAATGTGGGTCATGTTCATCTGAGTTGTGGTACAGGGGTGTGTCAAGTTCTCCAAATATTGTGTCAAAGTAACTTAATTGGTATGGTGTGAGTCTGTCACATTTACAGGAAATGTAAGTTTAAGTTTGTGAAATATTGGTTCAATTGCATGACAAAAGGGGTGCAAAAATGCACAAAAATGGTTTACACTTCTGAAGATCATTGGTGGAGCTCTCCAAGGGGTTTGACATAAGGTGCATCGTACAACAAGAACAAGTTCATATCTATGCATGGGTTAGCAACCTCTCTGTTCAGGTCAACTGGTAACAAAACATCTTGAGTACTGCGCTGTGCCACCCATAGCTTACTGTTTTACTTGTGTTTAGATCTCGCCATTATCTTAAACACACCCAAAAGTGTCACCACTTGACCTATTGCACAGTGCTGCTCCTTGGGTTGGTTGGTTATTTAGTTAGAGTTTTACAGCCCACTTTCCAACCAGTTGGTTCAAGTCAAGCCGGCCATGAATTTTTTTCCAGTTGTTGCTCACTGGCTTGTTTTCCCCACTCCATTGCAAATGCTGAGCACCGAGCACAATGGCAGAAGGTTCTGTTTTTAAAGTCTTCGGTATGACCCTTGGGGAAACTTTGAACTGGTCGATTGACACATAGTGCATTAGCATGTTGATGCCCATACACAATGTTCAAGAATCACAGTAGCCATAGAGATCAGAAATAATTGCAGCTCACAAAAGTCTGAAACCTTGTAAGACACAATATCTGAAGATTGAAATGGTGAGAAGCTGTGAAAAGCATTTCTATTTTTAAGTTTGACCTTAATTTTGAAAAACCACACACAAATTTTTTTTTACATTGGAAGGGCAATGCAAGTTCAATAAGAGAAAATAGATTCAAAATAATATTTCTGAATGATATTTTATTATTAAAATGTAATACAAAGTAAACTGATAATTATGAAAAGCATGAGAGCAGCAATTCTCCCTTCAGTATACTACATGGAGTAAAACAAATGAAAGAGAAGGAATGACAGTCTATTATGGCCCTCCAATAGCTACTTCAGTCTGCTTTCAATCAAAAGAAATGGCATACTCCACTGTATTATTGTCTATACATCAAGTACACTCATCAACAAGGAGGGGGGGGGGGGAATTGTTGGAGTGGAAAAGTCCCAAATAACATCTGAGGAGTACCCTTGCCCTTTTCTTTGATAGAGGGTGGGGTTAGGAAAATTACATACATGCAAAGGTAATGTGGACACCTCTGTTTCATTTAAAAAAAATCATTCAGTTTGTCAGTGATTTGCAAACCATTGTAAGGCATACACCATAGGCTACTTCTAGCATTATTTTCTGCTAGATGATTTCTTAATTGAATGTTTACCAATACAAAGATACTGAAGGTATCTTACCTCAAGGTATTCCACACTACCAACTTGCATTTATCAAATGACGAACCTCAGAAAGACCTGAGAAGGCATCATCTGTCTTTGACCTTCATCAAATATATAATTTCATTTGTTTTGATTTGTTGGCACTGTATGTCTTCTGGTTTATGAGGGCCATTCCTCTCACCCCCAAACTACAATTTTTGTTGTAGTCTACAGAAATTCTCAATTGGCTCAGCTCTTTGATGGACGGCTAGTTAAAGACGCAGAGTACCAAAGATCATATTAAACAGCATGTATTGTACTGAGAGTGTTTTGATTACATATTAGGGTCATGCAATAAACTGAGTTTGTGTCTGTAGGAAGATGAACTTTAGACAGTTGGAGGAGGGGCTTAAGCAAGTATAGGTTAAAAAATTGGAACTGTTTGGGGGTGATAGGATTAGCCCTTTAAGAGGGAACAGTAACAGAAAAGCATGTTTTCCAGTTGTGTGGCACTGAATGGTCCTCCACACTCTATTCATTAGGCAGGACATCATTCACAGGGAAATTGCATCCCTTGGATATTTCTTTGCCCTCTCCCCCCCCCTTACACTTACCCTTTGAGAGTTCTAAGTGGCCTTTAACTTCCTACATTTTAAACTCTTGCTTACATACTGTTAGTGAGGTCAGGGGGTTGTACTCCTGGGGACCATCAGCCACCTTTTCAAATATTTCATCCAGCCTTATAATGCACTTCCTCATGATTTCTATTCCTGCTAACTAGGCACAACTTCAAACCAACATTTTCTTGCATGTCTTTCCTTTACAAAAGATACCCCTTTGCTTAATGTCCTTGCAATGGGTGAGGGGAAATTCATTTTTCTAACCAGCCATTATGTGCAGGTGGGCAAAGGAAATACATACGTGACTTGGCCATTAGCACCAGTTAGATAAATGACTGTAGTCTGTCCTAGTTACAGTACATATGATATTACACCTAAAACCGATTTGATTTACTTCCAGGCAATACACCATGCTACAGACATATAAATCTGCTGCACAAAGACAGTTTTGGTATAATACCCCTGTGGTTCTTAACATGAGAGTGCCTTCTTAGTCACAGATGAAACTCACCTGCATTGACTATGTAATGACAAGGTAATAGTCCCCTGACTTCAGTAATCCACGCCCTGAATCAAGACAAGGTGATGTTTCTCTTCTTTAAATATTCTTATGAATTACTAGAATTTTAAAGTACTGATTCATGCATGATTTGAAGTTTACAACAGACTTTGCAATCAAAGATGTAAGAGTAGACATTTCCTGGTTTCAGGATATTGTAAGTGTTGAGCAAATTCTCAGGAAATTTATTTTGCTGCACAAAAGTATTGACCAAGAGTGTGGTGTAATTTGTTCAGTATGAACATATAAAGAATATAACAATTTTACACCCAGATATTCTCAGTAAAAAGATTTCTCAAAAGGGAACCTTCTTCTAAGGCAGCCAATAATCCCAAATAAACAAAGTTTCAGGAAATGGACCTCTACCTTGCTTGTACGTAATATTCATTTCCCCCAAAAAAGATACTAACTGGTACAAAGACAGATTTTCAGCCCTCTTCATAGACAAATCTGAAAAATCAAGGGATGATCTGATTTAATTGGACATAACTGGGGTCAATCAGATTTAATCTTTCAAATTCTTTGCTTTCCTGTATCATGGATGATTGACCTCTGAGACACTTCTTGATTCAATCAATTTCACTGACAGTGAGAGTTTGGAACTAGATATAGTCTTTTAGACAAAAAATTAAGACAATTTAAGGCTGAAGGACCCCACTAATGGATGTCACTAGCAGGTCAGATGTGTCTATAGAGAACAGAACAAAGAAATTCAATTTGTGGACGGATGAATCTTGCTCACGGTAATGTTGTAAAAATTAATTACTTGAATCATTTTTATTTTCATTTACTTGATTGCTTCTTTCTTTCTTTTTTTTGTCAAACACTTTAAAAATGGACAACCCAAACACAAAGAAATTTACTTTTGGCAATAAAATGGGCACACAATGCAATAAATCCATTATTTTCCAAACTGTTACAGGGATTTCCTAATGCTACAAAATCATTACCAACGGTATATCAAACGACAAAGCTACACATAAAGGAATTGTTACAGGCCTCTGTTCAGGTAATGTGACTTGGATGAGGCTTCGTTTGATCTGCAAAGGTCCTTTATTTCCCAACCAGAGTGAAGCAAAATGACCAAAATGCTGATCAAAATGCAGTCACCAACAGTATTAAGAGATATGATCACAATCGTAAACGTGCTTAAAATGATGCTATAGAGGTCATGCACCAGTATCACTGCGCTGCACAGTTCTCTGTTTTGTTGCTAGGCATCCATTGTACAACAGTTGTTACTAAGGTGTAGTCTTGCACTCCAGAACAAAACTACTCACAGACTTCCTATACATGGACAGAGCACACGCCACGGTAGATTGTCGCTACCTTACGTGTGAGAAAAAGCGCACCAAGATGGGTGTCTGCTATGGTTTTGTGTGAAAGTTTGGACTTGCTTAAGTTTTTCAAGAAAGTTGAAATATTTTTGAAATATAGAAAGGTAAGGTCAAAATCACAACACATATTGCAGGAATATATTTTTTCTCGTTTAGGTTAAACCTTTGTTTAAAACATTACAGGGTTGTCCTCAAATCATAAAAATTGTAGCTTCACGGCTGCCATCTTGGTGAGCCTTTTTTGTCCCAGTCAGTGGCGACCATTTACAGATAGGACATACATGTTACATGCTCTGTCCATGTATATAAGTCCATGCAACTACTGAATATAATTAGTGACGTCCAGTATGCCACTTGTACGTGATCTCCAGTTTGTCCAACAAACCTCTAGAGACGAGCTTAATTTCCAATGCTCAATGTGTATTTCAATTACTGCCTACTTGAGTAAATTGAAAATAATTAAGGCTAGATAAAATTTAGGAACACCAAGCTAGTACTTGAACAGGGTCATGTACTATGCTTAATGGTAGAACCTACGGTACACGGTCCCTGGCCATACGCCTCAGGAAATCAAAACAATTGCATGACGAGAACAACACACAACTCCTCAGAGCTTCACAAATTCACCTATAATTACCATACTTGCCATGAATGATGAATGATCTTTGTCATAACATTCAACTTTCTTGATGGTCTTTCTTCAAATTGAGACAAGCAAGAAGGTGAAATTTTGAGGTTAAAACTGTCAGTTACACTACGTCAATTACAGGACTTAAGCACGCAGTCTGCCTGCACTGGCTTGCTGACACAGTTACATGACCGAGTGTGAGTGTAGAAAATCACATGCAAAGTAGCAGTGTAAATGTAATACAAAATGTCATACCTTTGAAAATTTTTGGACTTTGGAGAAAAAAAAATGTACAACCGAAGGAAGTCACCAAAATGATTTTTAAATCTATTAACATGAAAATGGGGCAAAATTTAGAGAAATTCTGAAATTTGTTCCAAGAAAAAAACTTCCAAAATGTAGAAACGCTACAAAGCCATAATATCAGGATCTCTCATGCACTGTGGCCAAGGAATCTAGTGCAGGGTAAAACGAAGTTAGAACTAGCATAGAGTCCCATTCAAGGACTACCCCAAGCAGATAAATTGGCAAAGCTTGAAGCATATAACATTTTTACCTGCGATTTAAGGTGTCAGCAAGTTTTAAATGAACTTCTAAGTGCCCAAAATGGAAGGTGTGTTCCCATCGTAGCTTTAACGTTTACAAAAATAACTACATTTTGCTAAGTTCTTTGTCAAAAGCTCTCAAGTTTTTATCTCGATGACCCAAAAGGAAAGTTCTCAATGCTATTGCTGCACTATGATGAAGTACACACTAGGCACTGTTTCTCCTACAGCCTCAAACAGATGAAGTATGATGGAGGAGCTGGAATGGTTTTGAATCCTCATCAGTCAGTGAATACAATGACATAGCTAACACCCTTCAGACCCAAATGGTCTGGAAAAGTAAAATAAATATGAATCTCTGATCACTACTTAAACTGATATGTCTGACAATAAAAAACAACAATTTCACTCATAAAATGGAATGAAATCATGCAAAGTTGGCTGTATACCAGCTGACAACCAACCTCCAACTTACAACTTTAAAACACTTTTCTCAGCCTCCTCTCAAGCTTTCTTGGGTATTGAGGTAAAACATTTAATTTACCTTATCGCACCTGACGGGAAAGCAATCTCCTTGAATGACTAAAATACCACCTCTCAGGGCAAGTATGATGTTCTCAAACAACGCCCTGCTTTATCCTCAGATAATCCTGTAACATCCTGTCACTCAATCTTCTAGCCATCAAACCAATCAAATCCACCTGACCTTTGCTGACGGTCTCTTCCTTGATGACCACCAAAGCCATTCCTTTGGCTCCCTTGTCTGCCACCACCACCATTTCCCCATGATCCTCTTCCTCCCCCACACCCACCACTATTACCCCAACTTCTGGTGTCTCTGCTCCCACCAGATCCCCCACCCCTTCTCCCTCCTCGTCTGTTGCCCCCTTTGATACCAAAAGATTCCAACTCCATCCTTTTCTTTTCCTGAGCTCGTTCATACCGTTCTGCCATCTCTGCCAGCTCTTCTGGTACTTCCTGAAGAAAAAATTAAAAGAAAGTTTGAACTCCAAGCATTATATTATTTCCTTTCATTGTAAGAAGGCAGTCCATACCACCTAGCAGTTTTAAACACACACAAATCAAGCACATTAAAGGTATTTTCTGGAGACAAAATGCATCCATTTAAAAATATGCCGAGAATAATTTTCTCTTTCGAGAGGTGAAAACTGCATCTCAATAGCATGTAGCATTCGCAAGATGCTAATTTTCAAAGTAATGCAATTTTTCCTTGAGACTGAGTGCGTTATGAGAAATCTGTGATGTGGCAGCACAAATTTAACATTGCATTCAAGTTATTTATAATTCTGATGCCGCTGCAAGGACTATTAACCAACATTGTTATGTTTTTTTGCTATACCCAACAAATGGTGTAGGGTAATGCAAGGTCTTATAAGGAAAAGGTATTTAAAACATTCCAACAGTTAAACATTTTACAAGGACAAACATCACATTTAATTACAAAGAGAAACAAAGGTAATCTGACACAATGTGCCCACATAACATAACTTTCTGTGGCTGTGTTGAAAAGTGGAGGTATTTTATAACAAAAATAAGCAATCTTTAAAGGCATATTTTCATCATCCCAGACAGTTCCAATTCTCCCAACCTACTTACTTCTAGCCCCTCCCACATTTATCTAAAACTCATCTTTATCCAGACACAATCCTAGTTTATTGCTTCATGGCTTGTCCCAGTGGCCATACAAGTCCAGAATGTGAATCAAGACACTCCCAGTGCCCATGCTGTGTAATTTAGCTATGATGCATTGTTTGAATGCGATGCCAATCAAAGAGCTGTACCAATTGAGAGTTTTGATGTATGGATACTGAAACTGTAGCTTGGGGTGACGAATGACTGCCTTTAAGGTGAGATATCCTGAGTTAAAACAAGGGTATTGCAACTGGGTTTGGAGGATATGATCTGCAATATTTTTGTCTTTCTTGCAAGACCATCATGAAAAGCCACTGGATATGCCTTTAAACTGAATTTCTGCTCTTTTGTAAAGAGTAACCCAGTACTACCTGACTTCAGGATCATAGTTGGCACTTATGTAAAACAATGTAATGAATTACTCTACATATATAGTGAACAAAATTGTAGTTCAAGTGTGACAGATTGAATCTATATGATCTCTCAACAAACTTCCCGTTCCAAGAAAATCTTTCCATTTTCAGTGGAGGTATTGGGGGGGGAGGGGGAGGGAGTTCTTTCAATGCTTACGTAAAGAGAAGTAAATAAATAAAGTTCATAAGTGTCTCATCTCCCAGACAGGCCGTTTGGAGCGAATTTTGAAGTGGGGGGGGGGGGTTTAACTACCAAAGTGGCCCAATATGTTCAACAATATGTAGCAATGTAAGGCGGCCCAAAATACCTATGGTGAAAAAAGTGGGGGGCTTAAGCCCCCCAGCCCCCTGGTTCTACAGGCCCTGCTAGAGAGTAATAACTTTACCTGTCCCGCTTCTTCCATAATGTTGATTATATCACCAGCCCATTGCCAATCTCTCCGAGTCATAAATGTGAGGGAAGTACCCGTTTTCCTGTACAGATTGAGGAGGAAGATGCAAAAAAAACTTTAGGCAAAATTTCATCATGAATATGATATAAGTACATCATCAGATGCATCATAATCATGCCTAGCACATCATGAAATCATCTTCCGTAGTGTCATACATTTTTAACATGAGTTCAGAGAATCATCAGAATTACACCATGTTATTAATACAACACTTGAGCTGTATATTACTATTGTGACACAAGTGATTTTTTTTATTTTCAGTAGATATAACACAGACACTTGTCACCACAAAGAACATTTGTGGTTGAGGGGAGCTAACTTGTCAATTGGTATTGTTATTTGATTGACATAAATCAAAAGACATATTAACACATATTTATAAGCATACAAAGAGAGTGTTTTGATTTAATACATATCAGAGTCTTGTATGTCCACAAAGATATGCCCAAAGCGATACACCAGGATTATCTACATACATAGGTTTAAGTCACCTGTGGGAGGGACTAGAAAGTAAATGGGTATTGAGAATTGAATATTGGCCTTAAGAGTAGGGTAAGGTGTCACGATAAACAGAGGGCCCATGATGTGACAACGATCTTTCCTGACTGCTGAGGACTTCCCCCATTACAATACTTTAGCAATACCCCTGAGACTGGTATGCATCACCACCAAATTTATCAAAGCAGTTTGAGAACTGAATGCAAACAGTAGTACCTTACACACAGCAAATATCAAGCTCCCTTGCTCTTTTAATCCAAGCCATCTACCCATATTTTGGAAAGATCATATAATAACAGCAAATGACTCCCAAGCTGATTATTTAGGGAACCAAAAGACACATAAGGTGATATATGCACGCAACAATTCTACAATATTTATTATATGAGTTGTCAAAAGAATCCATCAACCAATTACAGTGTGATAGTGATATGACACACAAAAATATCTTACACAGTAATACTTCTCTTTCTACTACCGCATTTAATCTCATCTATTCATGACCGACAATTTGTTTCACTTGATCACCCCCCCTCCCACCCTGTTTGGTACTCTCCCTTTGACACTGGAAATTGTCACTCTTTGAACTTATTTAACCCCTTCGCTATGCATGATTTTGCTGCGAAACCATTATCTACCATTACTAATACGCATGATTTTGCGGCTTAACCATAGCACTCAGTAACATCCTGGAATAGATCATTATAAACCTATGGTGTGTAATAATGGTTTGGACATGGAATAGGCTTGAAGAGGAGATATTTAACACACATGCATCCTCTTTGGGCATAGCAGGTGAAAATATGGTTCCATTCCATACAAACACTTAGTATGAGTAAAAAGGTGCACTTTTTATTTTTTTCTCTTTTCTTTTCGCTCTTTTTTGTGAAACATTATCTCCATTGCCGTTACTATTATAATGTTCTGTTTAGGTGAGGTCCTTGCCATGACACTTTCTGAGCTTTCTCCAGACTCTTTTTCTGGAATTAGTCTCAGTTTTGATATTGTATGTAATATAAACTGAAATAATGACTTTAAAGGTCATGTGACATAAAAATGACAAAATTGGGTATTCAATGTAAAAGTCATTGAAAATCAAAAAGATAGCCTTAATTTTCATCAAAATCTGTCTAACACTGACCATTTTAAAGCGGTATTTCTGATTTGCACTAAACAACTAGTAAACATGAGCTCAATATGCAAATTTTGTGATGTCATGAGAGGGACATACCATATATGGCTAATGTTATCCTTTGTTCATACAATCTTCCTTTCAAGTACAGATGTAACATTAGTTTATCCTGAGGGGTTTTTTGAAAGTTAAAATTGTGTCCTTGAAGATCATCAGTACTTATAACCAAACCATAGCCTATCAAATGAGTTATTAGGAGATAATCAATATAGGGTTAAGAAGATACGTCAACACTGTGCAACAATCCACATCATTATTTTTGCATCAGCAGCATGTTTTCAGAACATTCAAAATTTAAAGAGGTATCTCTTGAGAACAATAAAAGATATTGCCAAAATTCCAACAGACTTTTACCTAGAAAGTTTCACTCCCTCACTGCCAAGTGAAGTCATGACATTTTGCTGACATGTCACTCTACCTCTAAAATTGAAATGGCATAATAAATTTCTTTGTCCTTCTTCAACTCACCCGGCACGACCAGTTCTGCCAACTCTGTGTACATACTCCTCTATGTGATTAGGACAGTCAAAGTTAAGGACATGGGTTATGTCAGCAATGTCCAGGCCTCTAGATGCTACATCAGTGGCAATCAATATACGAGTGTACCCTGTTCAAAAAATATATACAGTATTAGGAAGTGCATTCTGAGATGCATGAATCTAGCAATGCATTCATTCTAATCTAGCAATGAATTCATTCTAGAGTAAAAAATTTACAGAAATGAAGATGGTACTTGTTACTCTTTCATTCTTCCTCCTTCCCTCCTCCAACCACCAATACCTCAACAAAAAAAAAACTCTGCCAGTTCATACTCATATTGTAGCCCTCTCCCCTCATAACCTACTCCAGTGGTTTTACTTAATCTACCCCTTCCCCTAGCACTTCTACCTGGGACCTTCCTGATGTACCTCTCCTGAAAAATCAGAACCCTCTTAACTTACAGCACAATAGCCAGAATCCCATCTGATCTATCCCTCATTTGAACCACTACCAGGGACCTGAATAACATACAGAGGCAAACGAGGTGGGGCGACAGGGGGGCATTCACCCTCCCAATTTTGGCAAAACAGTTGGTCCATTCGGTCTAAACATGATAAAAGGTGCCATTATTCAGGCAAAATTTGCTCTTGCCCTCCCCACAAAATTATCCCTGTATGCCTATGATAATGTACCCCTTCCCAAGCTCAACTACCAGAGGCCATCTGATCTACCCCTTGCCCAGCACACTACTACTACCAGACTCCTACAGGATGCTACTCAAGTTGAAAGGGATGCCTGCAAGTATTGTATGTAACAACTTAAGAGGATCAAAAATTAAGGCTATACAAGTTTGCAAATTTCAAATTGGGGTGGCACTTGTCCCGTCATAATTATGGCAGAACATCAAGACAGCCACCTCCTAAAACCAATGACTACCATATGCATTTTCAGCCAACCCATAGTCATAAACTAATATAACCTGTTTGGTTACAAAAGATTTCATCATTTTGGAAACCTATGCACTGGCATTCTACAGAACTCTGTGTCAATCAGAAGACTCATGATCTTTAACTGGTGACTATCTTTACTTCTTGAACTAAAATGGCCACTTGGAAGAAAAACAAGCCAATGTTTGTCTTATGTAAAAACATGCAATACACCTTATGCATATGATGTCACATGGCAAAAAGTATGCCCTCCTTCTGGGGCAAAACAAACCGACAGGGACAAATGCAGACAGCTGATTTGTCAAGCAGCTGAATAGGCTCATAGTCCGCTACACATGCAGGGTGAATTCTTGTGTGTGTGGCCACATGTTCTATTGCTTTGCCCTCAAGGATGATGTCAATGTGTCGTCAGTGCATACGGTCTATTACATTTTTTCACCACAACTACTTAATACAAATACGAAAATTCATTCAATTCTGCCTAGAACATAATTTTTTTTTTAATATAAGACGAACACATTTAAAATAGAGCAACTATTCTAAAGAAAAACAGAATACACTTTAATGAACCTCATTCACTGCTGCAATAAAATTATTGAACTATTTCAACAAAGACGCTTCTACCCAACTTTTCAGGTTTTTCCCCTATCTTATGTTTCCATCAATTTTCTACTGTACTACATATTTTTCTAATCACTTTTCAAGTTAGTGAGATGAGATTTAATAACACACCAATCATGAATGGGTAACACAGTGTCATACAGTTGAAATATGGTGCAAATCTTCCTGTTTAGTCGCCTCTTATGACAGGTGGGGCATATTCTACAACCTCCAGCACACAGGGGCCACTTGATCAAGAGGCCATGAGAGGAAGAAAATGTCTCCACACTTCAAATTCAAAATGTTTATGCACAAATACAGCATTATCAATTGTTTGAAAATGTTCTCCATATTTTCCAGACCATATGGCAATTTTTTCCACACCAATTGCTCCCAAATTGACGACTTTTGTGTCAATAAATTATAATCAAAACCAAAAACATTCCACATTTTTGCAGTGTTTCATCTGTTATCCCTGTATTGAAACCTTGCATAATTTATACTGTCCTGGATAAGTCATTGATAATAAAATACAAAACGGAAAAGTACAAAGTCACACAAAATTACCTGACTTGAACTCATCCAAAGCTTGTTCTCTGTCAATTTGTTCTCTGTTGCCATGGATGCATTGAACATTAATGTCTAACATAAACATTTCACTTGCCAAATTTTCTGCTCTGTAAATTGAAAATGTACACAACTAAAACTGTGATTCCTAAAATAATGTTTGTCTAAAAAATTAACAATTCAATATCAAGTTCCAAATTTTTTTAGGATGAATGGAATCTATGACTGATACAGTGAAAAAATCACGATTATTCCACAGCATAACATCATGTTAAGTACACATTCAAATCTTTTCTGTCAATGACATGAGCAACATGGAAAGTGTAAAATTCATGAATAGTTGCAGCGGTCTAGTAGATAGAGGCATAACCAGGTGAAGCGGAGAAAACCAATATAGGGAGATTTTTTAGTACTACACTCAATGGTCTGGATGAACTTATCATCCAAATTAAAAACAAGAGCCCAAGGGCACTGTGGTTCCTTGCATTTAAGATGATATTGTATTAAGGTAGTTGCAAAGTAAGGCATAATTTGCACCTTTAACCCCAATGACTTTTGACCATCACCTAAAAACGTAGGGGCACATTAAATTTCAAAACCATACAAGCACTTTCAGTTTGAGAGAAATGGAACACTTAACTTTTCAAATTATCACACACTGCACACTGCCCACTTCCATGCCACAAATACACCCACTCATCACCTTTCCCTGTCATTTACTTGAGTTTGGGTAGTATAGGAGGGTAGTTAATTGCCTTTTTGGTCAATTTCAACAATTCAAATCCAGACCTTACAAAGAAGTCACAAAGGTCAAATACAGTCAAAGTAGGTCAAAACTGATTTTAAATAAACACACACAAATTCCCTTTTGAACCCCCAAAAATTTAACAGTCATCTGGTCATTCCTTACCACCAAAATTTATGATGGAATCAGATGACTAGAAATTATGTCATGGTTGTCCTTTAGACTACCTAATGTGTTTGCCTCAAAAGCAAAAATAAGGAAAAGCCCACAAGTCTGCAGCTAAAGGCAGCCTGAGAGTGATTTATTACCACCAATTTCTTCTTCACAATTTGGCTAGAAGACCACTAAACAAACATAGCTCTGTAAAATCTAATAAATGACTTTCAACTTGACCTTTTAACCTAAAGAGGGTGTTAGAAACACCACTGTAGTCCCTAGGGTAAAAGCAGAGGTAAAGAAGAGAAACTGCTTTCATATTTTACTATTGAAATTGGAACCATAGCTTGCATTGCAAATAACTTTATTCAGTACTGTATATGAGGAAAAGGCTTTTTTTTAATAAAAATTGCATTACTGTCCTGATTGTTAGCTAAACTGCTTTTAGACTGAGAGGGGGTTATAATTCTTCTTTTCTTTTATACATTGCATTTGTCTAAAGGCATTAAACTTCAGCTGGACTTTTAAACCGATTGAACAAAGACATATCACCCAAAGGGCACTTTACTTAGAGGAACACAACTTTCCATTATGCCATCCCCTTATGTTACTTGGTCATTGAGTTATTGCACCGCACACCTGGCATTGCAATACAAATGACCTACACACTAACTAGCCTGTCACTTAAATGTCAGTAACTCAAGTAAGGAACATCCTAGGAGGGTAGTGTAATAGCCTTTTTGGTTTGTCTGATCAAGACGAATCTAGACGTCACAAGAAAATCACAAAAAAAATTACAAAGGTCAAAAGGTCAAATGAGGTCAAGTGGGGTCAAGGGGGTCATCACGTGCATTTCACTTAGGCGAAATCTCCATTACACCACCCCTCTAAAATCTTTCAGTGGCAAGATATCAATAAAACATTACTTCTTGACCTTTTGACCCTTTCCCATTATTTTGGTTAATGTACCAACATTTTCACCTCCTACCAATCTAACTTATCCTAAAATTATGCCACTGTTGGAACAACGGATACCTAATTACAGCTACTAACAGAAATTCACTCTTTGGCCTCTGGTGATCACCAGTGACCGTTGACCTCCACCAAAAACGATAGGGCACATCTACTCCACAACATCTACATACATACCAAGTTTGAAAACAATTGATCACTCGGTTATTGAGTTATCGCACCACATACCTTGCATTCCAATCCGTCACATACACCCACACACACATACAAACACACATACACACATACATACGCCAAGGTAACTGCATAGGTTCCTTTGTTACACAAGGAACCAAAATGTACAAGCCATTGGTTTTTGTCACATAAGAATTCCAAGTTGATTAGCACTTTTGATATAACTGGCCTTCAAAACCGATTAACACACCTAGAGTATTCCAATGGTTGTAAAATGGTATTACCTAGATATTACAGACAGTATAAACTGGAGCCCACACCTTTGAAGTACTGAGATTCAAGACTTTTTCATGGCTAAAATGGAAATATTTAGCCATACTGTGAAAAATACAGAATTTCTATTCTTTCGTTTTTAAGAGTTTACCAAGCATGGAAACATCCAAAACATGATGGGTACAATAATGAGCGTATTTCAAACTGCATGACCACAAGGTAAGTTTTCCAGACCAAATACCCTACATTCAAGGGTTTTCAATACCATGATAAAATTCCAGACTCATCTCATTTTTCCTGCTGTGCAGGAACCCCATATTTAACCCTTTCACGACCAGTGTCCACTACTGTAAAAACACCCTTCTGCGCCAAAAGGTTGCAAACTACGTAGCAAGTTTATGTAATAGTACATATGTGGCCGTGTACGGAAACTTTCCAAGATATGTAACCATACGTAAGAGAATGCCAAAGGGTTAAATAAGTTACAAGTTTAACATTTGAGGACCAGAAAAGGGATTTGGCTCATTCATCAAGAGCCCCATACCAGAAGGAGCACAAATGAAGTTTAATGAACACTGGCAGGAATTGCGTTCTCTTTCCAACTAGTCCTTGGAGCTTAACAAGGCAGGCATGCACTAACTGCTTCCAATCCTGTTCCCACACAGCCGTTTAACCTCATGTGAAGAAAATAAGTGCATCCTCAATCTTTAGTCACTTTTCAAAAGACTGGTTCTGCATCATTGCTAACAGCTGAACCAAGCAAAAAGGATGACTTCCTGAATTAGACAACTTCCTGAGTTGCACAACTTCATAAAACATACAATCAGAACCCAAATTAAAATTGACAAACTTTTAATAGCCTTTTAGCTTCAATGAGAACAGCTATGCTGAACAAGCTTACTTTTGATCCCTAGCAAATTTCAAAGTGGTTCTATCAGGGTCCACAGACTGCCAGTGTGCAAGTCAGTATATTCTACCACCAAGTCATTTGGGCCACCTAAAAGCACCCATTACACTTAAGTTTGGCAACAAAACTTGATATAATACTGACACAATCTTCACTCACTGCTGGGATATATGTCGTCTTTACATACAAAATGACATAGGTATGACTCTCTCCTGGATGCAGCCTGACACAGCAGCTGTATACACCTATCAATTGCATCTTCTGAACCCTGGTAGAGTTTGTTTTATTCCCGTTAGGATCACTAAATGTTTTTGTGCAATGAGGCCTGCATCATGCAATTGACCCAACATTTCATTGACTTTAAGGTGGTTCATTGAGTTGGCTCATGTTATCCAACAAATTTTTGCACGCCTGTTTAGTTTTCTTCACATACCAATGACAAATGGTCGAACTTAAACAATCCCCACATCCTACACACGTATAACTATTTTATGAGTACCTATCCAAGTTTTCCATCCTCTAATTGTTGCTCAAGGCTGGTAAAACATTCATTTCCCGGTAAAAACACTTACAGACCTTCTGCCATTGTGCACGACGCGTCACATAAGCAATTGAGTAGGGAAAACAATCCAGTGCTCCACAACTGGATCAAAGGCTGTGAGTGTCCCTACATTAAACCCAAAGTTTATTGAAGCACAAATCTCCAACAAAGTAAACTTTCCCACAATGTTATATAAATGATTCCATGTATAACGCTAGTAAAATTTACCTCCCACTGGTCCAGTGTTGTAATTGAGTCACTAGATTTAACTTGAGTCACCAGTTTTCAAACTTTTAAGTGACTCGAGTCGAGTCAAGTCATTGACTCCAGTCACTGTATTATTCCAATGGGGAATTACTCCTGAATTCCATCGAGTCACTATCATTTTGAGAGGAATTGACTCGAGTCGTGACTAGTAACAACACTGCACTGGTCACATTTTTCTCCAAGCACTAACATTTCCTTGCAAAACAACTTCCATCATTGGTTAATTCTTCTATCATACTTGATTTTCTCCACAAACAAAACTTTCCCCTTGCAGCTGCACATGTAGAATACATTTAGTCCTTTCTCAAGACACAGAAGTGCCAACAAACTTACAATTATGTGTTGAAATATTTTATACTACTAATGGTGGACAACTCTCAAGCTGATCATTTACTTACGTGACTTTTCTGCCGACAAATACAAGCAGTTTGTCTTGCTCCCCCATGTTGTGAATAATCTCCAATAACTGTGAGGCAAAATTGAGGGAAATATTGTACTTGCAATTTTCATCTTAGTCTAGTCTACCAACATCACTTTAACCTTAAATCTGTGTATGCTGTTTACACTTCAGTCAAATCATGAGCATGTAATTCCCCACCTGTCATAAGAGGCCACTAAACGGGAGGATTTGAACAGTATTCTAACAGTATGACACTATATCACACATTCGTGTTGGTGTGTTGTTAAATCTTATCTATCTAACGAACTAACTAACCCATCTTCAAAGGGCATTCTTGACCAAAGGTATAAGTTGTTGAAGTTTATTCACTCAAATTAAAATGGTCCATTGCACAACAATTTGTGATGTCACTGTTTTACAACTCAAATTACAATCTTTGTATTTGTTTGTTTTTTCTGAAATTTATTGCACTTTGTACCAAGGTGTGATAGCACTCTTGCTCCTACAGGGTGAGGTACTTTTAATGAAGCCTCTTTCTATGCAACATGCTATGCAAGAAAACAGGAATTGTTTGCAGTCATATAAAAACATCTCCAATTTTAACGGGAAACAAAGCACGTGATGTGAGTTGTACAACAAGAAAGTCACAAATTATTGTGCAATGGACTAATTTGTTGTAAGTGAATAAATTTCAACATTTTATATCTTGACTCAAGATTGTTGTTTGAAAATGGGAGTTGGACTGTTCAAATTCATTTTCCACACTGTTAAATAAATATTTTTGAATATTTTGACTTGAGGTACACTTTAAATACCAATTGATCTCTAGCCACACTTCACCTATTTTCAATCCCAAATCCAATCCATTTTTTTTCTAAATTAGACATTTACTTTTTAACTCAGACTTAACCCTAATGAAGGTAAATTCTTATTTGAGGACACAGATCCTGATTTGCCTCCAGCCTCCTTATTTGCCTCCTGATGGACACAATCTAAACTGACCAACCTCAAGCCCTTCTGACCATTTATATCGCCTCCAGTCTCCAAATTTGCTCACAGATCACATAATCTAAACTGACCAACCTCAAGCCCTTCTGACCATTTATATCGCCTCCAGTCTCCAAATTTGCTCACAGATGACATAATCTAAACTGACCAACCTCAAGCCCTTCTGACCATTTACATCATTTGTCTGTCATGTATGACTTCCGTTCTAGACCGAATGAAAGAACAGATTCTATACATGATCTGACACTCTCTGCAAAATGGCAGAGGGTGTCATTACAAAACTAAAACACAACAAATCCACTTACATTTTTCTTGTGTGAGATAATATGAAAGGAATTTCCAAAATTCAACATATAACTCAGTCAGGAGGGAAGGGCCTCCTCCTTCAGTAGCAGTTAAGACAAATCCGGACAGCAAGTGATGGTCTGATTTCAGTCGGCCATAACTTGCGAGTTTCACCTTTTAATCTTTCAATTTCTTTGCTTACCTGTATCATGGATGGTTGTACACTATAAAATTGTATCTTGACTTTCTTATTTTCACTGAATATGAAGGTTTGAAATTCATGAAGGCAATAAATGAAGTAGATTTAAGGCTTATGGACACCACTAATGGCTGCCTACAGTCACTAAACACAGGCATTGATCGAATCTGTCTATAAAACTTACCCTATCTCTCTTTTCTTCCTCTTCCACAATATCAACCAGCTGTGTTACACTATGACAAGCCTGTTAAAATTCAATTAACATAAAACGTTATCAGTCAGTGACTGTTAGTAGAGGAACCAAACAGGATTCCATCCCATATTACATACCTCAACACCCCACCCAATCCCCACCCTCGCCTGCTCCAAGTAACAATATTCCTAGGCCTGTACTAGGAACAAAAAGATTTTTTTGTTGTGTTTTTAATTTTTTGGAGCAGTATGAGCAATAGCAGGATAAAGTACACTTGTAAACTTAGTCAATTAATCATAATTGTTGCCACAGGAGCTGCACCATTTAACAACTTTGGAACAAGGCAGTCAATTATCAGTAATAATGAAGACCCAGGTTCTATTTTAAATACAAATGACCATGATTTATTCCATGATGACATAGGAATTCCATGATGGTTTGCAAGTCTACAATGAAAGCAGGTCCAAGTATCACACCAAGGCTCTTTCACATCCCCCCGCCCTATCATTCCATGACTTTCCATGACCTTTACAAAAAAAAAAACTTCCACTTACTTTTTGAGACTAACATTGTACTTTCTGATAATGAAGGACAGAATTACAACTACAATTGCGTCAATCAAGATACGACAATCTTCAAAGGTTTTAATACTCCCCGATTTTCAATAACTTATAAAGCAAATTGTCACATATCCATGGCTTTCAAGTCTTGAAAAGTGCAAATGTAAAATTGAATGCCATATTTTCTTGACATGTGAGAACCCAGATGATACTACAGTATACTACGTACTATATTCAACAAATACACAACTGGTTTTTATGTCTAAGAACAAATACATGACAAAAATATGTAAGGAAATTATACTGGAAATGCATCTAGAATTCAGCAGGAGATTTTAGCCAAAATAAATCCACAAAAAGGTTATTTTCCAGGTTTTTAATCGTGCCTTTCTTAAGAGCTGTTACTAAGTGATGAAGTTTATCACTAATTTCTACATGTTACATTGCAATACAGGAATGAACCTGTTTACCATTATTGATCTCAAGACAGCTGAGCAAGGAATTCACTCATAGGTTCTGAATTTACAGAGGTCAACTACTATAACTGACTAAAACTTGGTTTGCATTTCAAGCATCGTGAATGGCTAAATTACCCTGCAACCATCAATAACAGTAGGGACTGTTCCAAAAAAGGTTCTCTACAGTTATGAATCAAATTTTTGTGGTGTTTTGAGCTAATTCATTTATAAAAACCTGACAACTAATTGACAAGTTGCAAAATATGAATGGATATAAGCTGAAGGTACATATATCAAGTCACATCCTGACTTTCTGCTTAGAGGTAGGGTTTTAGACCCTCTAGTGGTAGGCAATTTGAGGAAAGGCTATTCTATGATTTATAAATGATCACGAGGCCTTCCATAGGAAATGAATACATTTAGTTGTCTTAGATACTCACAGATAAGTCCAATGAGCCAATGTTAACAAACATAGGATCCTTCATGTACTTCTCAGCCAGTCTTCGAACACCTGGTGGCCACGTTGCACTGTGAAAAGAATTCGGCTCAAAATAATCCTTTAGGAAACGAAGGCAAAGAAATATTTTATTCTTTTCAAATACTCTGATGTCCATGTTGACACTAGTTACTTGCAAAATGCTTTCAAAGATATTGCGGTAGAACATCTCTTTTATGGGCAAAAATACCCTAAATGGAGAAAGGACCACACATTGTAAAAAAGACTTAAAAAGAAACAAACATACAGCATTGCAGGTTCCAGCAGCAAGAACTTGCTGAGGCATTTCAGGACCATTGTTGCCAAACAGTGACACTGGCAGGATAACATGGTCATCATTGGATAACAACCACACACGATATTTTTCTTCAGAGAGTGCCACCAATTTGAAGGCTGTATTCACAGCTTGTGACATAATAAGATCTTTCAAATGAAGCCATGTATAGCGTACCCTGCTACAGAATTTAGTTAGATGAAGTTTTACTGCCTAGTTTCCAACCACTTGGTTCAAGTCGAACCAGTCACAGCCATTTTTCCAGTTATTGGTCACTGGATTGTTTCCCTACACCACTGTTTATACCCTGAGCTACAAGCACAATGGCAGGAGGTTCCATTTTTAATGTCTTTGGTATGACTCGGCCAGGATTCTAACTCCCTACAAAGCCACTGTAAGTCAGATGCTCTAACCACTTGACCATGCAGTTAGTCTGCTACTGAAACTTTCCAAGACATTAAAGATGGGGACTGCCCTCTACCTTAATAGGTAACACTTATGGCATAAACACAACATAGGTTAGGTTAGATATGGTTTCCCACCTCAATGTCTGGTTCAATCCAGCAGTGCCTACGACCTTTTTTCCAGTTCTGGGGCACTGAATTCTTAGCTGTACTATATTGCTTAAGCAGAGCATCGCACACAACATCGACAGCAGCAACTAGCCTAAGAATCAAATCTCAGACATTCCAAGCGACGGGTGGATGTCTACGCACAATATAGATTGCATTATCTGGAAAAGACTTTTTACCTAGCAAACCTACCTTGTCATGATGGTTTGCCTATCTGGTCTCACATCGAGTAGAATTTTCATAATTTGAGGTTCAAATCCCATGTCTAGCATTCTATCAGCTTCATCTAATACTAACATGGTCACAGATTCCACATTGACGAAACCATTTTGAATCAAGTCGTTTAATCTGCCTGGTGTAGCTGGAAGAAAAAGATAGAGCCCAGGTCACACTTGAGTGATATTGGATCAGATTACAGTCCAATTTTTGTGAGTTATAGCTAAAAACATCTCCATCTCTGCTCAGAAAGAGCTACAGTGCAAAGTTGCTAACCTGTGCAAATATATGATATGTATAAGAAGACTATGATACATAGTCTCATAATGATAATATTTATATTATATAATGTTTATATTTGTTTTTATTTATAAATACTATATTACATATTATTTTGGGATTTCACATCAACAGACAGCACTTACTGGGCATAGGCACAGAAATGAGATTGGATTTTGAACACATTTATGTGATATAATTACCGCAGGATAGTTTTATATCACCAGGCAAATTAGGACCAGTTCTCCAGTTAGTTTGATCATCCTTGAGGACGTCTGAATAAAGAATAATTGGTCCACAGGTTTTATGTGATAATCCTTTTTTTAATAGTTTTCAGTAGTATGCAAAACGTACTTCGGGGGAGTGTCAAAGACACCAATACTTTTCCAAAACTGAAGATCAATTTTTTTCCCCAAAGAACACTCTGAGAAGAAATATACATGTTCAAAGGTAAGTATATTTTGTATTCTTTAAACTCTTGAAAGCAGAAAACTAGAGAGTCAAAAGACTTCCGGATTTCTTGCTGCTTGAAAGTATTTTTCTGTTTTTTTTTTTTCTTGAAACTGATAGTTATTCATACATTTCTATCTTTACAATTTATGCATGGGATTCCTTGGATCCATGGACTGATCATCTACACTAATAATCTAAACTGATAACCTTTAGACTTTCCATGACTCTAAATGACCTTTGAAATGCAGCCAGATCATCAGAGGTGATTTACTTAGCATACAACATTCGAATGTTAGGTACAATATTCTCCACTTTCCAGGCTTGGCATGCAGAAAGTTTAAAAACTTTACTTTCCAAATTATAATGATCACAAATGAACTTTGAATGCAACAAAAATTTTGCAGTTAGATAGTTTGATGGAGTTTTCAGCTCAGTTTCTAACCTGGTTTATGCCAAGCCAGCCACAGCCTTTTTCAAGTTGTTACCTACTGGCTTATTTTCCCTACTCCTTTGCTTATGCTGAGCACCAAACACAATGGGAGTATGTTTCATTTTTAAAGTCTTCAGTATGGCCCAGCCAGAAGTCAAACTCTAGACCTCCAGACTGCATGTTGGATGTTCTGACCACTTGACCATGCAGTTGGTCATCCAAAAATTTTGAGGAGAATCAATACAAGTAGGTCACCTACAGGCAAAGTATGAGATCCAACTATGAAATGGTCCATCAAACTTTTTCCCTCAATAAAATAAACACCTTATCAATCCTTTCAAACCAATTGACTCTACCCTGTTACAATTTAGATACTTAAAAAACTGTACAATACTTACACTATCAATTAACCAGAATGCAAAAATGCATTGAGGTTTCGATGATGCATACAGAACATGTTCTTTTCAAAAAATGCTGCATTTATTGTAACACATGGTGACCCAAAGTGACCTTTGACTCCACCAGTAAGTAGCTGGTTTTTCTTTTAACCAAAACACTTCTACAATGAAAACCCAAATTTCATGCTGTGCCTTAAGATAATCTATCCTATTAACAAAGTTTTCATAGTTTGATCTCTGGTGACCCCAATTGACCTTCAACCTCCACCAAGGACAACAGAAGCCATCTTCCAACCATCACACATCCACATTCTAACTTTGAACCTTCTCTCATTTTCCCACCTTGAAATACAAAGTAGGAGTTTTCAAGGTTTGACCTTGGATAACCCCCAATTAATCCAAGTTTCCTACCTTGAGATATCATGTAAACAAGGTTTTTGGGGATTGACCCCCTGTGACCCCAAATAACCTTTGACCTCTACCCAAAATCAATAAGGTTCTTCTTCCCATCATATTGCATCAACAAATCAAGATTCAAATCAATCCAAGCTTCCTACCTTCAGATATCGTGTAAACAAGATTTTCTGGGTTTGACCCTCTGTGACCCCAAATGACCTTTGACCTCTACCAAAATCTAAAGGGTTCTTGCTTACATCATAACACATCAACATCTTGAGTTTGAATTTAATCCCAGTTTCCCAACTTGAGATATCATGTAAAAAACGTTTTGGGGGTTTGACCCCCTGTGACCCCAAATGACCTTTGACCTCTACCAAAATTTGTAGGGTTCATCTACCCATCATACTGCATCAACATATAAAGTTTGAAATCAATCCAAGCTTCCTACCTTAAGATATTGTGTAAACATGGTTTTCCGGGTTGGACCCCCTGTGACCCCAAATGACCTTTGAACTTGACCAAAACCCATACCATTCTTCCTCTTAATATGGGACATCTATGTACGAAGTTTGAAAACTTCCAGACATTTCTACCTTCAGATACTGTGCTAATGAGTGAAATGTAAAGTGTTTCAAGTCCTATGAACATTTCTACATTGAGATACTCTGTTAGTTAGTTAAATGTAAAGTGTTTCGTGTCCTTTGACACCTGTCACACCAAATAACCTTTAAACTCGTTTTAAACTGATATTGTTCTTTTTCTTGATATATGACATCTATGAACCAAGTTTGAATACTTTCAAACATTCATACCTTCAGATACTGTGTTAATGAGTTAAATGTAAAGTGTTTCAAGTCCTATGGCATTTCTACATTGAAATACTGTGTTAATGAGTTAAATGTAAAGTATTTCGAGTCCTTTGACACCTGTGACCCCAAATAACCTTCAAACTCGATGAAAACTTATGCTGTTCTTTTTCTTGATATGGGACATCTATGTACCAAATTTGAATACTTTCAAACATTCCTACTGTGCCATATCCTATTGTAAAGTGTTTCGAGTCCTTTGACCCCTGTGACCCCAGATGACCTTTGAACTCCACCAAAAACGATAGGGTTCTTCCTCTTCATATGGGGCATCTAAGTACCAAGTCTGAAAACTGTCAGATATTCCTATCTTGAGATATCGTGTTAACGAGTTAGTTGTGTTAAATGTAAAGTGTTTCGAGTTTTTGACCCCTGTGACCTCAAATGACCTTCAAACTCGACCAAAATCGATAGGGTTCTTCCCCTTAATATAGGGCATCTATGTACTAAGTTTGAAAACTCAGTGACATTCCTATCTTGAGATATCGTGTTAACAAGCAAAGTGTCACAAACACACACACACACACACACACACACATACACACACACATACATACATACATACACACATACGCCATCATGAATGCATAGGTTTCTCTTATCATCGAAACCAAAAACCTCACTCAACCATATCAATTCTTGAAGGGCACGATTTAAGAGCTCAATTGAGGGGAAAGATTGATAACCATTCTCAGTTTATAACTCACCAATGATGATTTCAACCCCTTTGGTGACAACATTTATTTGCTTTCTCCTGTCGCCTCCACCATAGACACATACACTGGAAAATAAAAGAAAAGAGGTAGTGAACATGATGGGCAGAAACTCTTAAGTCACACCCCCAACCCTTCTGCAGTTGATATAACTAGGAGAAAGTTGTTAATATTACATGTTAAAAAAATCAACAGTTCCTATAAATAGATGATACTTCATCAACATTTCTTGGAACAGCTGGTACCAAAACATTACCACCATTTTCCGACAAAAAGACGCAAAGAAGTCAATTTTATTAAAATGTCCAAGACGTAGTTCATTTTAGCAATGACAATGATACCTTGTAATGAACAGTAAGTGAAGAGGAGGCTAGAGCATGGGGTTGGGATAGGCTGCAACACTATTTCCCAAAATTTGAATGAAAATTTAAACTAAGTACCATACACTGGACCAGAAAATACTCTTTTGCTAAAATGGAGAGTGCAGACCTCCTTGTCCCCTTCTTCTCCACTTATGTCTTACAAGATCATGAACTTATGGACTATGCCTTCCCATTTTGGCAATTCTGCAATCATATACGTTTTGAATTTCAGTCGAAGTGAATGGAGCATTGGATGTTTGAGATTGGTCAACAATAAAACCTTTCTTTACACCAGACAGTGACCCCCCCCCCCCCTTCCTTGCATAATGAATTTCAAATACAGATATTGCTTGAAATGTCTCACTAATAGGACTCATCTTCAGTCTCATGATGAAGCAGACAAGGTCCCCAAACAATGAAACTATCCTTCTTACTTTTTGAAACGTTTTTCCTCTATGTCCGATTACATCTTATTGCCTCTGGGAGAAAGTGAAGCATCCTACATATACACTTGATATAGTCAGGTATCACATCTGATTATTAGATTGAAAGTACCAGATGAAGCAAAATACATAAAGAGTTGCAAAACATTTGGAGTTAGCTAACAAGCCAGTCAAGTATGTGTCAATTGCTTTTCACCTAGTGTGAACACAATGAAACCATTGATCACTTGAGGGCACGGATCAAGAAACAAACCCAGATATTGGCTACACCCCACACCATCTTTGATCTACTGGGGTGTTCAAGTTGCATTTCCAAAAAAGAAACTTCACGGCATACAGGTCAGATATCAAATCTTTTTTGTTTAACTGCATTTCTGAGAATAGCCACTCACCACTTGATTCCCTTGTATGAGTATTTTTTCACCTCCATCTCAATCTGAAGAGCAAGCTCTCTGGTAGGAGACAGCACTAGCACATTTGGTCCACCTCTCTGAGCTCTTGGGCTGGGGATTTAAAGTATCAATTTAGAAGAAGTAACTACAAACAGAAAAGCAAAAATTCATAAAATGAAAATTTGCCACAACTTATCTATAGCAGCATATCTCCTTGAACCTCTTTGTTTAAAAATCTACCAGCCTTGATCCTTACCTCCTGTTTACAACTGTAATCCTCTCTTTCTGAAAATTATGAACTACTGCATGATCAAGTGGTCAGAGCATCAGACTTGCAGTCGAGAGGTCGGGAGTTAGGAGTCCTCGACAAGTCATACCGAAGACTTTAAAAACGTAACCTACTGCCACTGTGCTTGGTGCTCAGCATAAGCAATGGAGTAGGGAAAACAGGCCAGTGAGCCACAACTAGAAAAAAGGCCACCGCCTGCTCGACTTGAACCAATTGGGTGGAAAGTGGGCCATAAAACTTCATCTACCCTTACTGAAAATCACATGATGCTGAAAAATGTTTAACAAGTTTTAGCCATCCCTTCTTTAGTTTAAGATTAACATTTGAAGGTCAAGAAGCCATTTTGGCTCATCAAGGACCCTGTGCCAGAGTGAGCAAGGATAAACACCAGCAAGCTTTGCCTTCTCTTTTCAACACATGCTCAGAAGTTCACAAGGAAGGTGTGCACTAATCCCTCACAATCCTGCTCCCAGAACTATCATTTAACATCTCCATCTGACATACGTGAGTGTATACCCAGCCTCTAGACACTTTCCCAAAGGCTGGGTGGGGTGAATACTACTAATGAGTAAACTATCAATAAGCTTCCTATTAAGCGATCTTGAGATCAATATTGTGAAAAGTTTTTGTTGCTGTCTTGCAGTGAGATACGGATAAACTTCATCAATCCATTACATCTCTTAACAAATGGTATGGGTTGAAACCCAGGAAATTACATTTTTGCTTGGTAGTTTTTGCTAAAATCCATTCAATTCTAGAGGCCGGAGTCTAATAATCATGAAAATTAGCACAGTGATATTTTTGCAAAACATTCCGATCAGAAAGTAAACTGGGTCCATCAAAGCCTTGTTCATTGTTTTATTTCTTGCAATACCTGTAAGCCAGTACACCATTTTTGTCCTTGACATTCCTTGACAATTAAAGACTACAAAATTAATATATGGTACTGTACTTGACTCCAGTCAATAATCCACAGTCATTCTAGCATCCAGTGAATTTCTCTTACCACATAACAAGTAAGTTGGGCAAAAACGTAAGGCATAGCACAGGAAAATTTTGTCATAAAATGCAAATTGTTGCAGCTGGAAGGAATGAAAGCTGAAGCAGTACCCTCTCTACAGAGAGTACAGCAGGAGTATATCAATACATCACATCTATGCTTACAGTAGGTACTGTAACACCATTTATGCACCCGTATGTCACATAAGGGTATATCTCCAATGTTTGGGTGCTGTCTCGATCAAAGAGTGGCATGAAGAATTTTTGGTGTACACCACTGATTGATATTAAACAAAGATTTCTGCAGTCAGACAAAGAGAAAGTTGTATTAAATCACCCCAATATTTAAAATCAAGGATATTACATCTTCAGAACAATTAAACAGGCCATAAGGGAATAAAAAACTCTTTGTTCCAACTTCCAGCACCCCCTTTTCCTTTGTTTTATAGAATAAAGAAACATTGAAGAGGTCTTTCAGATTAGAAGACATGATTATTTTGTGTTCATTACTGTTAAAAGAAAATTTCTTATTATTTGCTGGGTACAAAAAAAACAACATAGATTCAAGAATAGATATCCTGTACCACACTGTGACCAATTGCAACCTTAGGTCATGATCATGGATCATTTTTGTTAGTTTTACGTCATTGCAAAAATGTGGTGCAGAATTGAAGTTGTGAAAAATTATAAAAACGAACTGTGATTGCCCCTTTGAACTCTATGACTTTTAATGAGCACTTCCAAATCACATGATGATAAATTTCTCATTCAGGCCTCGATTTTGAGAAAAGTTTATAGTCGTACTTTGGGCAGCCACTTAACTAATTTTAGTTGCCCACAAGGAAAAGTGGTTGTCTGAAACATTTTTCACACAATGTCAAAACAATAATTGAATTCATATGTTAATGTTCTTGAAGAATAAAAAGACGTGACATTCGAGAGACAGAAACACTTGAATTCTGAAATATGGTAAAAAAGTTTAAAGACTTGATCAGTCAACAGTAAACTTCTTCAATCCAAGAGAAAATGGTTGTTCATCAGTTAGTTAGTTAGACAGAGTTTTACAACCCAGTTTCCAACCAATTGGTTCAAGTCAAGCTGGCCAGGGTCTTTTTTTTAAGTTGTGGCTCACTGGCTTGTCCATCAAACAACCAACCTTAAACATTTGGTTGTCTGTATGAAATTTTAGTTCTCCTAGACAACCAAGAAAATCGAGCCCTGTCATTCAATTAATTGAACCATACAAAAGATATAAATTGTCTGCATTTCCTTTGGAAATAAAAATTTTAAAACTTAAGTACCCATTGAATATGCATTTATAACAATATGAAGTCTTAAACATTTCCTGAGTTTTCAATAACTGCAATGTATTCCTTAATCCGTATTAAATACTATATTCCTAAACAGGTTTACATTTACCACAAACTGTCGTTGATTGACAAGTTCATTGCACTTACGTTGGCTGCAGGTCTGTGTGTATCAACCCCGGTAAAAGGAATGCTAAGGTTTTGCCACTTCCAGTCTGAGCTATTCCAATCAAATCATATCCTTTCAAAGCAACTGGCCAGCCTTGTGCCTGTTAAAATAATAGACAATTATGAACATACAAGTATCTTGAGATAATAATTCATTTTACATGACTCAAAATCTGTCAAGACTCATGTCATAATTGACAAGCTGCAGCCCCCTCAGCCAAGCTGTAGCAGCTGCAGTAATGCTGTCTTTGTTAGCTATACACATTACAATAACTGACACGCTTAAATGTGCTATTGTTATGGCAGCAGCAATAAAGCTTGGATGTGACACCTGCGGTCAAGCTGAGGCAGCCATAGCCTATGTATGGTTTTAATACGATTGCCAACATAAAGCAGAGTAGTAACCAAAGACCATGCCTTGTGGCATACTACTTCAGAAATTCAGCAATGGAAGTAAATTGTAAAACCTTGCATTAATATACCAAGCATATGGCTAAGATTTATAAGAAAAACTTACCTGTATAGGAGATGGCTTTTCAAATTTTTGTTTTCTCATTTCCCTCAGAATTTCAGCTGTATTTGGAAAACAATGAGGACAAAGAATTCAGAGGATTTGTACTGGCACTGGTGGTCAGTGAAAATATTCTTAGAGGGGAAGTTTAGGCAAAAATTTAATTTTCACATGTGAAAGAGGAACAAAATCTACACAGTGTGGCGCAAGTTCTATTCAAATTGAACATGTATTTCTTGAGATATCAGTAATTTAAGTCAGTAGATTTGTGTTCAAAAGTGAGTTTGAGGGCAGCGGAGCTTATATCACTGCCTCACATTGACAAGGAATGCATTGTTTCCCTTTGTTTTATCAGACTGCTGTGTTGACCTTGAAGGTAATAGGAGTATGACCTCCTCCCTGTGGGGGATGCAAAGTTTGTAAAATTCTCATGCCACTTATGCAATCACATTTTAATAATATGGGATTGTTAAGGAGAAAATCCAGTATAAATTTTAAAGAAAAACAAGACTGCCCATTAATGTGGGGATGTGATGTCATATGTGCTTGCTTCAAGTTCACTTTTTGTTGAAAATGTGAAAAGCTTACATGTTCATAGCTTGAGAACCACAAATTGGATTTCAATGCAAATTTCACCAAAAATGCTCAGAATAAGTACCTCTAACATACCAGATCCTGTTGTGACCTTAAACCCTTCTTTTAACAGGATAATGATCTCACCCCAAACTACAATTTTGTAGTGGTCCACAGAAATTTTCAATTGTCACAGCTCCTTGATTGAGAGCAAGTTTAAAATATGCAGAGTGCCAAAGCTCATATTACACAGCATGTACTGTACTGAGTGTGTTTTGATTACATATTGGAGTCTTGTATACTCACCCTGGAGCAATAAACTGAGACTTGTGTCTGGATGACAATGAATTTTAGGCAGTTTTGAGAGAGGCTTGAGTAAGTAGGTCAGGAGAATTAGAACTGTTTGTGGTCAAAGAAGAGGAACAGATGGGGCAGGTGGGTGGGTGGGAAGGGAAGGGGGTTCACTGATTTTCTCCAATCATTGGGTTAAACCCTAAAGGTGAATTAAATATAGATAAATTAAAACTTCTCCTGAAAGCCTTTGAGCTTTCTACTAGCAGCTATGTGACAGTATTACATTCTAGCTGATATGGGGATAAAATAGTAAATTAAACCACATCTTGGGGTATACTTGAACTAAAACTTCTTGTCTGTAGATACCATTTACTTCATAGGTATAACACAGGATATATCACTTTAAGATGTTGATTACCAGCTTCTACTTAAAGGGAAATATTGTGCTTGTTTTACAAGGAAATTCCATCCTTTTGAAACCAATATTTATTGGCAAAGAGTGATAAATAATTACAAAGGCAGTATTGCAAACTTCTTTTGAAGAAACAAGTATCCCTCCGACAAAAATGCATTTGTTTGTTGCTCAAGAATAATTTAACAGAATGATTTGAAAATGACTGATCTATTTACTTTTAATGTTATATTGGAGCATTTCAAACACAATATTTCCCTTTAAATCACAGCATTATATTGGGTTCCCCTTAGTTTGAAATCACTTGTTCAATCATATTCACCTCAAAGAAAAGTAAATACCTCCCTAATTCACAACTAAATAAAATTGGCAAATAAAAATTGTGCAAGACAGGCATCATGCAAGCCAATTAAAAAAGAATACCTTCTTAGCTATTATTCACAACAGAAATAGCACTTGTATAAATATTCCTATTGCACAAAACAATACATTATGTTACAGCTGAAATACATATTAAATTTCATATGAGCAAAAACCTTTATTTTTATAATGACCTACTACATGTCTTTCACAGTTTTAACCAAAGCAAAAATATTTGTATACCACCAAGCCAATGTCTTGGTCCACATTTCCCTAAGCCAAATAAGTGGGAAAAATAAACTTACGATAATGCTCAAAGGCATCTTCAAATGTTTCTATGGGGTTTGGGATAGTCCTTGGTTCTACATCTTCCCCAGCTTCATCTTTGACGCTTACACCAAGTTTTTCCCTGTCAGATGTAAATTATTTCAATATCAGTATAATATCCATAGTTATGGAATAAACCATATTTGTTGGAGTATTGTTGGTGAATAAACTCTCAAGAATCCACATTTGGGAAAATAACAGAAGAGGCAAGTTTGTTTTTTTTTTCAAATTTGGAGTCTCAATGGTTTATTCACCCACAAAATTCCAACAAATAAAGTATATTCCTTTTCTACCACCTAAAAATTGTTCCTCATCAGTTTTAATTTCTCTAACATTGTACAGATTTGTAGGTCTTGTGGGCTTCCCTGATGTGCTCTCACCACTGCATCGTGTCTCACAAACTTAGAAAAAAAGGTCCTGGGTATGATGTTAAACTGCATCCAGGTACAGTAGGGTGAGCATGGCTGGAAAAAACCAGCAATTGGGGAATGTCATTGCAGGGAAATTTTGGTATTTGAAGGGAAATTTGACTACTTTTGTATGTAAACATGTGAGGTCTTTGGGAAATTATGATTTGCTTGCTGGGAAATTTGATTTGCTTGCAGGGAAATTTACATTTTTTCCAGCCCTGAGGGTGAGAAGGTTATATGTGGTGAGAAGTTTGTTCTCCACTATCGCCTATAAAATGCAAACAAAAGACTGTAATAACTCATCTTATGACTGGCGGGTTGTCAGTACCACAAAACCGAGCAGGTCCATCAATGGTTGGTCCCCTGTGGGCTGGGCAGTGTAGAATACGCTCACTGTATTTCCTGCCTGTCATAAGGGGTGACTAAAGGGAAACCATACTTGATCTTGAACCATACTAGAAAAAAAATCTAAGCTTTGAACTTTTTATCAAGTAGATTGACACTTTAAAACATGTTCATGTTGGTGTCATTAAATCTTATCTAACTAACTAATTCACAGGGTGCTCATGATCTGCCTGCAGTACGAGTGCAACATTTAGCAATTTCCTTGCACGTGTAAGCATGCGAGGCATATCTTTTATCAGTATAAATTATGTGATGTGCGTTCACACACATGCATGTCCTTAAAAAAGCAGAATCCACCAATAGCACTAACCGTAAATGCACAAGCCAATAAACCATCATAATAAGAATGGCTGAAAAAAATGCACACGCCCAGCCACGGTTACCAGTGGTTTCTGCATATCATTAAAACTGTGGGTTTGTTGGAGAATAACCAGTCAATGTTTAACCCATCAGAATGCAGGATTTGATATAACCAGTCAATACTGGTGGCAGAAATATAGATAATATTATAGGAAGGTCACACCACAGCAATTCAGTTTTTTTCTAAGTAGGACTTGTATTTATATATTCAGACTTCATAGTTTTTACATACTACTGATGACCTCTTTGAATTTGCTACCTCTATTGTGTCTGTGTCTGCTTCCTCATTAATAACCTTAACAATAGACTGTTTAGTGTAAGACAATCATGACATTGAGAAATCTATTGAATTTACTTCAGAGGACATGGGAGTCTATTATTCTAGATCCTGTTGGGTCTGATCCCTGTTACAACAGAAACTTTCTTCTAGAAGGGGTTACCCTTACCAACGTTCTCAGCAGTTTCTCTGACACTGGAAAAATCAGTTACTTTATTTACATCAGTTTAATAAACAACATTAAATTCTGCTACCAAATTAGTAGCAGAAATGAGAACTAATCAAAATAAACCTTTCATCAAGAGTAAAGGTTACAGAGGATTTTGTTTTGAGAATAAAGGCAAATCAAAAACTTAAATGACAAACAAATTAACATACACAGTTTGTATATGCTATCAACCTTGTGAATATGTCAGTATCATTTGAACATACTTCAAAAGCAATCAAAATACATCCATTATTGAACGTAACATTCATTGAGAGGAAATTGTTGGAGCATTGTGATTGGATGCATTACTTGGAGCTTGAATGTGTGAATTTTCAGTTGCACATAATAACTTGGGTTTTTCCAAGTGCAATGGGGCTGTCAGATGAGGGGAATATTACTACAACCAGTAAAGGTAGGCCAAGCAAAAAACAACCAGGTGTATGGACATGAACTGCATTGCATGTAATATGCCAAAAATGGGGGAATAGCCCTAGCAAGGGCTACTACTGTTCAGGTCCTTCATTTTATACAAAGCCACTATTACACACCAATAGTGTTAAAACATCTATGACTCCAGTTCAACATTTCCATTACACTTACCTAGCCATTTCTACCTCCTCTGGTGTCATGCGAGCTATCCTTGGATTCTCCTTGTAGAAATTCTTAACAATAGGAACAGCATCTATTTGAACAAAAATAGGATGCAGGATTAACAAAACAACATCATTCCAATTTGCATCGCACATGATTTCCCTAAAACCTCCTCATAGCTGTTTCGCTATGAATATGCATTACACTCTGTACTACCAGTACCCACAGACAAGTGCGCAGTATCTGGAGACTTGCCTTATTTCTTCACATATTACATCTGCAGTGTAAATTACTGTGAATCCTGTCACTCTAATGTATCCATAGCAACAATGCATGACTGAAGCAACTACAGCTTAGTTGAGGCAGTTACACCTCAGTTGAGGCAGTTACACCTCAGTTGAGGTAGTTCATAGGTAGCTACATCAGATATAGCTTGAGGCAGTGGTATTAACTCAGGGCTTCTACAACATTAGTTACTTCTAAGCATAAAACTAACAACAATCAAAGCACAACTTGTAATCAACCCCAGCATGTACCCAGAATTGTTGGGGTTTCTGGCACTTTCACTGTGTGGGCCAACTAACACTTTCGCAAGGAAATAATACAAATACAGCAATTTCCCACCATAAATAATATTTTTAGCAGGAGTCTGGAAATTCTGCAGGAATCTCACAAAATTTTAAACTGGACAGGCACAAAGGCCATCCCTGCAGATGCTATTTAACTTACCTTTCCATCTTGTAGCCTCTCTCTCCTTAGATGCTTCTATAATCTCCCCCCAATTAATCTGAGGCCTTTGAAAAAGAATAAATTAATTAAAGTCAAAAATAAATGCTTTGAGAATGCAGCTATTTTTCATGGGATACCATTTTCATTCAACCAACCAAAACAGCTCAGCAATAATCTCCAAACACTTATATAAACTAAAAACTTGGTTCTTCACATGAAAATAAACCATGGGTTGAAAAAGTTGGGAAGTTGGGAGGCACCCCTGCTGGGAAATTTGGCCACATAGTGGGAAATTTAGGCAACTGAAGCGGAGTTAACCTTTTCTGTTCATCAAAATATTGGGAGAATTGTGGGATATTTGACTTCCCTTCATGGAAATAAATGCTTCTTCAAGTCCTGAAAATACTGCATAAACTTTAACCTTATCATACTGCAGTGACATGGGTATTCGTGAGTGCACTTTATGATATAAATTATTTACTGCTACATGTGCAAAACTACTGTAACACGCTTTTCATGAAATAAAACAACTCTGCTACCTTGCAGGCATCCATTAATACAAACGCCTGGTGTGAATAAAAGGAACATGGACCCAAAGATACTTTTTATATGAAATAAACAGGTGTGTAACCAAGGGGAAGAGTGGAAGGGTACGAAGGACTGAAAACCTATATGACTGACAGACCTGTAGCCCCTTCTCGACTTAGAGGCTTTAAAATGTGTACATCTGTACACATTTGCCCACCCCCTTTAAAAAATTTGCCCCGTCCAACCTCCCCGCAGAAAGATTTTGGCCCCCCAGAATGATTTCAGCCCCCCTTCAGCGCCTCAATATTCGGCTGCAGGCTTGATGACTGATTTCAAAATATATAATAATGGAAAAAGTGACAAAAACTTATCACTACAAACTTAAGGAACTTTAAGCCACAAATATTTCACTATTTGCATCTAGGAACCTAAAAAGTCAGGTTTTTTTTTCTCCAAAAAGGGACACTCTTCCCCTTTCATCCCCACCCATGTCACACTTCAACAAGTTCTCCTATGATGCAATGCTGGTTACCCACCTGGAAACAATAATACAATACTTACTCAGCTGAAAGACCAGTCACTGTAAGAATGAAACAAAAAAGAATGAATATTATTAAAATCAAACATCTGTGTTTCCACATTTTATGTTTCTCCATATAATTTGCAGCACTGTAGGGAGAATTTGGAAGGGGTGGGACATATTTGTGACTGATGTGGGGGAGGAGTCAGTGATGTATGCAAGGTAGAGGACAATTTCCTGAAACTTTGTTGATCAGGATTGTCAACTATCTAAGGGGAGGGTTTCCCTTGGAGAAAACTTTTCACTGAGAGTGTTAAATTGTTAGTTTACTGCTTTTCAAGTATGTTCATGCAGCAGAAATTACAACCAATCCTTGGCCAAAACTTTTTAAACAGCAGTATGTACTTCCTGAGAATTTTGATCACCAGTTTCCTGAAATCAGAAATTTTCCTGAACTCTTACATCTCTGAGGAGTGTAAGAGGAAGAGGTGTCTCTTTTCCTCATTTGAACAATTGCAAACCCTTAGATGCAATCTGATGCAATATTTTGTCCGTTCCATCATGATCATATATCATATTATCAGCAGACTTTTTCCTGTTTGATTTAAGAATACGTTAATTTTTTTTTTTTATTCGTTTTCTAAGTTGCTTATATCCTTTGCTAAAACTAACATACAGTAAGTTGCAAAACTATTCCTCATTGTTGTATTATCTTTTCCTGTTTCTTTCATTCTGGCCTACTATGCTTACTTCTTTTATCCGGATTTTTCTATTGCAAATTGTTACTCTACATTAAGTTCATTTCAAGATTAAATTACTTAAATCAGATCAAATTGAAGTAAAGAATTGTGGAAGTTACGCTATAGGAAGATGTAGCATTAAAGATAATTTTGTGATACAGGATAACAGCGTATGCAACTTTAAAGAAAGGGTAAAAGTGTATCTAAATTTACAAAGGAAATAATGTCATATACATTTATGATTTGCAAGAACGAGGTGTAATTAAAGATACATACCACCTAACGAAGGATCTATTAAACCATTAATCAGTTCTTTGGCTCTTGTTACTTCATCTTTACCACCAGTTATATCAACTGCTGTTTCATAGCCATCACTGCATTGGTACCAAACCTGCGTGGAGGAAAAAAGTAAATTGATTAAGGCAGATACTCCTCACCTGTGGCAGTTCAAATCCCCCAAATATTAATTCTAGCCCATCCCACAAGTGTTAAAAAATCTTCCTTTTCCAGACACAACCCTTCAGAGCACATCCTGGTGAGGGACTTGATTTGTTATGAGAACACTCTCAGTGTATACTGTGTACTATGAGCTACTCTGTATTGTTTCATTTTTATGTCAACCAGAGAGCTGCTGTCACTGTAGTTGAGAGTTTTGGTATACCCAGTGTTTAGTTTTACAGTACCACCACCAGATATGTCACATTTTCAAGCCATCAACGAGTTTGATGTTAGCTGACCAATGGGTGTTGATCACAGACTTCCTACATACATGAACAGAGCATGTAACACGATTGTCCCATCCCTAGATTGTCGCCACCAACTGGGACAAAAAAGGCGCACCAAGATGGCCCCCGTGAAGTTGTAGTTTACATGATTAGATGACGGCTCTGTCATTTTCAAAACAGCAGTTAAACTTGAATGAAACAATATCGTATTTCTGCGATTTGTGTAGTTATTTTGACCTTAGCTTGCATTATTTCGGAAATATTTCAACTTTTTTGCAAAATCTGTTTTTTTCCAACTACTTGAGCAAGTCCAAACTTTCACACACAGAACCAAAGCAGACAGCCATCTTGGTACACCTATTATCACATGTACCGTAGCTACAATCAAACATGCAGTATGCCCTGTCCGTGTATAGGAAGTCTGTGGTGTTGATCAATTAGTTTTTTCAAGGCTAATTTCAATAAAGCTATAGCAAGTCAGCCATGACTGACCAGGCTGACCGCTAATCCTCAACTAGTCAACTCATTCATCAGGTCCCTAATCTTTTTGTGTCCTTTCAGAGGCAGTTCCCTTGTAACATAAAGGAATTTTTTACCCAGTTCTTTCAGCCAGTAATCAAGCTTTTTTTCAGAAAGAAGAGAAAAAGAAAGAATGGGTAAAAACAGAAAAATTAGCTGTCTGCCCTACGAAAACTTGAAAAAAGGCACAGGCTGGGCCTGACTTACACAAACTGTTTAGAAACTGGGCCATACAACCTTATGTAACATTCCTAATCCTTCACTTACTTGCATCTTAACTTACCAAAAATCTTCCAATCATGTTCCTAACATTATTGCTTTCTTAACAAAACCAAAAAAAACCAGTTTCGCTGTTAATTGTTGCTTAACATTTATCAGTAATATACAGGGTCCTGTGCTTTTTGGGAAATAAATTTTCATGTTTCTCAGGACCTAAGGAAAAGCAGGTTGGATGGAGGTTTACAGCCCAGTTTCCAACCTATTGGTTCAAGTCGAGCCGGCCACGGCCTTTTTTCCAGCTGTGGCTCACTGGCTTGTTTTCCCTAATCCATCACTTATGCAGAGTATCACACAACAGCAGTACAGTAGGTTCCATTTTTAGAGTCTTTGGTAAAACTTGACCTGGGAACAGAACCCAGGCCTTCCACGTGGGAGGTGGATGCTTTATCCTTAGACCAAACAGGTGGTCTGACCAAATAAAGAATTTACATGCCCTTCCCCTTGACATTTGACATAGGACTACATAAAGTTTTAGTTAGAAACGATAATAAATTTTACTACATTTTAATAAATAAATGGAAACACACTTCGATATTACAAGTGAGAATGGAACAACTTCACATTGTGAAAACTTTTATGAGTTTCCATGACTTCACCCAATTTCCCTCTTCTCCATGATTGCAGAAATCATGCATAGACCTGTTTCCAAATAGCCATTACAATGGATTGTGGGATACAGTTTTGGTGTGTGTCATTTTTTTCCACAGTAAAACGTCATTGACAATGACAACACACACCAAAACTCTATCCCACAATCCTTTGTAATTGCTATTTGGAAATAGGTCTATATAGGTGACACTATTCTTTACCCAGCAAATAGGATATCATACCACCACTGAAAGACTGATTTCACACTTGAGAGCTGATCTAGAGGGCACAATCAGGTCTGGATCAAATCCTTCCCTAAAAATCAATGGTTTTTCCTGCACACTTGATCCTCAAAGTTGAATCAAAGCCACAATCAAGCGCTCAATGAACAGAGCATTACCTAATGAACCCTCAGGCAATATTGTCCCCTGCTATGTGTTTGTTCATAATTCACAGGAATAAAAAGGGTTGTTGCACCATAGATCATCTTGATCTTGGGTCACCTTGACCCTCCAAAATGTTTACACACTGTTTCTGATCTCTTGATCAAGATCTGATTTGCTCCAATGGGAGGATAGAATTCTCTGGATCTTTCACACTACAAAGTTGCTCTCAAAATAGATAAGATGCAGGTATGAGACCCTGCTTGACATTAAGTGTAAAAGCACTCAAAGAGCTCATGTGTAAAACATCCAGCTGTGGGCTAAATTACTGCCTTATCCAAGGGGGTACCAGCTTTTCTGCCCCCATCCCCTTTTTTAATTGTTGTGATGAAACCTCTACTGTGAAGAGGTACTGTAATAGCCAAGACTGGGAAACAACAACACACTTATCCATAACTCAGATTATGAGTCCCTCAGGAGTAAAGAGTGGAAATGAATGTACCACTGATAAATTAATAGGTATGAGGAGTGGCAGACATCAAAGCCAAAGATGCATTTAAAGTTTTACAAATTGTTCACATAAAATAATGTTCTTAAGGTAAAGGCGACGCCCAGACAACAAACCATCACAGCTTCAGCAAACACAATCTCTTAACCCCCACACCCCAACTTTCATCATCAAAAAGATGAAAATGTTAAGACATTATTTCATTGGTAAAAGTTCTTATTTACCTTGAGCTTGGCTCCACTTTTTTCTTCAATTTCTTTCACCCTGAACTCTCTTCGTGCTGTTCAGGGGAAAAAAAAATTTTCATTGTAATAGACAGTCTTAATATCCTTTTTATTTTCAATAACTTCTGTCTACTCATAGAATCACTATTGAACATACTATAATAGTGCATTGCCATCTTCCATCTTGAAAATGAACTCTCTGCTGCTGCTTCATGATAATTGAGGCAATCAGAGTTTGACAGGAAAAACTACCTTTTGCACCAGCTTTGTTTTTCCTTTTTTAACTGACTATTTACCAGTATCAACAAACACTGAAGAGGTCTTCCAAGTGAGAAGAAACATTTGTTCCATTATAATTACTGCTGAATGGGAATTTTGTAATTTTGTTCAGGGTAAAAAAATCCTTCACAGATGCAAAACTAAGCAGCAGGGCTGGAAAAAATGTTTATTTCCCAGGAAGGGAGTGAAATTATTTCCCTGGAAGGGAGCGAAATTTCCCACAATTCCCCCCATGTTTTCATGTACAAAATTGGAAAATTTCCCTCCAGTTGCCTAAATTTCCTTCCAGATGGCAAAATTGCCTCGGAAGGAGCCTCCCAGCTTCCCAGCTTTTTCCACCCATGCTAAACAGCCCCATGGGGACCAATCATGATGTCAAAGTAATTTGTGAACCTCTTTCTTGCCATTAAAGCTGGTCATTGAGTTGGTTCATGGTATTCAAAAAACTTTTCTCCAAAACTGACACAATTTCATCACATACCTGAGACAAATGGCCAAATTTAGATCATCCCCATACCATATACACAAATATAGGTTTTATGAGTGAGTACTTAACAATTTAATTTGGTTCTCAAAAATTCATGACCAGACACTTTTTCAAATTATGTACAAAACTGTTACAAGTCAGGACACCACAAAATTAAAAGTTATTGATATCAACTCACGGAGGTCCTTTAATCAAGTAAAGTGCAGCACAGTACAACTTCCTTTGCAGTTCCTATGGCCATCCTAAACATTTGTAGAGTAATATGACTAAACAAGGCAGCTTTTTGCAATACATTTTTAAAGGCACTGTGTGACTTTTTTGTCTTTTTTAAAAGTATTTTAATTTTTCTACTTAAATTATTGAACATAACCTTACCACTCAGTTTTACAACATGATCGTTGGCTATTATCATCTGTTCTGTTATGTCACCAGGCTTTCCACCATCTTTTCTCCAGTCTGTTGCGGATGTGTTTGAGCTGTACCCTCTGAATGAAGAAACCAAACAACGGAATCTCAATGCAAAACTTATGGTTTGGCAATTAGTTGGACAATACACCGTAGGTATACAATGGTGTCTTGGAGGTATCACTGATCAGCACTTTAAACAAACTGGAAAAAAAAACCCTATGAAACTGGTTAAAAAAAAATACTACATTTAAACCACATTCACAATGGTGCTGGTATATACAAAGGAAAAATATATTTACAGTGGATTTACTGTGGGCTTAAACCTTTACCATTGTTTGGGTCCTTTTGGACCCAGACGGAGAGCGCGGCTGTCACCCATCTTTACTGTTTCACCTCCAGAGCTCGAAACTGCCAGTAGCTACCCAAAAATTCTGCCACAACAACAAGAGAGAGACAATAGTTTAAGGTCACAGGGTCAATAGCCTACAGAAGCTGATGCAGGGCGTGCTACGTCCGCTTTTGCGCCCACTCCCGAGGCGCGCAAATATGCCCTGTCTGGAGCACAACGGTAAAGGGTTAATGCAGCAGCTCTTGAACAGAGGACTGCAACTTTAGGTAATCAAAATTAGAATCAATTAGCATGATCCTGCAGTTCTTGGGCAGCAAACTGCCTCCCACTGTACATGACAAAGCAACACCTTGCGTTGCAGCATTTGCAAATTGCTATGCAAACCCAACTGTTAGGTCCCTTGAAATAACAACTCTAGGTTCTTATTTTAAAAATTAAAATTGCTATGCAAACCCAACTGTTTGGTCCCTTGAAGTCATAACTCTAGGTTCTTATTTTAAAAATTAAAATTGCTATGCAAACCCAATTGTTAGGTCCCTTGAAATCATAACTCTAGGTTCTTATTTCAAAAATTAAAATTGCTATGCAAACCCAACTGTAAGGTCCCTTGAAATCACAACTCTAGGTTCCTATTTTAAAAATTCAAATTGCTATGCAAACCCAACTGTTTGGTCCATTGAAATCATAACTCTAGGTTCTTATTTTAAAAATTAAAATTGCTATGCAAACCCAACTGTTTGGTCCCTTGAAATCATAACTCTAGGTTCTTATTTTAAAAATTAAAATTGCTATGCAAACCCAACTGTTTGGTCCCTTGAAATCATATCTCTAGGTTCTTATTTTAAAAATTAAAATTGCTATGCAAACCCAACTGTTTGGTCCCTTGAAATCATATCTCTAGGTTCTTATTTTAAAAATTAAAATTGCTATGCAAACCTAACTGTTTGGTCCCTTGAAATCATAACTCTAGGTTCTTATTTTAAAAATTAAAATTGCTATGAAAACCCAACTGTTTGGTCCCTTGAAATCATAACTCTAGGTTCTTATTTTAAAAATTAAAATTGCTATGCAAACCCATCTGTTTGGTCCCTTGAAATCATAACTCTAGATTCTTATTTTAAAAATTACACAAGAGTCACAACTTCCAAAGCAACTTTCCAGTTTTGAGAAACTTTGATGTTTTGCTGAACAGTCAATCATTTGCTGTACATATTGTTCACATAAATGTATATGTTGACAACTCTCATCTGTACTGTAACAAGGTAGTTGTTCCATGTATATTAATCGGAGGTTGGGAGTTTTGAGTCCTAGCCGGGTCATATCAGAGACTTTAAAAAATGGAACCTTCTGCCATTGTGCTTGGTGCTCAGCATAAACAATGGAGCAGGGAAAACAGGCCAATGAGCCACAGCTGAAAAAAAGGCTGTGACTGGCTCGGCTTGAACCAATTGGTTGGAAACTGGGCCATAAAACTCCATCTACAGTGGAACTAACTAACTAACTAACTAACTAACTAACTAACTAACTCTGTAAATACACACCGCATAATGAAAATCGTGATTTGCAAGATAAAGATATTTGATTATTGGACAAAAGCACAGATGCATAAAATGCATGTACAATAAACATCCCACCGTACATGACAAAGCAACACCTTGCGTTGCATATGAATTACTATTTAATCTGGTGTGTGTATGACACTGTAAGTTTTCCCGAATTGTGAAAACAGCATTTTGTATGCTGTACCAAAGAGGCCAATACATGAACAGTGTACATGTTGGGTCTAGCTAAGTGTACATTTTCAATAGTTTAGATGAATGTTGTGGTAATGGTGGAACTGGCGCAGGTACAGCAGAAGTGGATGGATCTGAAATGGAAGATGAAGAGAACCCTGCAGGGACTTCCTGCAAAAAACAAAAAATCCCTCCCAAAAAATACCTCCTCGCATTATATGCCAAGGTTAGGTTAGAGTAAGAAGATGAGGTTATTCAAGCATGGGAATGTCTCAAGACTTATTATTTTGCATAATAAATGGTGAGGATTGAGTGCATAGATAATAATTTAATTTTAAACTTCACCTGTTTGTTCCAGAAGAATTGTAATCTGAGCAGGAAAGAAAAGGAAATTATAAGACATATTTTGCAATAAGCTAATTTGGTGAATACATTGAAATAGAGTTACCTCACAGCAACTTGACCAATACTGACAGTAACACCATTCATTTTCAGTGTTCTCATTAGGCTCCCAAAACCAAGAGTCCCTGAACCCTCAACTTTTTTTTTCAAGAGTCCCATCATATTTCTGAGGGTCCCATATTTTTTGGAAGAGTCCCAAGTGAAGCATCAACAAAAATGCAGTAATCAATGACACTCCGCAATTTCCATTCAGATTTTCTGTCGTGTACAGACTATTTAATTTAACAATCGGCCCGATGCTGATTACCCATTATTAGAAAGAGGGAAGTCACATGTTACGCGTATCGTACCATATCGTATTACCATAACCAGTTCAGGATGGAAGATACTGGGAATAGTTCCGTTCGTCTCACGAACGGGATATCGTTTTTGTAGGTGTAATACTTTCGCTTCAAAAGTGGAGATACAAATCAACAGTTAATACAGTAGAATTGTTTGCAGTCTCTGTCATATGCCCTTTTATAATTTAGTTCTAAGGCCAACATCATGCTCTGTCTAGTTTTCATCCCCCAATCATGTTGGAACATTTGCATTCTTCTACTGTACTGCGTTGTAGTTGCGTTATATACTGTAGCTACTCTCCCGCTTTAACGGAAGAGCAATCATGAAAATCTTAGCAGTTCTGGGCAATAAAACAATTGCACCCGATTGACGTATCTTATGGTTCCTGTCGGATATAGATATCCCTGTATTTTTTTAGCATTTCTTGCCCAAAACTTTCGTCTTGTTTTAAAAGAATATGCAACTGAAATGCACCTAAGTCAGATCCCCGACAAATCCACGTAGGCAGAGATTTGTAATGCCGTTTCTAGGTGAATTAAGCACGGCGCGCGCCCGGCTTCACTAGACGGCTATATAAGCATGTCAAGTGCGACCGTCGTAACACAAACTCAACGGGAAAACTTGTCTCGAGGCCGAGTATTTTCCCACACTAAATCACATAGGCGAAGGCGCGAGTTGTGATTGGCTGACTAGAATCAACGCAAATGCACCAATCGCGATGCAGGGGCCAATTTAAATTTCGCAATGGAACCTATCCATATGATGTCACCAAGCAAAACATGATGGGTAAAACACGCACGTAAGTTTACTGCATGCATGGGCCAAGAAGTTTGCTGCATGAGACCACGTGCATCACTGTTTTCGTTTGCAATGACGTCATATGACAACATTGCATAAGCCCCACTGTAAACAACATTACGGACGGAATGCTGGGAATGGCTTAATTTATGCAAGATAATAACCACCGAACTTCACAAGGTTCTAGGTGCTACGTACGTCTACAAAACGTACACAGCTCAGACATGTATGCAAAGCTTGGGGATTTTGAAAAAAATGGCGAAACACTGCAGCTAGATAGTCTGTAGGCTACTATGTGTTTTGTGCAGAACAGTTTGCACAGCAACTTACGCGGCCCTTTCTGCGAGACAGCAAGGAATGCACCTTAAATGCAATTCTAAATCTAATTCCAGGTAATACTACCGGGTTATATCGGAAAATATCAAACGATCATTCCCATAGCAGGGGTACAATTTATAGTTTGTGATTATCAGTGCATCCCGTTTTGGCGGGAAGTTAAAGGATTGAGTATTAAAGGGAATTTTAACGAAACTAAATGTAAGTTTCAAGTACATTTAGCCAATTTTCCAGTTTTCAAATAATCGATGGTAATGATCGGTTGAATGGCAGAATTTTACCGAAGCAAATTATTTACCGACGCAAATTATTTACCGACAACGGAATAATCGGCCCGATGCCGATTAATAACAGATGATCGGTCGACCAATCGGTCTAGTTGGAGAGTTTTCCTACAAGTTTTCCTACATGGATTTTGTGAAGTAACATCGACAATGAACATTTCAAAGCAACGGGTTCGTGTGAACTTTTCAACACAAAATTTTCTATGCCTTCTTCCCAAAATTTTACATGCGTTTTGCAAGCAAATCCTGTGCGTCCCTGGGACGCACAGGATTTTTTTTCAAGCGTCTCGAGTCGAACTCGCGCGTCAGGGACCCGGGAGCTCGGGTTAGTGAGAACCCTGATTTTGATCTTTATAATCAAATGGAGATATAGTAGACATACAGTATAGTAGACATACAGTATAGTAGACATACTGTATAGTAGACATACAGTATAGCAGACATACAGTGAAGTAGACATACAGTATAGTAGACATATACTGTATAGTAGACATACAGTATAGTAGACATACAGTGTAGTAGACATACAGTATAGTAGACATACAGTATAGTAGACATACTGTATAGTAGACATACAGTATAGTAGACATACAGTATAGTAGACATAGTAGAACACTCAACAAGCTTGCTCCTTGATTGTGTACTATACACCCCTCATACTGTATACCACAGTACACACTGTGCAGTGCATTCAGCACAAAACCATCCATACTTGGCATGAGTGTCCTTCAAGATGGTGGATCCATAACAAAATTTGCAGTCTCTACTGGGGCCTGGATGTCAGCTTTTGCCCCTTAACCAAATTATAATTTTGATCATGGGCAGCAATAACAAATCCTCCTCAGTCTCCACATACTTCCCCCTCCTTTTGAGTTTCTGATGGAATCCCTGCCTACTACCCAGTGTGTAGCCAGGACAATGTCATGGGTGGAGGGGGGGATAAGGGCAAGACATGAGAGAAAGGTGTAAGGATAGAGAGAAAGAAATGCTATTTTATGTGTGTCTGCATTGCAAAGTTGGGTCATGGTGGGTTCTAGACCCCCCCCCCCTTGCTATGCCACTGCTACTACTGTACCTTTCTATTCATCTGGCACCACAACCTATACTAGAGCACCATCAGTGCTGATGGCTCAAACCTGTTGAATTAATGCACAGTGAAGACTTCCAGTGCCAAGTAAATTACTCTCCAAGCAATGGATATTCTAATCACTACAGGGACTGTACTTGTCATGCATGGCTATTATTTCTTGAACAGATGTACCCACAATTTAAAATGTTTTAATTTCTCTCAGGTAAACTGACAAAGAACTTAATACTTTTTAGAGTGTAAACCTTTCTTTAAGGTGTAGCCTAACACCAATCAGGAAGTCTAGTAAGCAAGGAAGAAAGCAAGTTTAATGAGCTATGATGACAGAATTAGTAAGCAAGAGCTTCCCCTCTGAACACAAGAAAAAAATTGACCCTCTTCATCCTTACCTCAAGCAAGTCTAGTTAAGAAACAGCATAAGGTGATTCTATGTAGTAAGTACTGTAATTCATCCTCCTGAAAGTGTCTAAAAAAGGCCCTGCTTGCACTCACAATAAAACTACTGTTCTCATCAAACAAGATCTGTTTACACTATTAACCTAATCAACCTCACATGACAATCTTTTCCACCCAGACAGTTTTAAAGGGAGTTCAGTTCAATGGAAAACACTGAATTTGAGACACTGGTAGAAATAGAGGGGTGGCACAAAAGTGGTCAGACAGGTGTCAAAATTATATTTATCCAAAAACAGACAAAATTTGTAATTAGCACATGCCAGCCACCCATCTGAACAGTTTCGAAGACAGATTGCAATGCATCTCGGAGAAAATACTGTAGCATTTCAACATATTTACACCTATTACCTCAAAGACCTGGAATGACCTTGGATAAACAAGTAAAGTACAAGATTCAACAACCACTACCTGAGGAATATTACGGCCAATTTTCAAGCACATTGAGCACTATTTGCGGGAGAAGGGACACTTTAAAAAAAATTCACAAAACAGCCACTAATGACCCCTAGATGACCTTTGACCTCAACTTTTTGAACACAACATGTAGCCCTATGTCCAATGACAGGTTTTGTTACAATTCATCGACAAATGTGCCCCTGAGAGCATTAAAGGCAATTGTGAACAGACATGATAGATACACGGATACGGACACGGATAGACAGAGTCACAGTGGCAGATCACAATAGCTTAAACAGCTCTTTGAGCTGGTTTGAGCTAAAAATGAACTAAGAATGCAAATGGAGGGCACATTCTGTTCCTGGACAGTATATATTTATATTTTAAACATTTAAAGCACACTTGTGTCGAAATACTGTATGTATGCCAATAGAAGGATAACATACCATTGGACTGGTGGTAATCCCTGGGTGCTGTCAATTCTGAAATGAGTTGCTTTGCTGACTCTATGGCATCAGGAGTCCCTGAAATAGTGACATCAGTCTCATCTCCCCCACTGTTTCTTGCCACCTGAATATTGAGGGATGTAGATTCTATTATTTACTGCATATAGGAGTGTCTGATATTTCTTATGATGGAGCGCGATTCTAACTGCATCCCATGATTATCATTTCCTACCGTAGGCATATGTTTGAACAGCATCTGAATGCTGTACATACAAAATTTCTCGAACCAGTGGTCTAGCCACAAGGGGGTCCTGGCTTGGAAAAACTGAAAAATTCAGGAATTTTCCATTTGTGACAACAGTCAACTACAAAATGGTTTACCAACCCTTTTGTCATGAAATTCTGAATTTTCTCTACTGTAGTACAAGCAAGGTTTCGTGGTAACAACTTCCCCCCTCCCCTCTTTTTGTGTTTCTGGCAGAATCCCTGTTACTGTACATGATACTGGTCACAACTTGTACATCTCCTTTGACATGTGGAATTTCATTACTGGCTAAAAAGGGGTTGGGGGGGGGGGTAATGAAAGTGCACTGATGAAAAGAGCTGACAATTTTTCATGACTTAAACTATGCACTCTGCCACCAAACTTGTAGGCCTATGTACAGTATTGACTTGATACAACTATCAAAATATCATGTGATCACAGTCTTACATTGTGATTGGTTAAAGTATAGTGAAGGCTGTCTAGTTTTGCTTAACCTACTGTACATGTGGTATTTTGTTACTGTATCTGAACAAAATTTAGAAATCTTCATTCAGCAGAAAAACACAAAAATTTTAGCATTTCTTCCAAAAATGAAAGACCGATTTTCAATGTTTTTTATGTTCTGGTAAACAATCATTTTAGAAAGGTGAAACGAGGTGTTGGAACAAAAAGTTAATGGCCCGATACTCTCCAAATAGTTACAATTCTCCAAATGGACAGTACCAATTTAAGCTCCTCTCAAAACTGTTTAAAATTCATCCTTGTCCATACACAATCTCAGTTCATTACTTCAGGGCGAGTACTGTACGCAAGACCCCCAACATGAAATCAAAACACTCAGTACAAGATACATTTATGTTTTAAGATACTGTACATGTTGTAATATACAGTACTACTCAGCATTGTTTGAACTAGCTGTCAATCAACGGAATGAGTCACTTGAGAATAGTACAAAGATTGTAGTTTCGGGTGAAAGGATAATCCCTGCATTTTTTAGATGCTCTGCTTACAATCATTATTTTATTTTGAACTTTCTATGCTAAATCAAAGGCTAGGGCAAAACCAAAACTACCAAATTTTTAGTGTTACAGGGTTACAATTTTGGTTGTAACCGATCAGTACAAACTGTACTGTACAGTAGGCCTGTTGACTGGAAAAATGAACTCCACGATTTTCAAATTCTCACCTGAATGGTAGCTCCACTTGTGTCTTGCAGTTCTCTAATCTTGGATCCCTGCTTTCCTAAAGAAATATTTAAACCAAGACTAGTTTTTTTTTCACATTCCATACCAAATAGATACATGCATTAAAGTCCTGTAATGTAGGGTACATTTTGCATACTTGCATAGTCCTTGAACAGGACACTGCTGAGGTAAAGGTCAAGAGCAGTCTCCCAACTTACTTTGAAGCAACACCTTAATCTCACAATTTTTATCTTATTTCTCTTCAAAGTGTCCTTTATCACATTTTTTAACTTTGATGTTGCAAAACAAGCAGTTACTGCAAGTAATTATCCTTTGAAGACAAAATTTTTGTCACATGACTCTCAATAGCTGTCATGAAACAGGACAGTTTATTACTTGGGGTGACTGCTCTTGCCCTTTAAACTGTCCTGTCAACTCCAAGGATTAAAAACGACTGGGGATTCCTCACAGCATCAAAACACCCCTAGGCCTATAGGGACCTACACGTAAAATCAGTAGCCTACCATACTTGCCATAACACTACAGATCTTTTTCATTGCATCTAAAGTTCTTGGCCCTGTCATATTCTTCAAATGGATGGGAACAACGGGTGAAATTTGGCAGTAAAGACTGATCGTAACAGTAAATCAATGGCAAGGGTTTTGAACTCCGTTGTGCAGCTAAAAGCCACACTGGAAAGTTTGTATTGGGCCTACAGTGCATTTAAGTGAAAAGGCAAGGGATCTTGTCCTAGATCTTGCCCCTGCACAAACTGGAATCAACTATTACCACACTAATAGGGTTAATTATCTTCATTTTGTACAATTATTTTAATGGTAAATGTTGGGTCATTCTCAAAATCACCAATTTAGAATTATAATTCAACAGAACTGTGTAACATAACGTTGAGTAACTCTCTTTCTTACTTACAAACTTACAAAAAACTTACAAAAAATGGGTAAAGAGCAAGACATTTCCTAATAAATAATGGAATGACCTCTTAAAAGCAAACTGGCAAGTATCTGGGACAAGATCCAAAGCAAGAAAATTATGCCATCAAATTGGAATGTAAGTCTAGACTGCATGCAGCAGATATTGGATGAAGCAGGCCAAGTCGTCTCCAAACCAACTCGTCCCCAACCAACTTGGCCCCAAGCCAAGTTGGCCCCAACCCAAGTCGGCCCCAAATCAACTCGCCCCCAAGCCAAGTCAGCCCCAAACCAAGTCGGCCCCAATATGAAAAATCATGTGATTTTCTACACTTAAATTATGCAAAAGTGAATGCATGATTTTATCTCTCACACAGGTTCTACAACAGGTGTAGGCCTAATAAACCGTGTTGGTATCGCAAGAGTGTCAAATGGTGGTAATGTTGTAGGTAGGCCCAGGTCCAGCTCAGGAACCTACTGTGGGTAACCAAAGGAGGAGACTGCAGTGCTCTTACAATTACCCCCTTCCCCCAATCAAATTTATAGGAAAAAAAATTAAAATTAAAATAATCGACCTTTGAAAATATCGATTTTCATTGTGCTATTATAGGCTAATTATTAATAAAAATGAAATAAACACCTGACCATTGAAAGAACAGATTTTAGTACTTCCCCCCCCCCCCCATAGACTGGGAAATTTATAAGTGTCATTCCATGAGAGGCATTTTAGAAAACTAGGCTAGTTGAAAATTTTCTCTGCATGTATGATACCCATCAACCAAAGGGGCCTAGTTCATCAGTGTCATTTGCTTATTGCCCAAACACTCAACCCTTTCCCCCAGCCTCAGTCCCCCACCCCAAATAAAAAGTCTGATCATGCCACTGGGACCGGCTTCCTCTATGTTATTTTCAGGGCCTATATATACAGGTGTGTCAGAGGTTTTCGAGTGGCCATATGGGGGACATGATAATATTTGCCCACAGGGAAATTTGGCCTAAGGGGTGGGTTCACCCTCCCCCCTCCTCTTGGCAAAAATTTTAAATGGTGCAGATACCTTGGATGTAATCTGGTGCTGTATTTTTTTCTTGCTTTTAATTCTTCACATTATTTATGAAAAATAATTTGTGGCAAGTATTCTGTGTAAAATGCGTCTAGCCATGTTATTGGCTTGTACTATTATAACAAGGTCACCAGAAAATTTGCATAATTATTCATAAAGGAGTTAGCAAATCTCTGGGTAAAACTGCTCCCTTGCCCCTGAGAAACACTATAGGCCTAACACGGTATGACTATGAGATTGGAAGGAAATGTCCATTCATTCCACTGTTACCAGGATTGTCCACTGAAAAAACCGGTGTGGAAAGAGAAAATCTCAAGAAAGATACTATTTTCCATAAGTTATAATAAGTATCGCAGAAAGTTTCTATTTCCACTAATTTTTCATATTGGGGCCGACTTGGCTTGGGGATGAGTTGTTTTGGGGCTGACTTGGCTTGGGGCCAAAATTGGTTGGGAATGAGTTGGTTTGGGGACGACTTGGCTGGAAAGCATATTGAACACAGCATACATACTTACAGTACCTGTATGGTCTGAATGCATTGGTGAAATGTCGTGGCTATTCGCAGGGCATAGCCCTGCAGATAACGAGACAGTCATCCCAATTGGCAGGGCAACTGAGCAAGTGCAATGAGAACTCGTTCAGACCGCCTAATTTGTGATCCTATAATTCCCGCGCACATATCACATTAGTAATGCCGGCAATCAACGTGAAGTATGGTGATGTCTTCGATTCGTACAGTATGAAGAATTTAACAAGGCATTATTAAAGTTTTAAGAAGAATATTTCAAAATTAAAGAACTTCAATAAGCCCAATAAAAATGTGTTTGGTCTCACAGGAAAGTAAAATTTTGTTCAGTTCTTATTAACGTTCTTATTTTGGGAGGAGAAAATACCCCTTCCCCTTATACCCCTCACCAGGATAATGATCACTATTCACTGGAACATTCAATTAACACACATTCCCTGTGTGGCTCTTCAGCAAAATGAAATGAGGACACCTGACATATAGGGTAGTTAATAGATGGCATCATGGCACCTGTAATTAAGTTGGGCAGACTCCCTGTATTCTCTGTTTTCTGCCCTGTGAAATATTGGTGTGCTCTTTCTTATCCCCAGGGCTGAACAGATCATTGGGGATGCCCTGCCAATAGCGATGCATTACGTCCTTATTCACTGTGAATAACGTGGTGCTCTTTCTTACCTACAGGGCTGCTTTGCCCTAGGTAGAGTGATACCACACATTCTTATTTGCAGGGCTCAGCCCTGTGAATTGTGATAACATTCTTCCTTATGGTCTCACTACTCCATTAGAGGAGTGTTCTAGAGCGTCAAGTGTTCACCCTCAAAGAAATAGTCCTTTTAGCTCTGGTTTTGACCAAATTTTGTCAAGATAACATGCCAGCTGGGTGATGAAAGTCCATGAATATGAAAGAGTACTTGCCAGAGTGTGGATGTTGAAAATTTGGGTAAGATTGACGTTGATTTTGACTGTTTAAAAAATTGCTATCAAATGGCGGAGATTTTCTGTTTTTGTGAAGAGGCTAGGGGTGGGTGTACCCTACAAAAACTTTAAGTCCTTCTAGCTCAACATCTAAACAGTAATGGTATGGAAATTTTGTAGTGCCATGATGGGCAAACTTGTCAGCTATTAAGTGAGGGGTGTCTTGACATAGCTGTGAACTTTGACAAGGCTGCAGCAGCCTCGAAAAGGAGCTAATTTAGTGTGTAAGTCAATGGGGAAATTATTGGGGGTGTGAGGCCTTATACCCACGGCATTGCCCTGTGAATAAGGATGGCGCTTTTGCTTATTAGCAGGGCATTGCATTGCCCTGTAATAAGGATGGCGCTCTTCCTTATTCGCAGGGCACTGCCCTGGCAATAGGCCCCACCTTGGTGAAAATGTTGCATGTTATCAGACTGAATGCTATGTATGAATAATCCATAGGCTTACAGTAAATTGCAGTGGTACTTTATTGATAATGAGAATAAAAAAATCATCCTGATGATATTACCTATAACCCTTCCTACCATCTGGGAGGGGACTTTAATCACCTCTGAACCTTCTGGTGTAGAATTACTTTCAGCATGTTCTGTAAAATTAGATTCGGCATTCCGCCTCCAGTTCCCTTCGCTTCGAAAATTACTGCCCCCATTGAGGTCTCTCCTTCTTTCTTGACCTGGCTTACTATCATTTATCAATCGAAACCCTCTACCTCTTCCCCGGCCGGACTGAACTGGCCGGGACTTATTCGGAAAGTTATGGCCGCTCCATGAGTTAGTCTGTGCTCTTTGATCTTTATTCCACTGTGGTTTACTTCTCGATTCATACCCTGCCTGTGATGAATTACGTTCGTGGAACTGGTTCCCACTACCAGCAGTACTGCCGTACTGGGGCTGCGTCTGGACGTTCACCTGTTTTTGAAATTTATCCCCTAACTCTATTTCTAAATCCCAATCTTCTTCCATCTTCAATACACAGGGAGGGGGTTTCAGGTGGTGTTCGGAAACACCAAAGGTTCGGATTTCTTACAAAAAATAAGCTATAATTCCAGTCGGCCTCGACATGAAACCCGGACCACCTTACGTGGGATATATTTAACTGTAAGTCTGTATATCGGCGCGGCGCGGCGCGGTGTGCATGATAAAATGTTAGCCTGCTTAGCTTGCAAACGATACTGAAATACACAATAAAAGTGCATCATTCAATTGCGCAGTAAAATCACTCTACTGTCGTACTGTCGGGTGCGATGTGGATTGGAGTACCAAATCAAAGAAAAGTACCAAATAAAAGAACAACCTTGACTGTGCGAATAGAAAAAGTCCTGTTTCAGTTTTGCACCAAATTTGAAATATTTACTTGGCCTCAAGACTTACCGGTTCGCCCTTGAGCAATAACTGACGCCAAATGGGGTAGTTACCGTAGTTTTTCAACTGCAGTTTTCACGACAGCAAAAAAACCCACGGACTTCCTGTATACATGGACAGAGCATGTAACGAGTACGTCTTATCCGTCAATTGTCGCCACCGACTGAGGCAAAAAAGATGGTCAAGATGGCCGCAGTGAAGCTGTAAATAATCTGATTTGACGACGACTCTGTTATATTTTAAAAAAGTTTAAACTTGAATGGGAAAGAATATCACATATCTGCAATACTTGAAGTGATTTTGACCTTACCTTACCATATTTCAAAAATATTTCAACTTTCTTGCAAAATCTAGGAATTGAATTGAGCAAGTACAAACCTTCACAAACCAATAACAGCAGATAGCCATCTTGGTGGGCATTTTCTCGCCCGTACGGTAGCGACAAACTACCGAGCAGTCTGCTCTGTCCATGTATAGGAAGTCCGTAAAAACCTTTCAACACATATCGAAAAGTTTTGTACAAAAACGATCATTTGCTTACTCTATATCAATTTTTTTATGTTCTAGTTAAGGTAAGCTTAATCGATTATGCATTGGAATGATATGTCAAGGTGAAAGGAACTTATGAAATGCAGATTTTCATTCGAAATACATGATTTTTGACGTTTTCAAAATTTTGTGACGTCATAATTTGGGGGATTTCCCCAAAATAATCGGCCATTTTATGCCTTTACTTCACGAGTTTTACGCCGACAAAAAAATAGATCCAAATAAAACCAATTCTTCTCCTCCTGTTACCTGTGACATGCAGCTCCCAGAAACGAGTTTAGCCTTGTCAATATAGTTGTGGCTAGAAGTGTTAATCCTTTGAATAATGTAAAATTGGGATGAAAAACGCTTTTTCGCCCATAGACATCAAATCCCATAAATTAATGTTTTACGACAAAAGTAAGGGTGTGACTAGTCAAAAAAGCATTTACTACATGTACAATAGTATGAATATCACAAATCCAGTTTAGCCAGACCTTAAAGCACAACCCCGAATACTACATAAAGCGAAAAACCTAAAAATGCAAAATGCGCCCGTACACTGTAACGCATGTGGGAGGTTTATGATCGAAACTTTTCGATATGATACATGGGCAAGATATGAAGAAAGACAAAAATTGGTCAGCTTGGAGGCACTACCCACTGCTTGCCCTCGCTGCTTTGTGGTTTTAATTTGCTGTGGCTTTGTGTATGTCAATTTAGCGCTAGTTGCACTTGTTTGTTTTGGTCGTGTCGCCCTTAACTTGTCGGTTTCCTTTAATTGTTACCTGTACACTTTGTGATGGTCCTCTTGACCTTTTGGAGTTTGACTGACAACAACATTACTGGATTAAAAAATAGAAAAAATGTCCCCAGATCTATACGTGGGTGGCACTCCCAAGAATGTGATCCCAAAGGCAACAAAAAGTCGGAAAATGGATAAAGGTCAATAAACACTGAGAAAATCGTGACGATGCATTGGACAAAAGGAGCGTCAATAAAGTTTTAACTTAGCCTTTTTACATGCCAGCGTCGGCCAAATATATATAGCTCAAGCTGTGGCAGTTTTTAACGACAAAAAAAAAAAAAAATACAGCATTACATAGGCAAAATATCGGAGATAAAAATTGGAGCCAATTAATTGTAACTTCAAAGGACACCAACATTACTGGGTTTAGGAAAAAATAACAAAAAACACCACCATTTTATCAGTAATTAACACACTAAAAATAAACACTTTTCCAAAGGAAAAAATGGCCGAAAATGTATAATGGTCTGTATGGGACTATCACTTAGAAAATATCAGACATGCATTGCACATTATAAATGGTGCGTTACTAATATAAAGCCTAAAGTTATTTCCGACTTGTACAGTAACTGACGTCAAATGTAGTAAGGACAGCGGTTTTCAATTGCACTGATCACGACAAAAAAAAAAAAAAAAATACTGGACGTAATACAGTAATTAATTAGCAAAGATTTGAAAAAAGACAAAAATTTGTCAGATTGGGGTCAATTGCCGTACGTAACTGCCAATTCGAGGATATCATCTATTAATTTCGTCTTCAGGAAAAACAAAAAGACCTTCCCCAACTCTGTGGCAAACCAAAAAATGTGTTAACTCTCTAAAGGAAACAAAGCACCGGAAATGCATGTTGGCCTATACAAATTAAGAACATCATGAGCGATGCAATGGGCAACTAAGGTACCGTACTTAATTAAAATAAAGTCTATCCTGAAAGAGAATTACAGAAGACTATAATCACTGCTACATAAACAATCACTTCTTTGAAAGAAAACTGCCGCGGATGGGGCCATAGACAGTGAGCTAGGGATTTTGGTCAGAGGGGGCGAAAATGGTCTGCAGGGACGCTTCGAAAGAGTAAATACCCTGAGCCTCAGAACGATCGAGGCCGCGACTTTTCAGACTTTCTATTTGGTTTTCCAGCACTTGGCAGAAGACTGCTTTGCTATTTATCCTCAACAAGTTTTTCTATTAAAGTATGTTGAAATTTTCCATCCATGGGCCTACGGAGAAGAAAACTCGGTAGGGGGACAAAATTCTTTTGGGGGGAAAAAGCTCCGCGTCACCATGAGTTGGCGCGGGGAAAATTTTGGCCGGAAGTGCCTCTCAGATCGCTGAAAATGGCATTTCTAAAGCAATAGTGTTTACTGCATATAAATAAAGACAACACTTCTAGAAAACTGTTAAAAAATGTTGATGTTAATCTTTTTTCGTCTTTTTCTTTATGCTTTCTTCGTTTTTCAGGGTTTTTTATTTTCCAATGGAGGGCAAGTTCCCCCTTGCCCCTACCTGCAGACGCCCATGTCTTTTCCCTCTCTTTTACATTCTTTTATGAAGGCGGTCATTATATTTTGTGCTATTGTCAGGTCTCGATTTAAGATTTTAATGTAATAATGGACTATACTTTGTGAAGATAAAGATTAAACCTGCTAGAACCAAATAGTAAGCAATCTTACAGGGGAAAAAGTACGGAAATTAATCACCCATAGGTGTACATTTTTGGCATCTGGAAATCAAGAAAAGTACACGAAGAAATATTAATTGACGTAATTTACATCATATGACCACTCTGAAATAGCCATTAATTAAGTACATTGAAAGAAATAGCCAAGACAAAAGGTCTGCTTGGCTCTCTAGATACCGAATTTATAATAAATAAAAGTAGGCTAAACCTACAATCGCCGCCAAAAGTAAATGAAACAAACCCCTTTCCCCCGTTTCAAAGTTGTTTTACTCAGGACTGGTCAGTTTTTCCCAGCCAACACTGAGGTGGGGGAAAGGGGAAGAGCGGCTACCATGTGAGATGGATAAAAGGCAATGAAACATCTGCTACGTAGGGATTTTGTTTCATTTGTTTTGGCGGCGATTGTAGGCTTATTAGATGCAATTTTCTGAATTTTGAGATCACGAAAAAACAGAAATAAGCATTTTTATGGGATTATCGTGCAGTGTCAGAAATAGCCATTTATCATGAGAATGGTCACTTGAGGAAAAGCAAAATGCCACTGCTCATTAAAACTCTTAAATCTTTCCCTTTATGATAACATTTTATTTTATTTTAACCTGAATGTTTTCTTCAAATGATTTTGAAGAATATTGTGGAAGCTATTTGGGTATCTTTATAAACTTCTGTTATTGTCTAAGTTGACAATTATCCCCGACAAAAAGAAGGCTTGGGCTCTACATTTATTGTTGCGCCCTCTGCAAAATCTTTCATTGGCAGGAAGGGTGAATTTAATGTCATTCTGTGTATTTTATTAGCTTATTATCAAGCTTGGTGTGGAAACAACCAACATTCATTAGTGCGTATAAAGCATGAAGAAACGTTTCGGCAATTGAAAACTATCCCTATATTACAGAAGATGACACTTTTCATCAGAATAAAGTGCAGATTACTGGTGGCTCTTTGAGAAGTTTGTTACTTGGGCCTTAAAACAACGCTATTAAACTATATCTTTTGCCAATAATGGTGCAAGTGTACCGGTAAAGTATTTTGAAAACCCCAAAAGGGCGCCGACAGACGATTTTGGTCCGTCAGGGGGGCGACTGCCCCCTGACCATATGGCAGCTCCGCCACTGGCCGTAGACTAGGACGAACTGTTGGTCTTTTGTGGGGCGGAATATTAAAGTCTGTGGGGACCTCGGGGGAGGCTGGTTATAAGAGCGATCCTGGTTTCGAGAGGCGACGTGGTCGGACCAACTGGCAGGGGCCTGAATGTTCGTAAACCCTCAAAGATATGAGTTTTCAAAGTGGGTCAGAATTAATTATTTAAATGTATTGTTTTTCATTTTATTGCTGCCTATCTTAAACAAGTATTTGAAAGTATGGAGCTTTTATTGCAGGAAAAAAATATGGATTCTAGGCTTCCTGCTAGGAAACTTAAAAATTTTCGGGATTATTGAAGAATCTGTACTTCCTGTTAGCAAATCTGAGATTACACGGAAAGTGGTTGGAAATATTTTGGCCCCATAACGGTCATGCAGGAGTAATCCTCCTTGGTAATATCTCGATAACGATAAATAGCGTAGTGCAAACACGTACCTTAGTCTACTCCGATCGCCCATTTTACTAGGAGGTTAGGCGGTTTGGTGTGAAAAGGTCGCACACATTTGCTCAATTCATACCACGATTTCTAAAAAGTTCCCGGCAACTTAAATAACTTTTCATTTCATTCTATTTCATTTGTAGCCCACAAAATCATAAATAATAGGAGCAGATATAAAATAACAGAAGACCGTGGAGGAAATTTGAAAAAGCAAAAAGCTTGTAATAAGCAGGCCACCTTTACAAGAAACAGAATATGTAAAAAAGACAAAAGGAAGATCAATAACACAAATTAGGACTAAGTAACAGCCAAGTTCCCTCCCAGAAACTCCAAGCACCCACCACTCATAAGGGAGTAAATAAGAATAACATCAATACTTATCAAGACATAATTTAATTTTTTTGATAAATAAGGAAAGTGAGGAAATGCCCTTTAGCTGAGGATCAAGGTTATTCCATAGTTGAGACCGGGAAGTAACAAATGACTTTTTACTAACAACAGTGTTGACTCTATATAGGTGAAAGTTTTTTGAACGCCTGGTACAGTAATTGTAGACATATTTATTAAGAATAAGATGAAAGATACTCTGAAATATTGGAGGTAATAACTCATGACTAATTTTGAACATAAAGATGCCCATTTGGTGCTTATAAATGTCACAAAACTTAAAATATTTAATTCTTTTTCAAAGGTCAGCTGTTTTAGCCCTATAGTGGAGGAAGTGGATTGCACGACGAATTAATCATGGTTGCTACATATGTTATCTAAGGCTTACGAACTGACACTCTTCCAAGACATTTCAAAAGTTTCCCAAACTTTGTTGTCCTTTTTAGACAAAATATTTTAAAATCAAGAGCTTTCATTTGACCTTTGAAGTAAATTTTGAATTCTGTGAAAGGCAATGTCCAAAAATAGCACTATAGCTGCTGGTGTCTAATGATGACGTGGTGGTAAAGATGGTAAATGTCCGACTTTGTCATTTTCAAAGCTCGGAAAAGTTTACCAAACTGATTTACGAGCGAGAACGCCCCGGAAATTTTCCCTTTTTTCGAGATTTGGAAAAATGATACAAGGGAAGTGGGGAGGAGGAAACATGCTTCCGCCCCTCATTTTCTACGGGCGCTGTCTCCCCCAGTCCCCCGGTCCTCAGTTCGCCTATTCTTTATCACTTTTTTGCCCAAATGGACAACCGTTTTTGCCCGAAATGGGAGGGTGAGTGTCCTCCCCCCCCCCCTGCACTGACCCCGCCTTTTACACCTATAACCTTTCGTAGTAAAATCCGTGTTAGTAAAGTAGGGCTACGAATTTTAGGATAAAAAAAGAAGAAAATGGTATCCGTAAGGGGGGTATGGCCCAATGAATAAAAAACAATACTTTTTACCATCGAAATTTATTGGGGGAAAGACATTTGAGGACCAACGGTCCTCATCGCCTTCGCCCTTCGCCCTGTTTACCCCAATGACTGTGTCGTTGCAAATAGTTCCTTCCACCGGAAGCAAATCCCCGTTGCCTTCGCCGGTTCAAGTTGACTTGTGGCCCGTGGGACTTACTCAAAAGTACTAAGTGGCGGAGCATCCGTGTAATCAGGGGCGACCGCCCAGGACGAACAAAAATCACCTTCAGGCAGATCATTAGGGCTTTTAACGCACTGCAGAGTCTTGCCTAATTATTTGTACTGCATGCTTTTTATAATGTTATCTTGAAAGCACAGATAACAAAATGCTCAAACATTAGTTATTATCTCTGACTATCTGCACTTTACTCTGATGAGCATGTAATTATCTTTTGTGTTTACGGTATGGGTAGGTTCGCTCAAATATGCTGTATATATGGTATAAAAGCACCTATATGCATGATCTGGCTTTAGGACATTGCTTCCGAACAAGGAGCCATCGTTAGTTTACAAAATACACAGAATGAACTAAAGGGCACTGGAAACCCCGAGAACGGTTCTGATCTTGAGATAAGTTCAACAGTTTATTCCTTGAGATATCAAACTCAAGTCAAAGCGTTAAAATGGCATGTTACAATACCTTTAAGTTTGCCACTGTTAATCACACGTGCGTGCAGTCAAATAGACCAATAAGATTACATTACGTCATTTTGGTGGGAATTGGAACATCCCCACTTTTTAACTTCACAAAAAGTTCAATCGCATGTACAGCTCCAAAAAATGTTTGAGGAAGCTAGTCACCCTTTTATGGACTAATCATCTCACCCCAAACAGTTCCAATTATCCTAACCTACTTACTTACTTAGCCGCTCCCACAACTGTTTAAAATTGTTCCTCATCCAGATATCAATACTATCTCATTTTATTGCTTTAGGGTGAGTATACAAGACCCCAACATGTAATCAAACTAAACACTCTCAGTACAGTACAGTACAGTACAGTACAGTACAGTACAGTACAGTACAGTACAGTACAGTACAGTACAGTACAGTACAGTACAGTACAGTACAGTACAGTACAGTACAGTACAGTGGACGTATTATAGCTTATTCGGGAAGCAGTTTAAAGTTTGGTTTCGCCGAACAACCCTTTGCCAGAGGGTAGGGAGGACTTAAGATCTGAAACAGAACATACTGTATATTTGGACCTGCAGTCCTCTGCATTGTTTTAACCTGCTGCCAATCAAAGAGCTGTGGAAATAGAGAATATCTATGAACTACTGCAAAAAGTATAGTTTGGATTGAAAGGATTAGCCCTTTAAAGGGCCAGTCTTCTCACCCCAAACTACAATTCTTGTAGGGCCCGGGCTTACCGAAATTCTCAATTGGCTAATCTCTTTGACTGACAGCTAATTCAAACAATGCAGAATTCCAAAGCTTATATTACACAGCATGAATTGCACTCAGAGTGTTTTGATTATACTCATTGAGCTTTTCTATATTACTCTTAAGCAATAAACTGAGTTCGTGTCCGGATAAGGATGGAATCCAGACAATAATGGGAGGGGCTTAAAGGGCCAATCCTCTTACTCCAAACTACACATCCTGTAGGGGGTACAAAAACTCTCCATTGGTCCAGCTTTTTTATTGACTGCGAATTAAAACAACGCAGATTACCAAACCTTATACTACACAGCATGAACTGTGATGAGAGTGTTTTGAATATACACATAGAACTTTTGTATACTCACCCTGAAGCAATAAACTGAGATTGTGACTGGATGAGGATGAATTTCAGACAATTGCGGGAGGGGCTTAAGTAAGAAGGTTAGGAGAATTGGTACTGTCTGGGGTGAGAGAACTGGGCCTCTAAAGGGTAGGGACAAGCTGACATTCTTTTCTTACTTTTGCTCCAATAACTCAAAGGCAGATTAGCTGATTTTGATCTATTATATTATGCAAACAGTAAATGTCCCCTCCCCAACTTGAAGTAGTGTAGTAGACTGTCCTGTTTCGTGATTGGCTCTTAAGAGTCATGTGACAATATTTTTTCCTCAAATGTGAAATTTACTAAGAGTTAATTACTGCTTGGTTTACCTTGAATGCGCAATGTTGAAGTCCTTAAAGAGGCTCATTGAGTTGATATCGATAACTTAATGAGAGTCTCAAAGGGTCATTACCACATAAGAATGCTTAAAGTAAGCATAACAAGTCAAGTTTCAAATCCAAAAGTCACAGAAAACGTTAAAAATTTGAATTTTCTAGTGTCGTGACTTGTAACGGTTTTGTACATAAGTTGAAAAAGTGTCTGGTCACGAATTTTTGAAAACGGACTTCAACCGTTAGGTACTCACCCATAAAACAGTTCTTTTTATGAAGGGTATGGGTATTGTCTAAGTTTGACCATTTGTCATTGGTATGTGAAGAAAACTTAACAAGTTTGGAAAAATTTGTTGAATTTCATGAAACAACTCAATGAGCCACTTTAAATATTATAAAATGGACTTTGAAGAGGAATGAGAAGGGAATCGTGATATTTAGCTGTTTCTGCAAAGTAACTTTGGGACGACTGCTCTTGACACATTTAACGTATGGTTACTTTTGTGCAATCCAACCTGTAAGCAGACTAAAGACCTTGTGCATTGACGACACACTGACGTCATCCTTTGGGCAAAACAATGCAACAGGTGGCTTCGTGCACAAGCCTCTGAGTGAAACTATGCGAGTATTCGACTTGTTGAAACATCATCATCAGGTGTCTGCATTTGTCTATGTTGGTTCCTTTCTCCCCCAAAGCAGGGCGTACTCTCCACTGTGTGACATCATAAGCACAAAGCCTATAATATTGTTAAAATTTCATCAGCTTATTCATATTTGCTTAGTCATGCCACAAAATTCAGTATAAGTATGACACAAACCAGTGTGGAATACATACGGAGCAGTAATATGATCTCTGGAGAAAGAGAATAACATGCAAAAGAGAGGGTATGACCAAAGGTAGTCCGAGTGAACCATAAAACAGTTTATCGGACAAAATGTGACATGCTCCATACGGAACCTGCGACGGCAGCATCTGCTTCTCAGGCTACATATTACTAAGATGACAATCAGTATGTGTTCATTCAGTACGTTGTTCAATATTGACATGATGGAACGACTGCGAAACAGATACATGAAAGGAAACGAAATAGGATTTGCAACATTTGGGTGACGTTTGAGACGACTCACATGACTTAAAATTTATTTTTAAATCTGATCGATTCGACGAGAAAATAAAATGCAAAAGAAAGGGTATGACTAAAGGTATCCGAGTGAATCATAAAACAGCTTATCGGACAAAATGTGACATGCTCCATAAGGAACCTCTCCTTAAGTTGCTTGGGGCGTACCTTAAACGGGGCGCAGAACTCCTTTCAAAGTATTTTTGAGGGCAGGTAGAAACTTGGCGAAGGGCCAAAGGGCCAGGTCAAACGACTGCTGCCAATGGAGCTCTTCTACCCCAAAGAAGCTGCATTCGAAGGACAAAACCCAACCCTAACTTTACCTTCAAACCTCTATACTGCTTTTGGGTCTATAATCCTATAGCATGTGTGCCTCCTGTTCCAGGTGAAATAAACACTAAACGTGATCTTAGCCGAAAGGTCACTATATGAAGTTCCGCCTTGATTGCAGTTTGTTTTCCGTGACACAATATTCCTAGTCTAAAAATTTCAGAAATTGAATATTAATATCGTAAGTCAACGTAGTTATTGTCAGACTTTATAAATGAATAAATAAGTTCTTTCACCTATTTATCATCAAAAGATAGTTCTCAATTGATTAATTAATTACGTTTACTAAATGCCAACACTGTAAAAATGGCCAAAATTCAACTATTTGAAATAAAAAGATAATACTAACGAGTAAAATTTCCAAAACATTTTCAACTCATTTGAAACATTCTCTTGCAATAAACCTGAAAGATCAAGGCTTGTTTTCAGTTTGTTACACAGCGAACACATGACAACACGGTATGGAACAATCTCTAAACAGTTAGAAAATGTCATGTAAATTTTTTCAAGGAACTGAATTGACATATCAATGAAAAACAAGTTGCAACACAAATTGCTTCTCAATATTAAAACAAGCGTGTTTCAGTTGGATTTGTTGCAAGTGCTTTTTTTTTAATTGTTTTGAAAATGTTGCTCCCGAATACAGGTATGAGATAAGACCTTGCTATATAGGGGAGAGCACACTTTTAGTACGACGTTGACTTCGGAAGTTTCCGACTCAAGTAAGTTCTCTTCATTTGAGTTGGAATATAACAGTAAGAATAGGCGATTATTAGAGGGCGCCCTTCTGGTCTGCGACGCAATCCGGTCTTTGGCATCATATCTGCTTACTTCAAGCTCAAAATTCGTAGAAAATTTTAGGATTGTTCTTTTCTTCATTTCACATGTATTTTTATCCCTCCATTTTTAAAACTTTTCCCCCTACATAAGCGATTGGGATCAGCCTAGTCCAACGTTGCTGTTCAGTTACGAATGTACTATATGTAGTTCCAATCATAAATGGATTCACTAACGCAATTAGGCTTCATTAAAATTTTCTTCAAAACTGAATCAAACTGGTACGATATAGTCAATCTATGTTGCAATGTAAATACTAAAGGATCCACAGGGCGTACACAGGAGCGGATCGGGGGAAGGGGGGCTTTTACGTTCTCAGCCCCCCCCCCTCCTTTTTCGTCACATCAACAACAAGAAATACACTAAAATAAGCATAATATTGAATATTCAAGGGACTATTTCGGGGTCATCCTTTCCCTCACAACACAAATGCAAATACACGAACCTCGTATGATATTAAGCCAGGTTAAATAGGCTATCTACTCAATACAGATTTAGCTCCCTTAAGTTGAAATCTGGATTAATTTATCATGGCCTTGAAATTCTTTCTTATAAAGCAACTTGACAAAAAGCCACATTATTAAAGATAACACGGTTCAGTGAGCACCAATTGGTGTTTGCTGATTTCTATTGTTCAAAAATCGGCCAAGTGATGACATCGGCTAAGTCATGACGTCCACTTTTCAAGGGGAAGTAATCTCTAATATTACTTTCCTGCTGCCTGACCTTCGACTCGACTGGGAGTGGCAACTTCCTGGCCCCTGGCCACAACAACAAGATTTAAATAATGTGAATAGCTGTCGACCAATGGGCCTTTGTCATCACATTAAGAGCGTTACCTACTGAACTATGTTCACACAGTCGCACGTAAGCCCATATGTGCAATATATCGTAGTGGTTGTGAACAGTCGGCACGTTAGTCATTTCTCCAACGGTGGCTCATTATGGTATAGAGCAGGGGTATGCAAACTTTTGGACCAAATCATGTTGCTGTGGCCATCTGTGTGGCCCCAGTGGAGTAGATATAGGTGTATATTAGGTGGCGTCTTACCGTCAATCCTTCCGCCGTTAGATTGACCAATGTGCCAAGACACATGCACACCCCCTGTTAGGGACAGCGATCAAAAAACAATCATATCGGGGAAACACAAAACGCATCTTATAATTTTCAAATATGTGTTAAGTGTTAATTATAATGCGACACGTAAGAATTGAAGCCCTGGTATAGTTGTTGATGCTGACATCGGAGAATTGGCCGGGGCTATACGTTCATTTTGATTTCTGTTTCAGGGAGCACACCACCATTAATTTCTCCATTGACTTACACACTATTTTGCCTTCATTAAATGCCCCCCGTAGCCCAGTCAAAGTTCACACCCCACTAAAGCTACCCCTCACATGAAAGCCAGTGAGTTGGCCAATCATGGCATCACAAATTCACCATAGCATGACCGTTTAGATTTTGAGATAAAAGGGGATGAAGTTTTGGGTCTGTACACCCTACCCTATTAATCCGCAGGTGGCGGAAAAAACGTCTTTTTCACACCAAATTTTTAAACAGTCTAAATCACCTTCAATTCTTCCCAATTTGGCAACACTCACACATTTACACGTCCTCTTTCATATCCAAAACAAAACAACCACATCTGATTAGTTTAACTTGAGCAATTCACACTTAAAGAGGACCTAAAACTGACGGTGTACTCTGGAACTACTTTTCCCGGCAAGGCCGTTTTGCTAATGGTGGTGTGCTCCCTTCAGCTTATCAGGCTGCTCAAACACATGGGATCCTTGTAAAGTTCGACGAAACCTGTAAATTCTAGGGAGCCGGTATGTGATGCATTGTCATCCTCCCTTGAAGTTCAGAAGGGATTTTCACCGGTCAATGAAGTTGCTCGAATTTATACTCATCGTAATCTTATGTCGAAAGGTAGTCAAATAGTTTCTATAATGTACCAGCTTATTTTCCAAAGATTAATTTCTTTACATTTCATCCAATGGTGGGTTCATTTTATCTGGTAATTTTCTGATTATTTTATAACTTACTCATTTTTTTACTGAAGTATAAATTTTATTGCAAACAAAATCTTAAAATAATACTACTTATAAGTCCGTGGCCGGAAATGCCGTTTCCGGCGACTGTCTGAGTGATCGTGATTTTTCAAAATTTTCTGTACGCTCCATTCCAGCAGATCGTGGCGCTCCGCTTGGTCTTTCGGACAGAATTATTAGATATTCCATAGGCGTAGGAAGCGGAAGGCTTGCGGGCCATAGACCTCCAGTAAAAAAAAAATAGGGGACGGAAGCATGATTCCGTCCCCCCACTTCCCGGGTCAGAAAACCCCTTTTTCATTCCCCAAATCTCAAAAGAGCAAAAAATCGCTCGCCTCAAATGCAATAAAGAATGCATCTTTCCTCGCTCATAATTGAGTTTGGTAAACTTTCCCGAGCTCTGTAAATGACAAAATTGGATATTGCCATATCTGACACAGAAAGTTTGAACAGGGATTTGCTTAAATTTCCATTTTTCCCACTCTCGGCGGGCCTGCTAGTTTCATTGATGCCTTTATTATCAAAAGCGTATCAAACATATCCAGGTTAGGCATTGACCCAATTAAGTTGATTGTAATTGCTTGAGTGCATACATGCTAATGGATTTCGTTGTGGAGAAGCACAACATTAAAGAATGCAACGAAAGGGGTTCATTTTTGACTTCCTCCCTCGTTTTTGAAATCATCTTAAATGGAAATTTAAAGTTTTATCGGATGTCTTGACAGCAGATCCTCCTTGTAAGGTGTCAATTTGCAGGGTCCGCCATGGAAACAAATGATTTTAATACGTAATTCAAGGTGATGATCGCATGCGTCAATTTGTGTATTTCTAAAGGCAAAATATGTTCATTCTTTGTCTGCAGGGGTTACGTGAGGTACCGTACATATTGTTGTAACTAATAATGGATGCGTCTTTACCAGTTTCTATTATTTTTCCAATTCGCCATTTTTTCTGAGATAATTCGGTCTGTGCTTCTATTGTTCATTCATTAAAATCGTGGCATGTTGGGTGTTCAACGATACTCAGATTTTACAGTAGTAGTTCTAATGCAAAACTTCGTTGCGCTTTTCGCGCAATTGACAATTTACACTCCATACATGGTCCCAGTGATGCATGGGTGAATGACAAATGGGTGCGCATTCCTATCACTGACCGATTTTCCTCAAACTTCGAAAGGCATATTCCTCTATGGGTATAGGCTGAGGAATGTCTTCGACCAAGTTTAAATTCATATTATTATAGTTGAATCATGTTTTATCACAAATCTTTTTTAACTTATTAAGCTACCAAAATTTTCTGGTGCTTTATACCCTTCCTCAACATAACCTATGATATTTACCCTTTAAAACTCCGTAAAACTGGGGATTTCAAAACCCAAGGGCTTTCGGGGGCTAATATCCACCCTGGCCCCACCCGTTAAGGGCTTTTTTCTTTGCATTCGCCGTGCACTGAATAGTTATCAAAGTGATGCATAAAATGAGCATGTAAAATGTGCTCAAGAACTTTGCAGCATTGAGGTAAGAGAGACCGGCCATTAGTAAGAGGCAAGGACACCGTCACCTTTTTTGAAGACGGGGTACTCCTTTGTCGTCGATGAGCTTTCGTGTGACACACCAAAGATTTACAATTCTCGAAGGTGGAAGTTTGCCCTTGTGGCGTTCCATGCAAATCCGTGAAAAACGTTCTTCTGCTCCGATCGGAAACTCACATGTTGATGCACTATGTACAAGTACGTAGATGGATGAAGCTTCGGTACCGGTAAAATGCGCATCTTATAGTACCGTACCTAGCGCGCGCGCCTAGCCTACGAACGCTACATAACCTAGCCGGCCAAGACAAAACTAGCCGAAGACTGGAAAAGCTCCGAGTGCCAAACCTGGGGTGTTGTTAAGTCGATAAATACCATGGCGTCCCTTAGATTTATCGGAAAACTCCATTCAGTTTGTCACCGAAAAATCTTCATGGCCCAAAGCGGTAAAAGACTACGCGAAAATAACGTTTACCATTCTTGCTATAGGCGGCCTAGGCTAGGCCCTTTTTCAGTATTGTCGTAGCCTATTTGGGCAACGTTAGGTTAACGTTAGTAAACTGTTCGTCTAATTGAATTACTTATTAGGCTACTAATGATTAACAAGCCCGGTCTACGGATAGCCTAAGCTATAGGTTAATATCCGTAGAGTCCTCCCGGGCACATCCCTGTGTCAAAACGTTCCATTGTCAACATGTGATAGCTTTCTACTGTTCTTAATCTTAAGTAAAAGACAATAGATGGCACCACTGATACTTTGCAGTAATTTCCAGGACAATTATTGAATTGATTACCACTAGCCTAGCCTTAAAGTTAACATTAGTCCTTGATTCTTGAAGAACTAGCCTAGGCCTAGCCTACACTTAAAGATAGGCCCTACTCGGTACACAGTCCTTGCCCATTCCCCTCTTGAAATCAAGACCTAGGCCTATGGGTGCCCAGCCCAGCACACAAATCTTCAACTGCTTCTCATCTTCAAAAATGCACAATTAAATTAGGCTACCTAGCCTTAGAACAGGGCTGTGTGTTTGTTCCTCTCACAACAAAGCCCTAGGCGGATACACTTTGCAACCATAGTCACTCAAGTCTACACGGCATTCCGAATAATATACACTTCAAACTGTAGGCTAACTGAAATCAAAGATGGTATTATGAAGACAGCTATGCAGGTGGAACATCCTGTTTTGCCAAGTTTGCCACTTGTGACCTTTGACCTCTACTGAGAACAGTTGTCAAGAGCTTGAAAACATGATGCAGTGACTTACTGTTATGGTCAAAATTGGCAGTGAAAATTTGGCCATTCTTTGATGAAAATTTGTGAAAATCTTCTTCATCAAAACACTAAATGGAAAAAAAAAGCAAAAACAAAATAAAAACCCAAGAAGAAAAAGCAAATTTAAATGTTGGAAAGCAATTTAAAATAAAAAAAAAACACGAGAAAAATTATGAGCCTCCATAGCTACACTATCACAAAGGGTGTTGATCACTTACAGTATTACAGTTATAACTGTTTTGGGTAAGGAGCAAATGAACAAAATGCGAAAATTAAATTGAAATCTGAAACAATACAAAACAGCTTCATGAGAGGGGAACACAGAGAAAGTACATGCACGATGGTCAACATGATGGAAAAAAGAACTCCCTCTTCTATAAACTAGGCCTGTAGATCTAAAATCAAAGTTAGGCCTCTTCCGTAAGATGTTTCAACTCATTGACAATGTCTTGTCAATAAATATCACACTTTGGGGCGAACTAGTAAGGGGGGGGGGGGTGAACTGGCAAGGAGGCTAAAGTCTCACTACATTCAAAGCTGATTTCTGAGCTGATATAAAATGTTTAAGTTTATTCACTTAAAACAAATTGGTCCTTTGCACAATTATTTGTGACTCTCTGGTTTTACAACTCAAATAAAATGCTTTGTTTCCCTTTAAAGGCCAACCCTCTCACCGCAAACTACAATTTTGGTACAGGGTACCGAAATTCTCAATTGGCTCAGATGTTTGATTGACAGCTTATTCAAACAATTGCAGATTACCAAGCTTATATTACACAGCATGAATGGTACTGAGAGTGTTTTGATTATATAAATTGAGTTTTTCTAGTACTCACCTTTAAGCAGTAAACTGAGATTGTATCTGGATGAGGATGAATTTCATACAATTGTGGGAAAGACTTCAGTAAGAAGGTTAGGAGAGTCGGTATTGTTTGGGGTGAGAGAGCGGGGCCTTTACAATTAAAAATGTTTCATGAACTTGAACTCCCTCTGTTAGCTTGCATAGCATGTTGCACAGAGTGTTCTTAATTAATGACATCAGCCCATGAGAGTAAGAGAGCTATCACACCTTGGTACAAGGTGCAGTAGCTTTCAGAAAAACAAAGATAGATTGTAATTTGAGTAGTACAACAATGACATCACAAATTGTTGAACAATATACCATTTTTAGTTGAGTGAATAAACATCAAACATTTTATATCTCAGCTCAGGAATGTCCTATGAAGGTGGGAGTTGGACGGTTGGATGTCATTTTTTATGTTCTTTAATATATATTTTTGAATTTTTTGACTCGAGGTACACTTTAATTGATCTAACATTTTGCACTTGAATGGACTATTCCTAATAATCATGATTTTGTCCTAGACTTAACTTACAGTGCTGCCTGTTTCCTAATGGAAGTCTCAATCAGATTTCCAAATTTAAAGGCCCAATTCTCTCATCCCAAACAGTACCAATTCTCCTAATGTCCTTACTTAAGCCCCTCCCAAAATTGTCTGAAAATCATCCTGATCCAGACAAAATCTCAGTTAATGCTTCAGGGTGAGTACTAAAAAGCTCAGTGTGTACAGTAATAATAGTATGTATATCAAAACACTCTCAGTTCCATTCATGCTGTGTAATATAAGCTTTGGTACTCTGCATTGTTTGAATTAGCTGTCAGTGAAAGAGCTGAGCCAATTGAGAATTTCGGTAAGCCCGGGCCCTACAAGAATTGTAGTTTGGAAAAAAAGCAAAAGAAGAATAGGGTCAACTGGACCTTGCTCTCTCAAGTTACAACACAAAGAGGAAGCAAATGCTGTTTTAAGGTACACCATAATTCCATAAACAAGCATCACACTGCAAATATGATGTACTTGAAAACATGGAGCGCACTCTTATCTTAAATAAATTAAAAAAATAGTCAGTCTTCGTATAATCTGCAGGGAGTTTCAGTAAATGCAAGATTCCCTTTCTTTGAGAAAAGACCATGTGTAAACTCGGCACAAAAGTCAAACCTTTTCTTTTCTGCAGTTATACCAATATCGTATTTACTGTACTTTACACACCTAAGTAAGTTTATGTACAGTATAGGTGCTAGGATCCCAAAGTTTGTGCACAGGGTGTGTACATACTTTTTTTTCTGAATAAGCTGTGTCATAGTGAGGGTCAATGCAGAAGCAAATAAACTGGACATAATCAAAAATTTTGCCATGGCAAGGTGGGAAATGTGGAACACAGTGGCTTTCCATGGTACAGCACGTAGTTCTAAGTTATTAGGTTAATTGTATTTTCAGTTTCTCATTCAGAACGCCTGGATCAAATATTCAAATAATTTGCTATAGCTGTTGTAAACCCATAATTATCATTGTTATCATTGTTTCCTTACAGCTGTTGCTGTGAAGAGGTACTTTTCAGTGTCTCAGGCTGTAGGTGAGTGAATTGGACTTTTTGCTTTGTTGGCAACATGTATACAGTTGCAGTAACTAAAAATGTATGACCATTGTCCTTGTCGGAAGGATAAATGAGAAATTTCAGAGGTCCTTGCAGTTCCCTGTGTTTACACTCATAACTCTTCAAGATGCTGTGCTTTACTGCTTCGAACAGTAATTTACACAAAGGCATGATGTCACTATACTGTAGTGAAGGTGCTGCAGCTACAGCCATACTTTGCTATTTTACACATTTATTTTACATGTACTGTAGCTTAACCTACGATTGTAATGTGCATATACAGGTATATCTAGGCATGGCTGAGGCAGCTGCAACACCAACTGCATGGTCAAGTAGTTAGCACCAGAATTGCAGTCATGAGGTTGGGAGTTTGAGTCCTGGTCGAGTCATACCGAAGACTTTAAAAAAGGAACCTTCTGCCATTATGCTTGGTGCTCAGCACAAGCAATGGAGTAGCAATGGAAAACAAACCAGTGAGCCACAACTGGGAAAAGGCTGTGGCCGGCTTAACTTGAACCAATTGGTTGGAAACTGGACCACGAAACTCCAGCTTTACTTACTTACGGCAAACATTTTCAGAAAGTTAATCAGTTGTTGATCAATATTCATCCATTTTAAATGGATTACTAAACACCTTTGATAGGATTGTAAGTCCTGTTGCAACAAACTGTAGTAGTAAATGTGTGAAGGATTAGGACAACACCCATATATACAGTATGTGTTAAAATATTTTATACTTTTATGGATTTTTTCCTTTACTTTCATATCTTACAGCTGGGACTCACATTAATTATGAGGTCCAGGATGGCATTGCTGTTGTCAAAATGGACACCCCCAATTCAAAGGTATTTGTTCTATTAGACTGTTGTGATTTTATAGGCCAAGTAATAAATATCTTGTCATAGTTTAAACAGGACTGAAAGATAATTGCCATGCCATCATCTGTGACATTGTAAACTGGGCTGTAAGACTCTATCCAACCTGTCACAGGCCTGAATAAGCTTCTGTACAATTCAAGGGTAGTCCTGTTTTTTATGTTCTTTGTTATTAAAATTACCTAAGGGAAATGGAGAAATTTGTTCATATTGTTGCAAGCAGGTGGGGGGGGGGATTTAACCCCCCATGACCCAACCTTGCAATGCAAAAAACACCTAAAATAGCAGTTTTACCCCCTACCCTTAGACATTTCCCTCATGTGGTGCCCCCAACCACCCCCCATTACACCAATCCACCCCCCCCCCCCCCGCCCCACCATGACACAATCCTGGCTATGCGCCTGTTGGCAAGGAAACATGAGAATCGAGCAATATGTAGAACATACAAAAGAATAGAAAGGTGAGTTAAAAGCTGGGAAAGCTGGAATTGGGGAGAGGCAGAAGGAGGAGAGCTAGCAAAGAGAGATGTTGAGTGGAGAAAGAGAGAGAGAGGAATAGAGATAGGAATAAAGATTGAGGGCATACATTATTCATGACCATTAAATACTTGCACTGGATGCCCAGAGAAGTATGTTCTGATGGACAAAGAGTAGATTTTGTTTGAAATTGAGTAAGCCACAAGGGAAGAATTGACTAAATTTGTGATGTGTGATAGAAAAATCCATCATTGAAATGTTTAATGAGCAAAATATTTCCTTACTTAAATTGTATATGGGTTTGCTTGTTTGTGGAAATTTGTCATTTTGAACATATATTTTATTTGGGCAAGCAAATAAGACCATAGAAGCAATATTTTGTTTCAGGTTGTCCAACTACTCAATGGTTTCCTTACAGTTTCAATGCATTGATCTCGTATATTCTACCTCTCTGTATACTGTGGCCTCTAGTATATTGGCTTTGGTGACTCAAATACTTTATTCCACAATTCCCGACTTTGGTGATGATTTATATTTCAATGGGAAATAGCTGCTCCTATAGTTAAAGGCCCAATTCTCTAACCCCAAACAGAACCATCTCTCCTAACCTTCTTACTCAAGTCCCTCCCACAATTGTCTGAAATTCACCCTCATCCAGACACAATCTCAGTTTATTTCTTCAGGGTGAGTATAGAAAAGCTCAATGTGCATAATCAAAACACTCTCATTACAGTTCATGCTGAGTAATATAAGCTTTGGTATTCTGCATTGTTTGAATTAGCTGTCAATCAAAGAACTGAGCCAATTAAGAGGTTTGGTACCCCCCTACAAGAACTGCAGTTTGGGGTGAGAGAAATGACCCTTTAAATTTCAACCATGAGTATTTTTGTTCTTCTGAATTCTGTAGGTGAATGTACTTTCAGAATCTTTCAATGCAGAAATTGAAGATGCTTTAGAATCTTTACTTGTTGATGATGGTGTGAAAGGAGTGGTCCTCATCTCTAAAAAACCAGACTGCTGGATAGCTGGAGCAGATATAAAGTAAGCAGATGTTGCATGTTTTTATTTCCAAACTGCAGCAGCTTCAGCCATGCTGGGTTGAAGGCATATATTCGGAAGACAAAATTTAAAATATGCAAAACAATTTTCTCTTTCATGAGGTAAAAACTGCATCTCAATAGCATACAACCTTCAGCAGATACTAATGTTCAAAGATCTGCAATTTTTTTAGATACAGTGCATTGTGGGAAATCTGTGATGTCATCTCGGCACATTAATTTGACATTGCCTTCAGTTTCTTTATGATAGTGATGCTGCTGCTAAGAATATTAAGCAAAATTGTTTGCCGTACCCTACATATGTTATAAGGTTGTGCGGGACCCACAGAGAAGACATTCCAACAGTATCAAATTTCATGAACTGGACATTCAATTATAAAATAAAGCAAAAGGAATTTGAAACATGTGCCTACATTACATAACATCCTGCTACCCGTGAGAGGTGAAAGTATTTTTTGATCAAAACTAAGCAGTCCTCAAAATAGGATATCTTGAGTAAGGTAGAAGGCAATTCAACAGGGTTTGAAGGACATCTTCTGGAATATTTTTTTTTTTTTGTACAAGACTCTAGTAAAAAGCCACCAGAATATATGCCTTTAACAACAAACAGTTGCAGTCTCGCTGAAGCGACCAGATCCTACACTTTTGACATGGTACATCAGGCGCCATGTCAGATCAACTTAACATGCACTGCATCGTAACTGCTTGCGAAAAAAGAATCGAAGAAGAAGTGCCGTCCGAATTTAGTACAAAAGGTACCGAACAGCTTGACTGACACATCGTCGGCCAAAAGTGGCCTTCGATAAGTGTGTAAGAAATGCTTGTCGCAGACCAAAATAAAATATACGGCGGCCATGGCCGCGATGGCCGTCGTGAATTTTGAGGCCTGGCCATGCTGCAAGGCCCTCGGTTAAGCTGCTATAGCTGCAGCAGTCATTCGTTTCTTTGTCCTCCAACATCCATGCTTCCTTGCTTCACATATTAAAATCACAGGATTAATTGATCTGCTGTTTTTATTGTGTAGTTACCAAAGCATGGCCACAGCTGCTGCAGCTTGGCAATTTTGACATGTTGCAACAGAATGTTACTGAACTAAATTTTTTCAATTCCCTGTGGGCTATAACCACAGGTCTACAAAGGCTATGAGCCATGGTGCACTTGCTGCATAAAGGAAACGTTGACTTTGAATGATATTTAGTGAATGAGATGAAGATAGAATGCTATAAAAATTAATATTTACTCAGTTTTAGCAGATGATGGTAAACACACAATTATCATCACAGGACATAAAATATGCCACATAAAAATGTAAAGAAAGAGCTATGAACATTACAGTCGAGAAGTCATTATGTAAGCAACCATTATTAGCTTTATCCTTTTAAGTAACAAAATTACATGAGCATGTACCTGAAGGTCACCTTCAGTTCTGTATGATGAGGAAGTATGGCACTGATGTTCATTTCACTGTGTCAGAACTTACATATCCTTTGAATTTTTCCTCTCCACAGTATGCTTGGTTCCCTCAAAACAGCTCAGGAGGTAAAGTATTACTTGTACAAAATTTTCAGTCTTCCCACAGTCATGGAAAACCTGGAAAAGTTTTGACATTTTGGAAAAAATTTTAAGGTCTTGATAAGTTTTGAAATTAAAAGAAATGGTTTCAAGTCATGGAAAAGTTATGCTAATTTCCACAAAGTGACAGTTTCCCATTTCACTCTCAGTTATTTGTAATATCAAAATGTATTTTTACTTGTACATGTTCTCAAATTTTAAATTGATAAATTGTTTTAAATTGTTTTATGGAAATTAATAGATGTCATTAGGAAGGTCATGCAGAAATCATTATTTGGCTATGGAAAAGTCATGGAAATTGATTCCCCACAGAGTGTAGGAACCATGATTATAGACATATTTTACGTGATTTGTGAAAGTCAACTCAATGTTCCTGATACAAAATTGGCCTATGCTTAATACTGATAGCTGATCCAACCAGGCCTGATTTTTACAGAAATTTTTGGATTGTCCATCGGACAAAATGGAGCCAAATTGAGGTTGTCCAAAAAAATTCCAGTTGAAATTGAAAAGCCATGGGATGGACAATTTTCTTTGATATCTCTGCCATAGAGAACAAACATTTATTCCTTAATTCTGTATCGTGCATTTCTATCTATGTTCCAATGATGAATGGTAGTCCCTGCTATTGTCTCAGTATAATTTCTTAAGAGCATTTCACAACATTACGTAAAATAACCCTAAATAAAACTGCCTACCACTTAACAGTCTAAAACCCTACTTTTGGGTGGTAAGTCCGGTTTTTACGTGATTTTAACATCCGCATTTTATAGCCACTCCAATGTGTATGGGTTTCATCATATTTTTTATTGATTTTAGGGTTAGAGTGGCTATTAACTGTAGGTGTGAACATCAAGTAAAAACCCGACTTAACAACCCAAAAGTTGGATTTGAGACTTTTTAGTGACAGTTTTAGTAGGGGCTATTTCATGTAATGAACATTCTCTCTTGCTGATGTAGAAAGTTATTCAATTACAAATTAAGTCTACTTGTCTATCGGACAACCTCAAAGAGAAAAAGTGGTGGTCCGATGCAATTTTTCCCTGTCAGGGATGATTAGACAAGTGCTAAATATCAGCCCTGTGTCTAGCACTAACCTGTGGTACTTTCGATTACCCTTAATCATAGGTACTCAATATTTTTACAGTAGGCATAGTTTGTAATGTCTCAAAATTTGATTTTCCTGAATAAATTGCTTCATTTTCAGGTTACCGACATTTCAAGAAAGGGACAAGAGATGTTTAAAAGGGTAGAAAGTAGTTCAAAGCCTTTTGTTGCTGCTATCAGTGGAACATGTTTGGGTGGTGGTCTGGAGGTAAGTGTAAAAGATTGCTTAACCCTTATCAAGCAGAAGGCAACATTTTGGAACACTACCATTGACAACAGGTTTTCTTAATTTTCCAGTGTCCCTCGTATGTTAAAGCTTTCTCCTTGCCTGTTCCTTCTAACTTCTCATCTTTGTGATGATTTTTTATGAAAAAATTGAGTGAAAAATAAATTTGAATTAATTACATGTGTTGCTGTAAGGGCGTTTTACAATATAAATATTTAAACTGCCCTATCTCCTGAAGACGGTCCCTTTCATTTGCTTTGTAAGCCCTTGTGTTAGGTTTCTGCTTGCATTAAATATCCAGCTTCGTAATTTTCATGGCATCAGACCTTTAATATGTTTGGATCATTTTGAAGGTGTAAATGAAATACCTGATGCCTGGTATTTTTGTCATTTTCTTTCAGGTTGCATTAGCCTGTGATTACAGAATAGCCATGAAGGACAAAAAGACTGTTCTTTCAGCACCTGAAGTAATGTTAGGACTTCTTCCTGGAGCTGGTGGAACACAGAGGCTACCAAGGCTGGTAAGGTCTTGCCTTGGTTCCTGGCAGAGATATTATTAACATGCTTTCCAAGCTCCTAGTGTTCATTTGACATTCTCACAGTTCTATTAGGTGATCTGGGGGCCGTTCCACAAAGACTTACGCACAATCTTAAGTTTGATTCACCATACTTAAGCCAACAGTAAATCATACTTAAGATCGTGCGTAACTCTTTGTGGAAGGGGCCCCTGATTTATGCTTAACACAAAGTTCCATTGTGATGAGAAGGCCAGGGTGTACTTTTAAAACGCATTCAATATGTGTACAATACATTTTTTTGTGTGTATAGTCCATGGTAATTGACATTCACTCCTGCATACATGGAAAACAAACACTCTAGTTGGTTTTCTTTGTGTGTAGATTATAGACACATATAGATCTGTGCTTGTATAAATACTGCACAAGTGGTTGTATGTTCAAGTTCTTTGGTGGAAATCTGAAGAAGAAGCTTGAAATGTCCATCAGAGAAAAATTTACAGGTCAGAGACAAGGGTCAGTGTAGTTTAAGTTGGTGGTATGTCTGGCTAAACACTTGCCCATTAAAGAGGTCTCACAGACGTGACCATGTGAGAATTGAAAAATTTATTGCACAACATTACAGAGCATGTTTCTTTTGGCAATATGAATATTTATACATGGAAACCAATCAGCTATTGAGAAGGGACTTTATATAAGGCTCAAGAAGCACACAGATCTTGTGTGAACAGCCAAAGGATCAAGTTTTGAAGATGTAGTTACACACACCACTTTGCTTTAGTATGGTCCAACAGTGTCTGTGTGTTTGTTTTTTCTTCAGAACATGTTGCATTATTTGATGTTTGCACACGTGAAGCCTTCCTGTGGTGATATTGGTCAATTTCTGTCATTGATTGCAAGTTTTAAAGAAGGGCCCATAAATTGTGATTGGGTGTGAGGGAGGGGGGGGGGTTCCCTACTCAACAGTTGCTGCAAAAGTAAGAGCTTACCTAGACCAATTTCTGGGACTAAATGATGTATAAAAATATTCATCTTTGGATCTAATGATCTCTTTGCAGGGTTGTATTTACAAACAACATTAAGTATTCTTGAGAACCTTTATTTCTCTTTAATTTGTATTAATTGAAAGAAAGTGTGGTAGTGCAAAAATTCACTAGATTCTATGTTATTGATGGACCCACCATTTTGTGTTTTTATCATCCAGATTGGTCTTCCAAACGCATTAGATATGATGCTGACTGGCAAGAATATTCCAGCACAAAAAGCTAAGAGCATGGGACTTGTACATCAACTTGTAGATCCTCTTGGTGAGAATCTTAATTTTTTTTAATGCCTTCATAACCCCTCATTATATCTTTCTCTCTTCCATTTGAATTTTTTTTTTTTTTTTTTTGGTACCTCTTTCCTTTAGTCCCCATTGGTTTGATGTACAGGGAATGCAGAATTCCAATGGCTGTTCTCAAAATCCTGCAAAAATAAAATGCAAGGGGGGAATTCCCTCATGTTTTCTTCCTCCATCCCCAGATCAGCTCAACACAACACTCGTAACAAAGTTATCATTTATGACTAGCTGAATAAAAAACTCTTTAAAGTAAACATTCATGGCATTGTTCCTGAAGTATGGAGGGCTCTCATGTTACGGCATGTTACGTCACAATAGAGGCTTTTCACATGATGTCATAATACTCTCCCGCGGCCATGTTGGAGTACATGTAACTATGTAGTAAACCACACTGGGCGCGCTTGCTTGTTGAATGTGTACACACTGTGCATATCACAATGCACTCTGTGCAGTGCGTTCCGCACAAAGCCACATGTATTTGGCATGAATATCCTCCAGCATGGCGGTTCCGTGACGTAGTTGCAAAGCCTCTATAGTAGTAGTAAGCCGTGCCCACTGCCTGGTGAAAATGGACATTGTTTTAATGCAACAGTCACATGTGGGTTGTCAGCTTCTTCTCAGATAGCGACACTAAATGCGCACTTCACTACACAAGGGAAGTCTTTGTTGAATGCTAGTTGCAACATCTTGAGACAGTTTTGATAAATTTTTTGAAGATACCTGCAGAATCCACTTCATACAGTACCACTATTACCTGAGTAGATACAGGTACCCTCAAGAAATTATTGTATCTTTTCGATTTCCAGTAATGTGTTAGGCAATCTTTAAAATGGCCAAACTTTAATGTTAATAACCAGAATTACAAGGGACAGCCTCACAGATGGGCAATAGAAATGCAGTAGCTAGAAGCAGGGCCTGTAAATAAGACAGAAGTCTCTTGCAGGTAACATCTCTAGCACCTGCCAAACCAATGAGGTAGATGGTATTTTTGAAGTCTCAAACAACTGAGACACCCGAAATCAAATTTATGGTTAAAGGTCTGTCTTGTATCCTTAATATACTGCTTGATCGAGTGGTTAGAGCATCTGCCTTGCAGTAGGGAGGTCTGAAATTCTCGTCCTTGCCAGTTTATACCAATAAAAGTTAAGAAATGGAACCTTCTGCCAGTTTGCTCGGTACTCAACATGAGCAGTGGAGTAGAGAAAACAAATCAAGGGGCCACAAATTGAAAAAAAAGCCGTGGCCACCCTACTTCAACCAGTTGATTCGAAACTGGGCCATAAAATTCCATCTAATTAAATAACTTATCCTGAAACCTTTCAAGGAGGAATATGCTGAATAGAGAGCTTGCTTAGATTTATGTGGCAGTCAGTTTTACTGCGGCCTCAAAATGGTTTATCTTAGAGAGGCTCATTGAGTTGAAATCAATAATGTAATGAGAGTCTCAAAGGGTCACTACCACATAACAATGCTTCAAGTTAGTATAACAAGTCCAGTTTCAAGTCCAAAAGTTACAGAAAACATTAAATTTTGAATTTTCTAGTGTCCTGACTTGTAAAGGTTTTGGACATAATTTGAAAAAGTGTCTGGTCACTAATTTTTGAAAACGGTCTTGAACCGTTAATTACTCACTGGTAAGACAGTTATTTGTATGTAGGGTACAGGGATTGTCTAAGTTTGACAATGTGTCATTGGTTTGTGAAGGAAATTTAAGAGGTTTGGAAAAATTTGTTGAATTTCATGAACCAACTCAATGAGCCGCTTTGAAAACATATTGCTGGGCAAAGAAAGGCCTGGTGAGCTCACCTACAATACCAATAAGTTTCATCCGTCCATAATTACATTACCCTGATATTTCTTTTTCTCACTATCATGAAGGGCTATCATACAAGTTGGATTTTTTTTTATGGGCTCAAATGATCTTTTATCTTCATAATAGGTCCAGGACTGCAAGAGCCAGCTGAGGGATCTTTGATGTTTCTTGAAAAAGTAGCTGTACAAGCAGCAAAGTAAGATTTAAAAGTTTATTTTTACTAAAACTACGCTTTGCAACAAAATAGGAAAGTTCAGAAAAAGTCTGTATTCTTATCGTGGTTCGAAAATCCTTGAATTTTGTGTGTTTGGTGTGGAAAAATTGACGTATGATCTTCAGGTTTGAAACCTTACTCTTTGGTTTGTTGAAATTGTGCCAGGTGTACATCCATGCCAGGTAAGTGCGTGAAAGAAAAGACTGTTTTGTGCAAAATTCTTATTTTTCAGAAGTAAATATTTCCATTTTTTTGTCTTCGAAAAATCTGGGAAAAGGTTTTGAATTTCAGTGATTTTCAAAATTGTGTAAACGCTTAGGGGATCATTTTAAAGTTTCTTATGGGACCTGAAATGATAGAAAGCTAAGATGGTTTGAATTCAGTGCTGGCCTTTAACAAAGATGGCAGAGATCATTTATCTTTGGAATACCCAACCCAAGACTGAAATGGACAGTCCTAGTTTTAGATCTTTCAGGTATAATCTTGGTAAACTATATCTAAGTACATATTGACATTAAACTGTCCAGAGCCCTACTTTACTCTACTTTATTGTGCGAAAGCAGGCCTGTAACTCGTAGCCATATATGAAGGAATGATGGTGCAATGGGGTGGGGGTGGAAAGTTTATTAAGTTTTTGTTGTTTCTTTTCTTTTCTCTGCTGTTGCACTAAGGAGTTGAGCACTTCGTCAAGCCCTTGAGGGCTTTTTGTTCAACTTCCTTCATGTCATAACTAAGGGATTTATTCCAAGTGATGTAAATACTGTATATATGTTTGTAAATATCTGTGAATGTGAAAAACAAATAAATGAAATGAAATAAAATGTGTTACTCGTGTAAATGGAATTGGCATTGGGTCCTTAGTAATGTAGCCACTTTGAAGGATTTGACAAATAAATATTTAGAAATGAGCAACAAAAAAGTTTAATCTTCAGGAGTATACTGTTTGGATTGTCTAGTCATGTGGACAGTGTGGGGGAGAGGGGTTGATAAAGAGGAATTACCTGGGAAAATTTTAATCATGCTGTAAATTTTCTAATTATTTTCTCTTTCCATCTCAAGGGATCTAGTGGCCAAGAAAATTAAAACTACCAAAGAAAAAGGATGGATGCAAAGTAAGTTTTATAAATGTGTAATATATTATTAAAGGGTAAAAGCAGTCACCCCAAGCTTACTTTGAAACAAGAACCAGGGGCCCATTCCACAAAGACTTACGCACAATCTTAAGTATGATTTACTGTTGACTTAAGTATGGGGAATCAAACTTAAGATTGTGTGTAAGTCTTTGTGGAATGGGCCCCTAATCTTATAATTTGCTTCTTATTTCTTTTCAAAGTATCTTTTAAGACTTAAAATATTGCATACTCAAGTTAACCAAGCAGTAAGTTTTTAAAATTGAGAATGGAAAATATTGTCACATAATTCTCAAGAGCCATTCATGAAATTTGGTGGTCTTCGGTTTTTGTTGTAAGTGTGGAAAAATTACGTACTCACATCTTGAGAACCCCATGTTGTACTTCGGTACAAATTTCAACAAACTGCTCAGAATAAGTACCCCTCTGACATATCAAAACTTGATAGGATCTTAAACCCTTCCTCTAATGACAGTCCTGTGTGTAAGTGAAATTTGAAGTTATCATGAACAATGTAATTTAATATTGAGTATGGACTAACAGGCAAATTTCACATAATTAGCAGAAATCGGTCTTTATGCTAGTGGAGTAATGTCTCAGTCCAATACATTCAGCAAAAACCACAGTGCCCATTGGGCTTTTGGTTGGTTTTGATGCCTGTATGATTTAAATTCTGTAACTTGTATGCTGTTCCTTCTTTTCTTCAGAATTACAAGATGCTGTTATGGACACTGCCTTTGTACAAAACCAAATCTACAAAAGGGTTCATGCCATGGTGATGAAAAATTCAAAAGGTCTTTATCCAGCTCCTCTGAAGATTATTGATGTGAGTGAATCATATTTGTAGGATAATGGGACAAATGAGGTGTATGGTGCGAGGAGGGGAGGGGGTTAGGGCAGGTCCTTCTTTCTAACTGGCGGTTATGGCCAAGTCACTTATGTATTTCCTTTGCCCACCTGCCCATCGTTGCGGATTAGATAAATGACTGTCCCCTAAGGGGCCATTGGAAGATTCCATGAAGAAACAACTTGTTCTAAGTGAAGATGAAGAATTCTAAGTGTTTATCTAGCTCCTCTTAAGGATTATTGATGGGAGTGAATCACGGTTGTAGACTAATGGGACAAAGGTAGTGCAAGGGTTAGGGGCCATTTGAACTTCTAATGAACAGGCAACTTGTTTAGGTGAAGGTGAAGAATTTTAAGGGTGTTTATCCATCTCCTCTATGGATCATACATGAGTTAGTTCGATAAGATTCAACGACATGCCAACATGAATGTGTTATATAGTGTCATGCTGTTCAAATACTGTTCAAGTCCTCCCATTTAGTACCCTCTTATGACAGGCGGGGAATACCATGGACATATTCTACAACCCCCAACCCACATGGGGATGGACCATTCATGAGAGTGATTCATAGCTGTAGGATTATGGATCAAAGGTTGTGGAAGGGGGGGAGTGGCCAATGGAACTTCTTCATGTACAGATAACTTGGTCAAAATGAAAATGAAGTATTCTAGGGGTTTTCATCCAGCTCCTCAAAGGATCATGGATGTGATGAAATCATAGTTGTAGGCTAATGGATCAAAGGTTGTGGAAGGGGGGTGGGGGCACAGGGGCCAATGGAACTTCTTTATGTACAGATAACCTGTTGGAAATGAAGATGAAGTAGCCTAGGTGTTTTAATCCAGCTCCTCAAAGAATCATTTATGTGAGTGAATGGTAGTTGTAAGCTAATAGATCAAAGGTGGTAGAAGGGAAGGGGGTTTAGGTTTTATTGGAGTGGAATCACACACCACTGCTACCCTTAAAGGGGGGGGGGTGAAGGGTGTCATTGTTTGCACACCCAGATAAAATGTGGGAAGTACTCAGACAAATCTGGCTTGCTAAAGTTTCATAAAAGAGCACCCCCTACCCCCACACTCATAAATTTCTTAAGGAGTGTGATTTATAGCACACCTGGAGAATCTTATCCTCAGGTCTGTTTTTGGCAGTGGAGTGGAAGGGTTGAACCCAGATCAGACAGAGATCTTAAAATGGGATATGTTCAATGAAATTATTGTTTGTTTTTAGGTTGTGAGAACTGGTATGGAGAAGGGAATTGAAGCAGGGTATCTAGCTGAAGCTCAAGGGTTTGGAGAGCTTGCAATGACACCTCATTGTTCAGCACTTATGGGACTGTATCATGGACAGGTATGTAAACTGAGCAAACTGCTATAGACCTTGTGCATTGATGACATACTGATACCATCCTTTGGGCAGAGCAATGGAAAATGTGGCCACATGCATAAGAATTCACCCTGCACCTGTGGCAGACTACTCGCATATTAACTGATTGACATATCAGCTGTCTGCATGTGTCTGTGTTTGTTTTGCCCCCAAAGGAGGGCATACTTTCCGCTCATCTGTGACATATCCTATGCACATGGTCTGAGTTATCCTAAGGTCATTTTGCTGTTTCATAGCTGACTTTCCTTTGGCCAGATATGTAAACTGAACTTATCATCAGTTGTAAGTCACATAGGAGCATGCTGCTACTCATATGGAATTATTCCACATTCAGGCCATACAGTGAGCGGAACTTGGCATTAGTAGTTAGATGTGCTATTCATAGACCTATTTCCAAATAGCAATTACAATGAATTGAGGGAGAGAGTTATGGGTGTGCGTCAATTTTCACCAAGGAAAAATGCCATTGACCAAAATGAAAAACACCAAAACTCTACCCTACAATCCTTTGTAATTGCTATTTGGAAATAGGTCTATGCAGCTGCTTTTATGTAACTATACTATGGCCAGATGTGTAACTGATCAATTATAAGCATCAGTAGGTAGTCACTTTGTTCGTGCTGTTACTTTTATTTCGTGTTGAGCAGATAACCGATAAGTATTATCGGTATCGGTCGATAATAGTGTTATCGGTAAGATATCGGTATCGGCACAAATGAAGGCCGTCTCCGATAATGGCAACCGATAACGGGCATTGCATCATTTTAATAGTAAAGAGCTGAAAGTACTTGCTACGCACTTAAATAAAATACAGAGCATTGTGTTGAACATAAAACATTTAACAAATTCATTGCACTGAACATCCACAAACTAGGTGATAGATCTACTACTGTACGCCGCAAGCTAGAATTGTCTATAAAATATTTTGCGCAATCCCAATGTTTTTCAGTTTGGAAGCAGTTCGTAACGAACAATGTACTGAGTGCTTGCTTGTCATGTCCTTTCAACAATTAACGTACACATCTATAGCAGAGTGCATGCACCGTAATGTGCAATCTATAGTCAATTCGGTATACAAATCCATTGTCCATATACGCAAGTCAAATTCTTCCGAATCCCCCGAAAAATCTCAGTGGGGTTTAACTGTGAATTTCGCCACATGCAGTAACAGCAACTCAGTGGGGATTTCCAACAGTGAACGATCAGCCCTGTGTAAGGGAGTCTTATCATTATCAGCAGTATCCATATACATACACATTCTCTCTACTGTATTGTGTATGTATATGCTGAGAACGCCTGTGGTAATTCTGTACGTAAAGGCCGTATGTATGCCGCACGCAAGTTTTTTTTTCGTAGTACAGCTTGGGGAATTGTGCAGTACATACACATACCTATACGTGTGGCATACTGTACTTGCTGCACGGCATATATGTTTTGGTATGCTGGGTTTTCCAATCCGTGCACATTTTTCATTTCTGTTTCACGTTCCCTGCGCACAAAAAAAAGTTTACAGTCTGTCTGTAGGTAACGAAATGTGCTTGTTACAAACAGGGTTTCTTAGCTGACGCATGTTTTACATCAAATACATCGTGATTGATTGCTTTAAATACTTCGTCAGAAACACGGAAAATTTTTCACCAAAACAAAGTAACAGAAACATGCAGACTTAGTTCAAGATAAGTTTAAGGTGCAGTAGTGTTAAAATTATGATTTTTCAATGGTAACAAAACATGCTGTGATTAGGGGAGATGTTTTTTTTGGTTATCGGTATCGGTATCGGGCCGATATTAACTTTGAGTGACCTGTTATTGGCAAGTTCCGATATCTCTGTTATTGGCTCAACACTACTTTTATTTGACCGTACTTTGAACAGATATGTAGATGGAACCTATGACTAGAAGTAAAGCACCAAGCTGCAGCTCCATCAGCCAAACTGCAGCAGCAGCAGCAGTCATGCTTTGTAGCTGTATACATCACAATAGCAGAACAGCTTAACCTGGTATTTTAATGTGTGTAGAAGTGAAGCATGAATGTGGCAGCTGCAGCCTAGCTGAGGAACCTGCAGCCTACACTTCAAATATGATACCCAAGTTACTCTGTTAACACTACTGGGAGTGGTTGCAAAATACTCTTCATAGGTATGTTTTCTAAGCATATTAGCAATATTTAATTGCTGTGTTTATTTACTCTAGTGATGAAGTAAGATCATCATATTGCAAATTGATTCTTTTCATAGGTGGCATGCAAGAAAAACAGCTTCGGTAAACCCAAGAAAGAAGCAGAAACCATTGCTGTATTGGGTGCTGGTCTGATGGGTGCAGGCATAGCCGCAGTCAGCATTGATAAGGGTATTCACACTATCTTAAAAGACATCACACTGCCAGCAGTGGCTAAAGGAGAGCAACACATCTACAAAGAGTAAGATATATGTTTTCAACAAGTGGCTGTAAAACTATTTTTCAAGTTGCTAACTTTCTGGATACATTAGTCCACATCTTGTATCCTTCTGTCTCCCCCCACGTTTCACCCATTTACTTTATTACTATGACATCCCCTTGATTTTTCTGGACCCCTTGTTTGGTCTAAGGGTAAGAGCATCTATCTGCCTCTTACAGGAAAGCCCCTGGTTCCATTCCCAGGTCGAGTCATACCAAAGACTCTAAAAATGGGACCTACTGCCGTTGCGCGTGATGTTCTGTAATGGAGTGAAGCAATGGAGTACCAAAAACGAGCCAGTGAGCCACTACTGGAACAAAGGCTGTGGCTGGCTCAACTTGAACCATTAGGTTGGAACCTGTGCTGTAAAACTCCATCTAACTAATCCTTGATCTTTCTCCACTGTCCCCACATAATTGCTGCTGAAATGGTGGATTTAAAATTCAGGAATGGCATTAAGTTGTGTCTCTAGGTTCCCTTTGTCAAATAATTTTTAGTTTCTGTGGTCAGCGCCTGTTCCCTACCCCCTCCTCAAATAATGCTAGTGTCAGATAATAAGTTGTTGTCAAGATTAAGAGAGTTCCAGTTGATTTGAAATGGTTTTATTCGTTGATTGAGTTGCAAAAATGATGATCAAGTTTTGATCATTCTGCCGGCAAAAAAGAGGATTAATTATCTGCAGCTAGGTTACTCAAGTGCTCCTCCTCTGAAGTCTGATGCACTAGTGTCCAGCTTGCAGGCTCGGTCTTGGGAACCTTGTGCGAGATCCGAACACCTGCAGTCCCCTGATTGGTCAAAAGTTATGCCGCACCAATATAAATAAGTGTAATGATATAGATGACCAATGAGGAGGCTTCAAAGGGAGAAATTGGCCACACCTTGAAAATATGGGTTACAGTGTGCACGTGGAACAAGGGTGATGTAATATGTCATGTCCACCGCTAACATGTGAAGGAAAACAGTAAGGACCCTGGGAATGTAGAACAAAAGGAAGGGTGAGTTGCTCGTAATCAGCAAGATGGCATCTGCTAAAGGTCATGGAGAGTGCACCATACTACATAACACTAGGTATGCATTTTAGATACATATATATCTTGGGGAATGGTCAATCAAACGTGGAAAGTTTGCAAAAAGAAAGTCTTGCTTTGAATATGTATTTTTCAAGCCTTAAGGAGCATTTACTTCATACTATTAGCCTTTCTTTCAGTTTTTCCCCACATTTTTCAAAATTTAGCCTGAAATTGTGATACAATGTGCCCAGAATAATAAAAAAATTTTTTATCTGTGCAGTGTTTGTACAGTCATCAAAGGGCAGAGTCATTTATCTAACTGGCAGTTTTTACCAAGTCACTTAAGGATTTCCTTTGCACAACTGCCCATACTGGCCAGATAGAAAAATGACTCTCCCCTAATGCTTTCAACTCATCTTTGGACAAGTGGGAAGTAAAATCCCTGGTTTAACATCAGATCATTTCAGTTTTAATTCTGTAAGGGAGTGAGTTTCTTAGCATAACCAATTTGCCAAAAAGTCTAGAAATAACAGCCTCATGATTCATACTCCATTCCTTTTATAAATCAAATCTGAATGAAGTCTATAAGATTGGTCCAAATTTACTTGGTCACATGTACATTAAATGTAGTGCAAAGCAGAGAGATCCTCTGCAAGGTAACAAAGACAGTTGGAAAAAATTTGTTTTCTTCTCATTCAAATTCAGTATTTCTTTCAGTATGAGCACATGACAGTTTTTATTATGTATTATTTCAAAAATGATCTCATATCTGTAAATTTTTTTTTCAATAGATTGGACAAAAAAGCCAAAAGAAAGAGGATATCCACGTAAGTTGGTTTCACCTGTTTTGCTTGGGCAAATCTCATCTTTTGAAATCTAAAACCCATTTCACTATAGAGGAATCCAGACAGCCTGCAAGTGATGGTCTGATTTTTGGTTTCTTTGAAAAGAGAAACCTATGCATTCATGATGGCGTGTGTGTGTATGTATGTGCATGTGTATGTGTGTGTGTGTGCGTGCGTGTGTATGTGTGTGTGTTTGTGACACTTTGCTTGTTTACACGATATCTTGAGAAGGGAAGATCTGACCATTCTCAAACTTGGTACACAGATACCCCATACTGAGAGGAAGAACCCTATTTATTTTGGTTGAGGTCAAAGGTCATCTGGGGTCACAGGGGGTCAAAAACCAAAATCCTTGTTTACACGATATCTCAAGACAGGAAACTTGGATTAATTTCAAACTTGATATGTTGATGTGTTATGATGTAAGGAAGAACGCTATTGATTTTGGTGGAGGTCAAAGGTCATTTGGGGTCACGTGGGGTCAAACCCTGAAATCCTTGTTTACACGCTATCTCATGGTAGAAAACTTGGTTTAATTTCAAACTTGATATGTTGATGCGTTATGATGTAAGGAAGAACCCTATTGATTTTGGTGGAGGTCAAAGGTCATTTGGGGTCACGTGGGGTCAAAACCTGAAATCCCTGTTTACAAGATATCTCATGGTAGAAAACTTGGATCAATTTCGTACTTGAAATGTTGATGTGTTATGATGTAAGATAGAACCCGATGTATTTTCATGGAGGTCAAAGGTCATTTGGGGTCACATGGGGTCAAAACCTGAAATCCTTGTTTACATGATACATTATGGTAGGAAACTTGGATTCATTTCAATCTTGATAGGCTGATGCGTTATGATGTAAGAAAGAACCCAATTTATTTTCGTGAAGGTCAAAGGTCACTTGGGGTCACATGGGGTCAAAACCTGAAATCCTTGTTTACATGATACATTATGGTAGGAAACTTGGATTCATTTCAATCTTGATAGGCTGATGCGTTATGATGTAAGAAAGAACCCAATTTATTTTCGTGGAGGTCAAAGGTCATTTGGGGTCACATGGGGTCACACCCCGAAATCCTGGTTTACACTATATCTCAAGGTAGGAAACTTTGATTCATTTCAATCTTGATAGGCTGATGCATTATGATGTAAGAAAGAACCCAATTTATTTTCGTGGAGGTCAAAGGTCATTTGGGGTCACATGGGGTCACACCCCGAAATCCTGGTTTACACTATATCTCAAGGTAGGAAACTTTGATTCATTTCAAACTTGATATGTTGATGCGTTATGATGGGAGGAAGAACCCTATTGTTTTTGGTAGAGGTCAAAGGTCATTTGGGGTCATAGGGGTCAAACTCAGAAAAACTTGTTTAGGATAGCTCAAGGTATGAAAGGTGGATGGATTTCAAAATTAGTATGTAAATGAATTATGGTGAGAAGATGGTCTGTATAAGGTTATTTTTTGTGGAGGTGAAAGGACATCTGGGGTCATGATCAGTCAAACTTTGAAAAACTTGTCAAAATGGGATATCTCAAGGTAGGAAACTTGGATGGATTTCCCAATTACTATGTGGATGTGTTATGGTGAGTTGAAAGTACTGTACCTGTTGTTTTTGGTGGAGGTAAATGGTCGTCTGGTATCACCTGGCATCAAACTCTGAAAACCTTGTTTGCATAATATCTTAAGGCACAGTATGAAAGAAAAACCAGTCACTTACAGGTGGAGACAAAGGCTATTTTGGGTCACCAGTTGTTACAAGAAATGTAGCATTTTATTGAAAAGAGCATGTATGTATCATCGAAACCTCAATGCATTTTTGCATTCTGGTTGTTGGACATAATTGAGGTCCATTACCTATAGTCTTGCAATATCCTTGCTTACCAGTATCAGAGGTGGTTGTACACTAAATTGTATCTTGATTCCTTCGATTTCACAGAATATGAGGGTTTGAAATCCATGTAGACAATAAGTGAAGATGATTTAAGGCTGATAGACCCCACTAATAGCTGCCAACAGTCACTAAACGAAAGTGCTGATCGAATTGGCCTAAAGTCATAATGATGAATGAAAACCCCTATTATATATTATATTAATACCTTTTTGCACTCATACATGTGCCAAAAATTGTCAAAACTGCAGGCTGCCGCTGCCACGGCCAAGCAGCAACTACTCCAGCCATGCTTTGTTACTGCACACATTACAATCAAAGAATTGATAATATATTATGCTTGTCTCCTGTTGTAGTGTTTAGCTTGGCTAAGGGAGCTGCAGCTTTGGATGGAGGGAGCTGTAGCTTGGCTGAGGAAGCTGTAGCTTGGCTGAGGTTGACCTAAAGCTTGGATGAAGGTGCTGCAGCTTGGCTGAGGGAGTTGCAGCTTGGCTGAGGGGGGCTGCAGCTTGGCTGAGGGAGCCGTAGCTTGGATGAGGGAGCAGCAGCTTGGCTGAGGGGGCTGCAGCTTGGCTGAGGGAGCTGCAGCTTGGCTGAGGGAGCTGTAGCTTGGCTGAGCAAGCTGCAATGTGGCTAAGGGGGGGCTGCAGTTTGGCTGAGGGAGCCACAGCTTGGCTGAGGGAGCTGCAGCTTGGCTAAGGAAGCTGCAGTTTGGCTGAGGGAGCCACAGCTTGGCTGAGGGAGCTGCAGCTTGGCTAAGGAAGCTGCAGTTTGGCTAAGGAAGCTGCAGTTTGGCTTAGGGATATGCAGCTTTGAGTTGTAGCTTGGCTGAGGTAGTTGCAGCTTGACTAAAGGAGCTGCAGCTTGCTTTTTCAGTATGGTCACTGAAATGTTATAGAAACAAAACTGTAAACTCAACTTCATAATTGTTACTAGTGGTAAGAGTGCATAGTAGACATTTGTGCAGTTTACTAATGAAATGAAAGAATAAGAATGCCATTGTTTTAGTGAAATATTCTCTGTCCTCTAAGGAGTAAATGAACACATTTTCAACATGTTTTGTTTTTGTCATTACAGCTTTGAGCGGGACACCATCTTATCCAATCTCACTGGTCAGGTGACGTATGAGGGCTTTGACAGCTGTGATATGGTGATTGAAGCTGTATTTGAAGACATCAACATCAAACATAAAGTAATTAAAGAAGTCGAACAGGTTAGAATGTTGTAATTATCTCTCATGGAAAACATTGACAGAATAAAACCTTTTGATTTTGTTTAGCTGGCTGTGTTGGTCTATATCAGGATCCTGGAAAGTCATGGAAAAATAAAACGTGAATTTCAGGCCTGGATAATCATGGAAAATGATTAATTTACCGAAAAGGTGCTTGGAAAGTCAGTGGATTTAAATGTAAGATGTGAAATTATTCCTTCAATCTTCTCATTGTGCTCGTACACTATTAAGTGGAAATGGGGCCAAAAAAATTGGATCTGACAGTTTTTAAAGGTCCTGGAAATATCAGTCAGTGTCTTTGAAAGTCATGGAAAAGTCATGGAATTTTGTCATTTTGAATGTGTATGAACCTTGAATGTGTTTTGGTACAAGTGTCCTGGTTCATACTGTAATGAAAGATATATTTTGGACTGATTGATTAAATTGAGAGCTTCCATTTCTTTGTTTACAAGACTGCAGCCTTATGGTGTAATCCTTATTTTAACATGACTAGATGTCTCCTTTGCACACAATACCCACTTTTGCTTCGTTTCCCATCCCCCCTGTCATTGGTCAGTTATCACAGCATGTCCCTGTTGGCCAGTTCGAACCCTTGGTCCATATCCTACAGAAATAAATAATATGAATGTCAAAACTGAGTTGGTCTTCTTGTATATGTATAGAATCCTTAATAGAAATTCAAGGAAGATATTTTGTCCTATTAATAGATCAATTGGGAATTTTGGAAATTGATATGACAGCCTTTCTGAGGCAGCTACAGCCTTGCTGTTTGAATAGACACCCCTTAACAGTGTTAATCTCTTTCTGCAGCACCTACCAGAACACTGCGTCTTTGCATCCAACACCTCAGCGTTGCCAATTGCTAAAATTGCAGAAGCCAGTAAGAGACCAGAGAAGGTAAGGTGTTTTTCACTTCAGTGGAAGTAAGACTTCACAAAAATTGTTAATCAATTAGTACCATGTTACCCAATTGGCTGAAAAGATAGGATTCAATTACTCTTTTGTTTGGTATTGTTGTAAAATTATAAATTTTGGGACAATTGCTGAATATTAAAGAGGGGGGGTAGCATGGGTTTGATTAGAAAATTTCTGAGAACATTTTTGTAGAAATTTGGGGAACTTCATAAGGCAGTTTACGTTTGAAAAGTTTCATCTAGAAAGGTTCGGGAAATGTAACTTATTTCATATTTTGCAAGTTTAAATTTCGTTGGGTAACAGTTTCTTTAAATTTAAGATTCTTGGCATTTGCTCATTACCTGTGGGAAAGATGAAATTGTTGGGAGCAAAGATAAAATTGTGAATGTTGAAGAGAGGGTTGCACAGTTTGTTAAAAACACTTTGAAATAACTGACATGTTTTAGAGATTTGTGTCTGTGGTACAAAAAAGTCTAAAAATGTTGCTTCTCTCATATTCAAAGTTTTCTAAAAACATTGCTCAGGCATTTAATTTTTGGAAAATAGCAATTTTTGAATTTTAGATTTACAAAGGTTCATTAAGTGGCTTGGCCTTCAATCACTCTCCACAGGTTGTAGGCATGCATTACTTCTCCCCTGTTGAAAAAATGCAGTTGTTAGAAATAATCACAACAGACAAGACCTCCAAGGACACAGCAGCATCAGCAGTCCAGGTTGGCTTGAGACAGGGAAAAGTGGTCATTGTTGTCAAGGATGGCCCTGGCTTTTACACAACCAGGATTCTGGGACCGATGTTATCTGAAGTTGTTAGAATGTTGCAGGTTAGTGGATACAGGTGCCTTTATGAACACGAGGAAGGGTGAAAGTAGTGTTTGTTTTCTGATAACACCACGCCTCACTTCCAATGAATTCCCTTTGTAAATCTTTAACAAATCAGAGTAGGCTGAGGTCTTTTTAGCTAAGGGCCTATTAACATTTTGCCTTTTCAACACCGTCCAAATCGAAGGATCACTGCATGTTTTAAGTGTTTGCAGAACAGCAGGAAAGGAAAAACACTCACCGAATCATCTTCTGTAGACTTAACCACATGAAAGTAAACAATGGCGTCTCTCCTTGCTGTGATCGTATTTTAGGGTAGCTACTCTCAGTTTTGAGATACAAAAGATAAAAAATACCAAACATTTTGGCTTTATTGTTAGCAAAAACAAGGTGTTTGGATTCTGTAGATTGTGCTACAGCTTAGGCCAGAGCTTTGCTGTGGTGACACAAAGGGATTATGTTCCACTGTGCATAAAATCTGGCAGTGCACTAAATACAATGTATGTACCATATGCAACAGAACCCTTGCATAGCAGAAACGTTTGTGGTAAATTGAACCTATCAATTTGAAATGAACACTCAAAGTGTAATGTTGGTATATTCTGTAACAAATCCCCTGAGGTGTTTCATTTTTATAGGGGGAGGGGGGAGACATTTATATGATGGCATATTTTAAAGGGGAAGTTAAAGCAAAAATTTACAATTTTCATATGTGAAAGAAGAACCAAATCTACACAGTGTGGTGAAAGTTCCTTCAAATCGGACATGTATTTCTCAAGATATCAGTAAATGAAGTCAGAAGATTTGTGTTCTAAAGTGAGTTTGAGGACAGCAGAGCTTATGTCACTTCCTCACATTGACAAGGAATACTTTGCTTCCCTTTGTTTTATCAGACTGTTGTGTTGACCTTGAAGTTAATAGGAATAGGACCTCCCTGTGGGGGATGCAAAGTTTTTAAAGTTCTCATGCTACTTATGCAATCAAGTTTCAATTGTATGGGTTTGTTGAGGAGAAAATTGACTTGTAACAAAAGACTGCATACTAATGTGGGGATATGATGTTATATATGCTTGCTTCAAGTTCACTTTTTGTTGAAAATGTGAAAACTTCACATGCTAACTTGAGAACCACACATTGGGTTTCAATGCAAAATTCACCAAAATGCTTAGAATAAGCACCCTACTAACATTAAAAAGTCCTGTTGTGATCTTAAACCCTTCTTTTAATTGAAGAACATCCTACCATTTGCAATTTGTAATTAATTGGGATTGCTATTTTCCTTTGTTGTACCTTCCTTGTGAATTAAACTGCAACGCATCTTCTAATGTGTACTTAACTGTTGTGACCTTAGCTCTTATCATGCTGTAAATGACAGATGTCACAGTGAGGGCACTTTCAAAGATAAATATCTAAACTGATGTATCAATGTCATTTCCTTCTTAGCTTATGTTTTTGATTGTGGTAGCCATCAAGAAAGTGGTAGTTATTTCTTTTGTGAGAGGAGTTACACCGTTACTAACAATAAGGGTTTGTTGTAGCAAAATTGGAGAATTCCCCTTGCCTAGTTCACCATGATTAGTGTTCACATTCTGTAAGACAATTTCAATATCCTGTATATTAATGTCCAGCTTTTCTTTCTACCATTTGTTCCACAGGAAGGTGTTGGTCCAAAGGAACTTGACAAACTCTCCACAGAGTTTGGTTTCCCAGTTGGTACAGCTACTTTAGCTGACGAAGTGGGGATTGATGTAGCAGCCCATGTTGCTGAGTATTTCACAACTGCATTTGGTGAGAGGTTCGCTGGTGGAGATATCAGAGTCCTGAAGGACTTGGTTGCAGCTGGATTTTTAGGTGAGTACCCTGGCTATCCAGGGTTTCTTAAAGCAACCGATGATTACCATCTGATGTCCCTAACAAAAACTTTCTTTTTTGAGTTTTAAAGTTTAAGTGATGTTGTAAAATCACTAAAAATATGAATAACCCCTATAAGGATTGGAGTGGCTGTAAACTGTAGATGGGAACATTATCCAAATCCAGGCATTCTGCCAGGAAATCATGATTTTAGACTGGTAAACAATTGTAGTCAAATTGATGAGGATTTTATGGCTCAGTTTCTAACCAATTGGTTTAAGTTGGGCCGGCCGCAGGCTTTTTTGCGGTTGTGACTTGTTGGCTTGTTTTCCTATCCGTAGATGGTCGCCACCGACTGGGGCAAAAAAGGCGCACCAAGATGGCAGCTGTGAAGTTATTAATCGTCTGATTTGATGACAACTCTGTAATATTTTAAACAAAAGTTAAACTTGAATGGGGAGGAATATCATATTCCTGTAATACGTGAAGTGATTTTGACCTTATCTTGCCATATTTCGAAAATTTTTCAACTTTCTTGCAAAATATGTTGAAATACTTGAGCAAGTCCAAACTTTCACACAAAACCATAGCAGACAATCGTCTTGGTGTGCTTTTTCTCACACGTACAGTAGCAACAATCTATAGTGCAGTATGCTCTGTCTATGTATAGGAAGACGGTGGTTTATATGTTCGTAGGTAAGGTATAATTTAGGCATATGAAGTAGTCAGTATAATATTAGCATAACTACAAGAACAAATAAGATAAATTGTTGCGTTAGAGCAATATTCTCTTTTATATTATTCACCATCAAAGGTCGTAAATCTGGAAAGGGATGCTATGTCTATGGCAGCGGGAAAACCAGAGAAGTGAACTCTGAAGCAGAAGCTATCTTAAAGAAGTATACTCTCCCAAAGAAAGGAGCTGATAGCTTGGAAGATCTGCAGATGAGGTTAGCAGGAAGGATGGTCAATGAAGCAATTATGTGTTTACAAGAAGGTATTCTAGCAAACCCGGTGAGTACTCATTAGAATATTTGTTTAAAAGAAGGCAAGGCTCCAGCCAAGAATGGGGGGGGGAGGTAAGAGAGGGGTTGTCCCCAAAGAAATTATTGGAGGTTGAATTCCTCCCCTCTTTTGCTAAGTTTGGGTTTTGTATGGTAAATTTTGGAGATTATACCTCTAAATTGTTTCCCATGGAGTCATATTGTGTCAGCTCGTTTATGATGTTTAAAAACAAAAATATATTCTGATGTGATGTGTGGTCATTGTGATTGGTAAATTCTAGTGGCAGTGGTGATTTTATGGCCAAGATTGCCAATCCCGATCCTGACTGGAACTCTGTATGGGTCATAAGTTGTGGTTCCTGCAAGCCTTTTAGCCTACAACTTCCGTTAAAAGGTTTTGATGAGCCCGAAGTCTGGATGAGAAATTCGGATGAAAAAGTTTAATTGGAAACCCAGCTGGGAAATTCTAATTCACTTCAGGCAACTTTTGAAGGAAAGAAATCAATAAACCAACAAGATTTTTTAGAAAGCCCTGTTCTCTGGGTAGGACTGTATCACTTGGTGATTGGCTATTCCAAAATTTGTCTTCAAGCATATGTGGGGAGGGGTGGGGGTGAACAAATGAACTGATTTAGATGCCATGCCTAGAGAGAGCAATAATTGTAGACACAAACACATGGAACAGCACCCCATTCCTCTAAAGACGGATCCAGACAGTCTAATGATGGTTTGATAGTAGTCTAAGGTAAGCGAGGTCAAAGTCAACTTTGATCTTGCTTACCTGTATCATTGATGGTTGCACACTGAAATGCCTCTTGATTCCCTCAATTTCTCAGAATAAGTGGGCTTGAAATTACATGTAGGCAATAAATGAAGACAATTTAAGGCAAATGGCTGACTTCAGTCTTCATACTCTATCATTGCTTGGGTTCGTCTAGTCAATGTTGAAGTGTTTTTACTTGTTATGGTACTATTCTTTTTGAGGGGAATAACATTGAACTGAGGGAGGGAGAATTTGGATCCCCAGTCAGTGAATTTCTGTGTTTCTGCATTAACAGAGAACTGTCCTATTATTTTTGCCTAGGGTTGTTATTTGAACAAAGAATAAATGGTTATGCCAGGTACACCCAAGGTTTAGGGTAGGTCCAGTGTTGACAAAAACATAATGGATGTACATGAGTTGTTGTGTTGGCGCTGTTCAGCTGCCGCATTGGTGTTGAATTGCTGCACCAATTTTCCACTTTTACTAAGTTTTTGTGACGGTTTTTACTTTCATTTAAACTGCGGATGTTTTTGTGGACGCCCTGATGCTTTTCATTGGTATCGCAAGGTACTTGTTTATTTTTGTAACTATGTTATCGAATGTTTTCGTTGACTGTTCTTAGACTGTTCTGTGGAGGTACAAAATCTACACTTGTACTTGTTCCGCGAATTAAGAACTCCTTTTTCCCCGTTGCTTTTCGTGATTTTACTGTTTGTATTGCCATGATCGTCGGAATGAACGCTTGGCTGATCTTGAATGTGTGCTTTTCTGCAATTGTTGCCATGACTATGCCAGTGGACAATAAAGCGTATAGCAGATCTCAGCTACTCAGGTATAGATCAAGGGTTTTAAATACTAGACCTGATAACTCTTTGCTTAGTGTACTGAAAAGAAATGGATTACTGCGATATCGCGGTGTACGGTCTGGGTCTCACACCAAAACTGAACACCGAGATTTCCGTATACCGACAAGGATATCAACTAGACCTGCTCAAGTGCTTGATTGCAAACTTAATTACAGGAGAGCCGCAGGTTCTATACTCACAAACGTGACAATAAAGCGCGACTTTCTTGGTGCGTGTAAAAAATTCGCCAGGTTTGGACTAATAAATGCGAGATCTGTTAAAAATAAGGTTGATACTATTGTTGAGCATGTTTTATCCAGCAAAGTGGATTGTTGCGCTTTCACTGAAACTTGGATTCACCAAGATGATAGTGTGTCACAAGCTGCCATGTCGTCTCATGGACTCAAATTTAACTTTCATGCACGTACATCACGTCAAACTGGTGGTGGCACTGGACTGCAGTACAGGTCTCATATTCAGGTTAAGAAAGAAGAGGCAGGTGAAAAACAGTCGTATGAATATTCGAGATGGAACGTTACCATCGTTAATGACACCTTCTGTGTTGTCGTAATATATCGCCCCCCATATTCTCATGAACACCCTGTTGGTTTTGGAGTATTTTTGCAGGAATTGACTGATCATCTTGAGCAAATATTGATTACCGATCAAAAGTTGCTTATCGTCGGAGATTTCAGTGTTCATTTTGAGAACAAAAACTGTAGAGAAACTAGCCAACTAAAGATTTTACTGGATTCACTTGGCTTGATTCAACATGTGCGCAGCCCAACCCACATCGGCGGACACATGCTTGACCTTGTAATTTCACGTGCTTGTGACGAACTCGTCATAGATGAGCCGGTGTGTGACACTATTATATCGGACCACTATATGCTACAGTTCACGGTGCGTGTACCTAAACCAGAAGTTCACCGGGAAACTGTCCGTTTCAGAAAGTTGAAAGATATCGACATGGTAAAATTTAAGCAAAAGATAGCACAGGAACTCAGTGTTATTGGATTACTCCCGAATGAGGCTGCTCAGCAGTATGACTCTGTACTATCTCGGATTCTTGATGATTTTGCCCCGGAAAAAACTAAGGATATCATCACTCGACCTGTGGTACCTTGGTTTGATGATGACCTGAGGAGGAGAAAATGAGAGAAGCGCCGGAAAGAAAAAATTTTCCGTAAACATCCAAGTATCGAAAATAAACTCAGTTTGAAAACGAGTCAAACTGATTACCAGCGTAGTATCCGTGAGGCAAAGGAAAGATATTATAACACAATGATATGTGACTCTAAGGGTGACCAAAAACTTTTATTCAAGGTAGTAAGTGAGTTGAGGAAAGGTAAATGTCAGATGCCACTACCTGAAGCAGAAAATGAAAAAGTTTTGGCAAATGATTTTGTTGCATTTTTCTCAGAGAAAATTGAAAAGATCCATGTAAGTTTAGATGAGGTCCAAGAGATTAACATACCAGATATAAGTCATCCAAATATTGAAGTTAATTTGGACAATTTCTGTCCTGTTACCGAATCAGAAATTTCAAAATTAATCAGTGATTTTAGTAACGCTACTTGTCACTCTGACCCTATTCCAACCAGATTGGTGAAGGAATGCTTGGACGTACTAGTGTCACCTATTACCAGTATTGTCAATGCTTCACTTTTACACCACACTTTTCCAAAAATTTGGAAAGAAGCACTAGTGAAACCTATGCTAAAAAAGACCGGTTTAGATCCAGTTTTCAGCAACTATCGCCCCGTTAGTAATATCCCATTTTTGAGCAAAGTGATTGAGAAAGCTGCTCTTGCCCAACAACTTGAGCACATTCACCAAATGGATGTTTTTCCAGATCTCCAGTCAGCGTATCGGCCGTATCATTCGACAGAGACTGCGTTGCTCAAAGTTACCTCAGACATCCTGATGTCTATGGACAAAAAGCAAGTCACACTTCTAGTTCTCCTAGATTTAAGCGCTGCCTTTGATACCATAGATCATTCAATACTGGAGGTGGTACTGGAAAAAGATTATGGCATCACTGGTGATGTACTTGCCTGGGTGAGTTCTTATCTTAGGAATCGTACTCAGCGTGTGCAACTTCAGTCAGGTGTTATGTCTGAATCGCGACCACTCCATTATGGTGTGCCCCAGGGAAGCTGCTACGGTCCCGTGGCTTTTTTGTTGTATGCCAGCCAATTATTTGCTGTTATGCAGAAGCATTTACCCCAAGTTCATGTGTATGCTGATGACACCCAACTTTACTTAGCTTTTAACCCCAGTCAAGACACAAACCAATGGAAAGCAGTTGCTGATATTGAAAACTGTGTGAGGGATTTGAGAGCTTGGATGTTGTCAAATAAACTAAAAATAAATGATTCAAAGACTGAATTTATGCTGATTGGCTCCAAATCCAGTTTAGCCAAAGTACAAGTGAATTCAATCCGAGTAGGAGAGTGTGTGGTGCAAAAAGTCCCGTATGTGAGGAATTTAGGGGTGTGGTTTGATGAGCACCTTGACATGCAGCTACATATTACCAAGCAATGTCAAAAAGCTATGATGCATCTGCAAGCCATTCGTTCTATTAGGAAGTATCTTTCTATAGAAGCCACTCGGAGTGTATTGCATGCTTTTGTGACATCATGTCTTGACTATGGAAACAGTCTTTTAATTGGTGTTCCCAAGATACACATAAGTAAATTACAGATAGTGCAAAACATGGCAGTTCGTTGCTTGCATAACCTTAAAAAATATGATCCTGTTTCCTCCTACATTTCATCCGAGCACTGGCTCACAGTTGATAAAAGAATAAAGTTTAAATTGATGTTAATAGTCTACAAATGCCTAAATAATCAAGGGCCAAAATATCTCAATGACATGCTGATAAAAGATTTTAATGCCACTCACAATCTCAGATCTAACGCTGACACATTATGATTGGTAGTTCCACGCACCACTTCCAAGTCGTATGGTAACCGTGCCTTTATGGTTGCAGGTCCTAGACTCTGGAATTCCCTTCCTTTCTCTCTCAGAAGTGTCTCGAATACCTCAAAATTTAAAGCTGGACTAAAGACTTACCTTTTCAACCTATAGTATTATCTCTCATTTATTACTTGTAAAGTGCACGTGAATGACTATGTCACATCGTGCGCTATATTAAGTCTAATCTATATATATATATATATCCTCAACAGCAAAGCTTAGACTTTGATGTGCCCACACAAGGACATTGGAGTAGTAAAAAATGCAATGTGGACCGGGTTTGAAGTATGTATTTTTTAGAGTCAGGGGCTTCCTTGTTAAAAAAATTATGGGACCACCTTTCCCACAAAATTTCATTGGACTCGGGATGTCATTTAGAGCCAAATGTTCTGTGAAGATTATCTCTGAATTGGTATCACATAATGAATGACTTAAATATTTTGGTCTTCTTCTCAATAGGTCGAGGGTGACATTGGTGCAGTGTTTGGTCTTGGTTTCCCACCATTCCATGGAGGTATGTGTTCTTTTCCAAGGCCTTGTTCCATTTGTAAGGGCCTTAGCATTTCTAAAAGAAAATTGTAAATATTACTGTACTTTAGCAGAACCAGCATGAAACTGTTACTGTACACACCTACTTGCTGTTACATTACAAAAGGTTGTATTTTATGGATTGCAATGCTCAGTGTGATCGAGTTTATACTACCCTTTTTTAGTCAGGTTGAATTTGAAGATGTACCAACATGAATTTGTTATATAGTGTCAGCTTGATTAACTGATTAACCCCTTCACGGCACATGGTTTGGCTGCGAAACCATACTTTACCATGAATATATACACATGGTTTCGCCACAAAACTATAGCACTCAGTTGCGTTCTGGCATAGCTAATTATAAATCTGTGATGTGTAATCGTGTTTTGGACATGGAATAGGCATGAATATTTTGAAATGTAAATGCAGTCACCCCAATTTGGATTAGTCTGCAGTGTTTCATAATTGGCTTTAGAGAGTAATGTGACAATATTTTGTCCATTAAATTATGAAATTTAAAAGAGAAACTCATTGGTTCATTTTGAATATGCAATGTTTAAGCCTTGAAATATCATGAAAGATGCCCGGAATGCAAGGCGAGTTAAAATGTTTTGTGTTCTGGCTCTTGATTTGAAACAAGTTTGGGGTGAATGGGTTTGCTCATAAAATATATTTGGACAATGGTGTTGTTATGTTCAAAAAAGGTGGAAATTTAAAAAGGGTTTTTAGTTGTGTTGGCTTTGTTTGATTTTGTGTCAAGAAATCCATAGCAAAAGAGGTCAGTTCATTGCCACATACCAGGCTTGGGGTAATCGTAATCAGTAATCGTAATCGATTGCAATCAATTACACATTTTGAAGAAGTTGTAATCACAATCGATTACTTTTGTGAAAATCGCAAAGTAATTGCAATCGTAATCAATTACAATGGCAAAGTAATCGCAATCGGGGTTTCATTTCTGATTACAAGAAGTTGAATTGAACAAAAAAGTAAAGTTACTAAAAATTTTTTTCAGTGCTTGGTTCTTCTGTTGGAATGACAAAATTTAATTGTCCCTCTTTCTTGGATGTTCCAGCTCTTAAAATGAGTGAGACGTGCATTGGTTCTATAATCTCTACTTTGGGAGGACTTGGTTCTGTTTTGGTAGTCTGCAGGGATTTGTTTTTAGTTGCACAATTTGTTTATTCAGCTCCCCCACTCAACTTGAACATATCCTTGTAACACAACTGGTTGATTTGATATTAAACACTCCATAAGGCAGTAACCATCAACCTGACAAAGTGCTACATCTAAAAGTAACTAAGTTTTAATTAATAGCTCCATTGATAAAAACTTCCATGGGCAATGGACGAGGAGACTCCTACTGTATATACAGCACAGTATCAGAGATTGAAAGTGTACTATTGATACCTTTAGTCTGTTGTTTTCATTTCCTGTCATGACTGATGGCAAATGTCTTAAACCTATTGGCATTTCTGAGCATACTCCACTGTACCAGTGTAGATAACTACATGACATTATCTTTTCCCATCATGTTTATATTGTTGTTTTTTCCAAAACATATTTACCTGTTAAATATGAAATGTTCAGGTTAGATTTCCCATTTTTGGTCTCTCGAAAGGGAAATCCTTTGGACTCATGCAGACTACTTTTGCAAAATATGTGTAGTATCGTGCATTTTAGTGTTGGCTTAAGCTATTGTTTGTAAGCTCAACGACTGAGAATTATTTCTTTGTTTTGTTTTGTTTTCAGTAGAATAGTACCAAGCTTCATTTTGGATGATTGAGGTTGTTGTTGCTAGGGTAGATCATTTTTAATAGGGACATCTGTGTGAATGGTATTGCTGGACACTTAATTCACCAAATATATATTGCAATGTTTGCCTGTTTGCTTCTTTTTGAAAAAATACTGTGACTTTCATCAGGTATATTTATAATTTCTGATTGCATAATTGCATAAACATCAAATTTCCTCCAGAAAAATATGTCCACATAAGGCCGTCAGAAATATGTGTACCTTCTGTGAAATGTAGCAATCTTGAAAAAGCTGTATTACTAAGTGGCCGTACATTACTTGATAGCAGGGCATAGTCAAATATTGTCATGTTTTCACTAAGTGACTGACATTTACTGTATACATCAGTACTTTGTCAACATTTTTGCTTAGAATTATAATTTTACTACTCCTTATCCATGGTAAAAGGTACTTTGATGCTCTCACTAAGAATTGTGAGGTTTTTTAGTTCAAGATACAGCTTTACTCCCTATTATTTAAGTGGCAGGCATTGTTCCATCTGAAGGGTCACACGTCTGGCCGGCTTTTGGACCGCAGTTACGTAATAGCATGCACCATACATGCATTCTGGTCAGTTAGTGATTGCGGCCTTATAGCAACAGAGAGCAAAGTAAAATATTACCGTGTTTCTTGCATGGAGGCTAATATTTATTTTGATTTATGTATACATCAATACTTCCACAAAATATTGTTTTAAATCATTTTAAAAGATTTGCCTTCCATGTGCAAACTTCAAAAATACCTTTGGTAAAAATTGTCACTTCAACCGGATCGTAGTAGTGTATAGGTTATTACTGAGTCTCACTCGCTATTTTCACAGCCTGAGACCCAAAGAAAAACTTTGCAACTAGGCTACTGAAGGTTGTTTTGGACTGCCCATATCTAAAGAAATATTTCTCCCTTCTTTCAGGAAAGTTTTCATACTTAGGTTTTGCCTATCACTGTTGCTGAAAAGCTACTGTATGTACTGATTGCTACAATTTCAGTATGCCTTACTGGTATTTGCATGGTTTACACTTGTATGTGTTTTGTAACATTACACTTTTGAGTTGTAAGTCTTTAACATGTGCTGTTTGCACAAAAATGATGCACAGTACCTCCAGAGTTGCTTCTTTGTATAGTTACATCATTCTCTGGAGATATACTCTTTGCAAAAGAAAATGTAAGAAACAAAATGTAGTTAGTTAGATATCGTTTTAAGCCTCCACCTGTATCCTTCCGGGCTTATCTAGAGCAATGTCCATAGCCTTTTTTCGAGTTGTGGGCACTGGATTGTTTTGCCTACTACATTGTTTTATGTGGAAACAAAATGTAATCACGATTGCAATCATGATAACATTGCAATGTAATCGCAATCTTAACCAATTACTTTCAATTTTAGCTGTAATCATAATCAAAATCGCAATCGTAAAATATGAAGTAATCGCAATCGTAATCGATTACATTGAGATGTAATCCCCCCAAGCCTGCCACATACACTTGAGCCCTTTGCTGTGCATGGTTTTGCTTCAAAATCATAGTTAACCAGTATTTTACATATATGGTGTTGCTGCAAAACCATAGTTAACCATCATTTTACTTGTACGGCATCACTGCAAACCATAGCATCAGCCGCATCCTGAAATAGCTCATTATAAATTTGTAGTGTGTAATCATGTTTTGGACATAGAATTGGCTTGAAGAGGAAATATTTTACACATATGCATCTTCTTGGGGCATTGCAAGCTCAAATATGGCAGCATCCATACAAAAACTTAGTATTTCGTGGGTACTGTGTATGGGTAATATAATACATAGCTCAATATAGCTGAATGGACCCCCCCCCCTTCCTTCTGAACGAAAGGGTTAACATTTTCTTCTCTTTTTACAGGACCTTTCAGGTACGTAGATACTTTTGGTGCAGACAAGTTTGTAGCAAGGATGGAGAAGCTGGAGCAAATATATGGTGTTGCCTTCCAACCCTGCCAGCTACTGAAGGACCACGCTGCTGACAAATCCAAAAAGTTCCATCCGAAATAAAGACTTTGAAAAGCAATGCCAATATGTTGCAATTTAATTGAAGGACTATACATAGAATTTGAATTTAAGAGAGAGAGAGTTACGAAAAGTGAAAATACATTTTAATTTGACGAAGTCGTTGTTTTAGACGGGGATAAGGGTTAATCAGTTTGATAGAAGACGATTGTGTACTACTGGGAAAAAAACTGTGAAGTTTATACTTGAAATATTTTTACAGGGTCGTGACTTCCTACTGAAACCATTTTGATGGAATATTTAAAGATAGTGAACATTTGGAAAAATTTCCTTTTTACATCTAGCTGCTTTAACAGATATTTAGAAATGAAACATAGCTCTGCACTTTGTACAAGATGCATCATCTTTAGTTAAAGACCCTTTTACAAATAGCTATTTACAAAAGATTGTAAAGCCCAGGTCACACTACAGCGTTATGGGATCCGATTTGGCTCCAATTTTAGTCAGTTTTACTTATAATATCCTTCATCTTTGGTCGAAACGAAACTAAAATTTGTCAACCTGTGTAAATGTATGATTTGTATCGCAGGACTGCAAAAATATAGGTTATACTAATTATTCTGTGACCTCACAGGCGTCACACGTTATTGGTTAATGTGACATCATGAAATAAATAGTTCCTCTCTTACCAATCATATATTTACGCAGGACAACAAATTTTTGGTTCTTCCCAACAATGGATTGCGGAAATTTTAAGTAAGACTCATTGAAATCGGATAGGTAATCCAATCCAATATTGCTGTAGTCTGACGTAGGCTTGAGACAGAATGGGGATGTGCATTACTTTTTTTTGCTGCAGTATTATGTCATGGACAAAACTGATACACACAAAAACCCTATCCCACAATCCTTTGTAATTGGCAAGTTTGGAAGGATTTTTTACAACCAAGCCATAGTTTCATGATTTTGACAAGAAGCTCATTAGTCCATGGTACCGAATCAATTTTGTTGAAGATATTTTATGCATTGGATATTTTATGCATCCTTTGACGTGATGAAAGAAACCCAACTATTGCTTAAATGTTTAGGTGAATCATTCTACATCAAAAACTTAAATAAGAATACTTAAAACACAAAACTTACAATTGCCATTTATGGACAAATGACATTCATCGTAAGTCTGTCTACTTTTTGCTATGTTCCAAGTGTATTTATCACACTAGAGTGTTCTTAATTAACATCTGAAATTTCTGTTGACATGGTGAGTGCTTTAGCTTGTAATAGGGCAGTTGAGGAGCAATATAAATGTGGGAACAATCATATAATTTTAACAGAGGATCATAGGACATGAAAGATAGTAAGACATTGTCATCAGAAAGAATCGCAGTTGTGTGTGCTTTGCAAGTTGAAACGTATTGAAAAGTATTATGTTTTGATCTTGGAGTCTAAGTTAGACTTGCCGTATTCAATTTGCAACCTGTGTCTCTGTAGGTTGGTAACATTTACCAATCTTCTATGACCCAACAGATGTTTTTGCTTTTTTTTATCATTTTGACTGGAAATACTTTATCTGCAATAAAACCTTTCTTCAAAAAAAATGAGAAGTTTGATTGAATTTGATTGTTGGGACAAACCATGCCAAGCATGGTTTGAAGAGTATGTGTAAATCTAATTACCATTTACAGTGGTGTATAAAAAAGAATTAATTCCTTGTCCTAGCATCTTCATTTTGTGTTTGCTGTAACCAGGGGTTGGGTTTCTCTAATTATTTGCACAAGTTTTTTGCAAGTCAAAGCAGTTTCATTTAACAAATGCTGAAGAATTTATTTAAGTGTTATTCAGGAAACCAAGTTGTGCAATTCATAAAGATTCAATGGGTATAGACGAATCCGATTAGCGCTTGTTTTTAGGGACTGTAGGCTGCCATTATTGGGGTCCATCAGCCTAAAATTGTCTTTATTTATTGTTTACATGAATTTCAAACCCTCATATTTAGTGAAACTGGAGAATTTAAGATACAAATTTGTGTACAACCATCCATGATAGAGGTAAGCAAGGAAATTGAAAGATTTAAAGGTGACAGGCTCCAGTTATGGCCGACTGAAATCACACCATCACTTGCTGTCTGGATTTGTGTATAGGAGCTTTCATGTGACATCACATACATTACCCATGCCCACTGCCAGGAAAAATCAAGTTTTTTAATATTAACAGGCACACGTGGGTTCGCAGCTGCTTCCAAGCTATAGCTACACTGAAAGTGTACCACACTAGATTTTGCCTGTCAATAGTGGCAGGACTTGTGACATAACTTAAAGGGACAATCCTCTCACCCCAAACTACACTTCTAGTATAGGGTAACAGAAACTCTCAAGTGGCTCAGCTTTTTGATTGACTGCTAATTCAAACAATGCAGAGTACCAAAACTTATATTACACAGCACGAACTGTTCTGATAGTGTTTTGATTATACACATTGAGCTTTCTATATTCACCCTGAAACAATAAAATGAGATTGTGTCTGAATGAGGGTGAATTTCAGACAATTGTTGTGGGAGGGGCTTAATTAAGAAGGTTAGGAGAATTGACACTGTTTGGGATGAGAGAATTGGGCCTTTAAAACACTCTGTTGGGCACTTTCATGTGACATGATCATCACAATTGGCAAGCCATGCCCACTGCTGGGCAAATATAAAGAGTTTCAATGCAACAGTCACATGTGGGTCCTAAGCTGCTTCTCAGCTACCTACGCCAAGTGTGTACTACACTAAATTTTGCCTGTCAATATTGGCCGGACTTGTGACATAAGTTGAAGGCCTAATCCTTTCCAGAGGCCTAATCCTCTCACTCCAAACAGTATCAATTCTCCTAACCTTCTTACTTTAGCCCCTCCCACAATTGTCTGAAATTCATCCTTATCTAGACACAATCTCAGTTTATTGCTTCATGGTGAGTACAAAAAAAGCTCAATGAGCATTCTTAGGGGAGAAGTGTTTAATAAAGGTCCAAGTCTCTCACCCCAAAAAGTACCAATTCTCCTAAACTTCTTACTTAAGTCCTCACAAAATTGTATGAAATTCATCCTCATCCAGATGCAATCTCAGTTTATTGCTTTGAAGGCGAGTGTAAAAAATGTCTTTGTATATAATCAAAATACTCACAGTACAGTTCATGCTGTGCAATATAAGCTTTGGTACTCTACATTGTTTAAGTTAACTGTCAATCTAAGAGCTGAACCAATTGAGAATTTTGGTAAACCCCAATAAAAATTGCAATTTGGGGTGAGAGGATTGGCCCTTTAAAGCAGTCAATTAGGGGGTTCCATCTAACATCACAATTGATAAAGCTATGCTACACCTACTACAGGACTAAAATGAGCAGTGTTGTAGTGCAACAGTCTCTTATTTGCAGTCAGCTGTTTCTTAGATAGCTACATACACTAGCTGGCACATTAGACTAACTTTTCCTGTCAAAACAGACAGCTATCGCTTATGATGTAAGTGAAAACACTTTCAGGTTGGGTCACAATTGGGAAACCACGCCCCACTGCAGAGCACATATCAACAATTTTAGTGCAACAGTCACAAGTGGGTCATCACCTGCTTCTCAGCTAGCAACGCTTGAATCTGAATGCCTGTTGAAAGGGGGTGGGGCTTGTGACGCAGGCCAAAGCACTCAATATTGTAAAGCATGTTAATGGTTGTATCATGTGCTGTCACATTTTCTTTAAATCACGTTGTGACTTTGGAGACTTTTGTCATCTCTGAAGCACAAGGTATAAGATTACCCAAATTATTGACAAAATTTTTCCTTCATGAACATCAATTAACAGGGTTGTTTGATTTTAAGGGCACTGGTTAAAATCAGTGATTTAAAGGCATATTCTGGTAGCTTTACACCCAGGTCTTGTAGGAAAGGCAAAAATATTTCACATCATGTCCTTCAAATCCTGTCTGAATACCCTCTTTTCCTAACCTAAGATATCTCACTTTCAAGTTTGGTTATGTATGTTGAAAAATATCTCTGCTTTAAAAAATATTTCTGCTTTTCAACAAAATCACAGGAAGTTATGAAATGTGTGCACATTTGCCACAGATTCCTTTTTTTTTTATAACTGAAAGTCATGTTTGTCCTTTAAATTTGATACTGTTGTAATGTATGGATATCATTTTCTGTAAATCAAACATTACCCTTTACTATACGTAGAGTACAAGCAACAATGTTGCTTAATATTGTCTGCAGCTACATCAAAGGAACAGACTAAATCACGGACTTATATACATGGACAAAGCATGTGAAGTGTATGTCGTATCTGTAGATGGTCACCACCGTCTGGGACAAAAAAAGCGCACCAAGCTGGCCTCCGTGAAGGTATAATTTGTCTGATTTGACGACTATGTAATATTTTAAACAAAAGTTTGACTAGAATGGGAAGGAACATCATATTCTTGCAATACATGGAAGTGATTTTGACCTTTTCTTGCCATATTTCAAAAATATTTCAACTTTTGTGCAAAATCTGGAAACTGAATTGAGCAAGTCTAAACTTTTACATAAAATCATAGCAGACAGCCATCTTGGGGCACTTTTTCTCACACGTACGGTAAGCGACAATGTAGCGTGCAGTATGCTCTGTCCATGTATAGGAAGTCCGTGGATTGAATGCAAAGTCAAATTAGTGTACTGCTGTGACATCACAGATTTCTTTTGATGCACCAAATTCAAGAAAAAATTGAATTACTTAAAAAATTTGTATCTTCGCAATGCTACATGGGTATTCAGATGCAGTTTTCATCTCCTGAGGAAAAAAAAATTTCTGCATATTTTGAAATTCATGAACTTTGTCCCCAGGAAATGCCTTTAAATCACTCATTTGGAAAAATTGCATAATGGTCAGAAAAAGTTGTTCACAGTTGTTTTTTCAATAAATTCAACAAATTTGAACAAACATAGTTTACAATGATTAAATACCATGTGCACTCCTAATAAGATGCACCAGAATTGACTCCACCTAAAATCAGTGTCAATATTACAGTTAAAAGTGATATGTATTTCTTTGAAAAATAACCCAATTCACAGTGATCATGAGCATTTTACATGAAGTTGGTTCAGGACAAAAGGACCCTCAAATAAAACTGTATTACACAGGATGGCTACAGCATGCAACCCTGTTCTGGCCACCGACATTGAAAAGGTCAGGTATTTAGTAATAGTTCATATTTGCCTGATTTAAATCATGCTTATGAAACTCTTACTCTAAGAACCTGATGTAAAATTTAATTACTAGTTTGGTGCATTTATTTCAGGACACAAACCAACCCCAATGAAATATTACCATGTCCAAGAGCTAGAAATATTGAGAATTGATTCATTGGTAAATGCACAGTTCACAATAATACATTTCACACACCATTAAGTTCTACATAGTGTTACCAACAGACCTATTTCCAAATAGGGATTATAATGAATTGTGGGACAGAGTTTTGGGTGTGCATCAATTTTCACCACAGTAAAATGCTATTGACAAAAATGACAAACACCAAAACTCTATCCCACAATCCTTTGTAATTGCTATTTGGAAATAGGTCTATTGCAAGTTCATCTGCTAAACCATTGTGTGAAGGGTTCAGTAACAGGCAGTACAAGGTCCCCGTTTCAACCAGGGAGTTGTTAAGACTCCCTTATTCAACACATGCCTATAGCCAACAATTCTCAAGTGATTGTTGGTGTGTATTGTTCGATTAGCATTTTCGTTTTGGGGAACATGTTATTTTCTCCAAATTTTGTTGATTCAAAGTCCCTGTCTTTGTATGCACAACATTTGCATACAGCACAATACTTTGACCATAGGCTATGTCCCATATTATGATGAGCCAGGGAGGAGGGAGGGTCTACTTAATGTTCCGAATATACCCTGCTTAAGCTATACTTTTCTATTTTTTTGCCGTATATTTTTTATATATATATATATGTATATGTATATATATCTATACATATTGAAAAGGTTGCAATAGGTTTTTACAGCATAGCTTTACAGAACTGTTCCTCACTCCTCAGAAGCCTGGAGTAGAATGGTGTCAATAACGTTGATTACGTATGTGTTCACTGCTTTTGAAGGTGTCTGTTTTAAAGCATGTGTTCGTTCCTTGTTTGTTGTGAACAGGCAAGAATGGTATGCAGCGAGCCAAGATACATTACCTATTAGAATAATTACACAGCTGATGTTTGTTCCTGTGTCTACAAGAACTTATCAGTTTGTTTCTTTTATTTAGAGTTGCTAAGGAAGGTTTGAGTGTAATGAAGAACTTTCTTCCAGACAGAGACTACAAGTTTTAGATGATGTGGAGTATGCTCCAGCTTTCTTCATGAGTTTCCATTTTAGTGTTCTACATTTGAATCCTTTAGTTTCCAGATGTATTCACTGAGTGCAGTTGTGTTTCTTTTGTATTTGTGTTTGAAGCTAGACTTGTGGGCAGTGTATCTCTGTTTGACCAATGTATGTGTCTTCATTTTTGTTTGTCGTGGCGTGTTACAGTTGCTTGGTACACAATGTTGTTCGTGAGACAGTTGCCTTCCAAAGGGCACTAGCTTTGCTTTCTGCAATTGCAGTTGCTTCGCGTTGCTGGTTGTGCTTCCTGTTTGGCCAGTATGTATTTGTTGTGCTCTGATATAATTTGGTCTATGTTTGCCATGCAGCTGTAACTCAGTTTCACCATGTTTCTGTTGAGAAGAGTATGTAGTTTGTGCTGCCCAGGTGGGAAGCAAAGTGCCCGGGTGAGAAGACAAAATAGGAACGTAACCTGGTTCAATCCCCCATTTAGTGACAGTGTCACCACCAACATTGGCAAGAAATTCTTTAACCTCTTGGGGGGTTTGTTTTGCAAATGATAGACCTAAGACATTTTGAAAAGTTGGAAAATTCATCTTTGTAGGTTTGGAAGTCAATACTAACATCCAGAAAATTTTGTGACTTCATACATTCATACAAGAAAATTTAAAAAAAATAAAAAGAAAAATCTGACAAAAATCATTAAAACCCAATTAAATAATTCAAATCTGATTTTATTTTTTTAATCACAGTTCTTGTGCACCTGCCAGGATTAATATATATATATGTCCACTTCATACAAAATGAAAATTAAGAAATCTATCACATCATACCTCAAATTTCCCCTGAAAATATGAATGAAGCAGGGAATTTCAAATTCCCATGAGGAATTCCCCCTAGATACAATTCCTTCAGTGCCATCACTGCACATGGGGTAAACAGATAAGCAGGGTAAACTCTCGATAAGCTGGTGTAAGTTTTGGAAATTTACCCCTCAAAAAGGGACAGTGGAGAGTTCTGCACACAGCAATTGCTGTAAGCTCAAGTAATAGCCTCTAAAAATTACGCACCCTTGGTAATTCGTTTTGGTGACTATGCACATGTGCACATCCTCCAAATCCTTGGGATAAACAAACCAATCTTGCACTTAAAACATGTTTTCCAAAATTTGAGTTTTCATGAAAATTTTATGGAACCAATCTTTCTTAATCTATCCGTAACAAAAGAGAGACCTCAAGTGTACTTTTTTAAGTGGTGGTTTTCTTGTCTGAATTGTCTTTTTGGTGTAATTACTTGCATTTTAAACAGCTGTAAAGTAGGACTGAGAACCCTACTTTCGTTCGAGTTGGCTAGACAGTAGACAGTGTTGTATACACCTACTGACAAAAACAAGGGAACCAGTTTGCATATCCCACTTAGGGTGTCCATTTGTCTGACTTTTCCCCCGACAATCGGGCTTTTGAGCACCCTGTCCTTTGTTTGGGCTCATGCCAAATGTTGAAATTCCTTCATTTTAAAAATTCTAATGTAAAACTTCTCACATCTCATTTTCAGGACTGTAATCATGTAGCTTAGAACATTGGGAAGGGCCGTTTCCGGCCATCTGGGGGGTTTTTTTAGGCCAAAAATTTTCTGGTACGCTACGTGCCAACTCATAGTGGTGCTCTGCTTAGTTAAGTAGCAAAGGTTGTCCTCCTTTTCTGTCATGAAGGAATGGACACCCTAATCCCAGTATGTGTCCCATAATTCCATGTGGTAACATATTGCTCATTCTTGATTTCAACATGGGTTTCCACTTGTGTCATGTTGCAGGTTTTAATCAGTTCACCACAAAAATTAATAATCCTGAACTTCTACCTGTCCATTAGGGTCAGTCAGGTGACCAGATGTTATCCTGAGATTATTTCATGGAAATGGACAAACACACTCATCTTCGGACTTCATTTTACACTGGATTGTGCTGTTTTAATGAAATTATTTACCAATGAAAATTGTATCTTTGTTTCATCTTTTTAATCACAATATAGTTGTGTGTGAATGAAAATGGTTAAACAACTCTGGACCGGTGGGTGCATTAAAACAAAATAATACACTCAGAGGTTAAAAGTTTCTGTGGGTGCACTCTAACTGCACCTTCTTGCATAAACCATGATCGTGCATTATCCTGACCTAATGCATTGTCCATCATTGTTAAGCTTTTATTGTCTCTTCTGGACTTTTTCTTTGCCCAATCACAAGTTTTAAAGACCACTGTGGTCCTATAACTTACTTCGGCCATACACATCAAATGTTCAAAATCCAAAAACATATAGAAATGTTTAAACAGTTCATTCACAGTTGGTAATCATCCATAACTTCTGCGATTCATTACAGTTTAAGGTGACCAGGTTTCTCTCATGTGTTGAAACTGGTTTAACAATTGCTACCATCTATGTTGTGGCTGCTGTGTTAACATCTATGCAAGAGTTGCAATGCCTTTCAGAGTCACACCACTTTTAGAGCGGAAAATACCCAACTCCAAAATATATAATGGAATGGCATATTAAAGCCTATTCATAAGTACACATTTCAAATGCAAGCCTCTGACTGTACCTTTGTCATTACTATAGATGCAAAAATTTACAACAGCACTGATTTTTTTGGGGAAAATATTTCAATGTTAGTACTAACTCAAACTTCACCTGATGTGTACAATCAACCATGCCAAACGTTAGAGTATATGATATTGTACTTACTAAAGTCTAATGAAAGACAAGCTATCTTATCTCTTCCGATGGGGTCTATGCAATGTTCCCCGGGTTCAATGCCCAAAAGATTTTGATGTTCCCCAAATTTCGTATATCCTGATGACTTAGCAATGATTACAAGGTTCATTACTACCATCGTTCGATGTTCCCAGCAGTGCAAGTGTTCCCAAGATTCAGGAACATTGAACCTCGGGAACAGAAAACCCTGGGAAAATTGACATAGCCCTTTTCTGATCAGTTCAGAATGGGCTCACAGTGGGCACAGAATGGGCTAGTGGAAACACTGTAGAAGTAATCTCATTAATTGCCAAATCTTTCCCAGCAGTGTTTGCACTAGGGCTCAAAATATAGGCATGAAATTCTACCCTTCTAAATTTTTTGGGGGGAGGGCATTTCAAATAGTGTGAAGGCCTATGTAATTTCTGACTACAAATTGTAATTTCATGCAAGTTAAGAACAGAGCAAAAATTTCCCACAGACGATTTCTTTAATGACACTCGGAATGAGGGTGAAAACTGTGCAACTTTGCACGAACTCTGTTTTACAGGTATTTTGGCAAGATGTCTCTGATCATCCAATGATTTTATGTCTGGAAGAGACCTTCAGTGTATCAGCTCATTCTGTGACAGACTCTTGATCACCTGACATTTGTGATTATTTTCATCACCTGGTTGCAAATTTCATCCACAAAGCACAACCGAGGCTCCCAAAGACCCACGTCTTCCAAAAGAATTCTCTTCCCTGGCTTGTTCCCAAGACAGGAACTATAAGGGCACATGTGAAAAGAAAAGATGGGAGGGTTGACATAATGCTTAGCTGTGACCTCTGACCTGGACCGTGGAGACGACCTTGTTTGTATGGGTCAGCTGAGTAGAAGTCCTGCATCATTCTAGGAAAAAGTAAACAGAGGGGAAAAGTTAACAGTAACATCATTAAATTGAGACTTGATAAAAATGATAAGACATTTGCCATCAGAGAAAAACGAGACAATTGAAAAGTTGCGTTAGCTTAGGTTAGATGGAGTTTTATGGCTAAGTGTCTAACCCAACTGGTTTAAGTCAAGCACACTGGTGCGGTGCCTCCTTTCCAAATGTTGCCCACTGGTTTGTTTTCCCTACTTCATTGCTCATGCTGAGCACCAAGTGAAATAACAGTAGGTTCCGTTTTTAAAATCTATGTGACCAGAGCAGGACTCGAACTCCCGACCTCCAAACTGCAAGTTGGATGCTCTAGCCACTTGTCTGTGCAGTTGGTCGAGCAGACCTGATTCATCTCTGGATTGTTACTGCAATTACTTGTTGTCATCAATAAATCACTGCAGAAACTGTAACGTAATTGGTAGATATGTCAACTATGTTTCACTGCTACAAGGAAAATTTTGAACATTTTTCATCTTCAAAAGATAAATCAAATGACATTTCCTAATCGAGATATCTCAATTTAAATTCCCTAAAATAAAAGGCGCCCCTTGCTTGCAGCAGGAACTATGGGTATTTCAATAAAAATACCTTTTATCAAAATTTGGATACTCCCATTTCCAGTTCCTACACGTAAGTCACCATGTCAAAATTGCAGGCTGAAGCTAACTCAGCTATGCTGCAGCTGACTCAGCTATGCTGCAGCTGACTCAGTTATGCTGCAGCTGACTCAGTTATGCTGCAGCTGACTCAGCTATGCTGCAACTGATACAGTCTTTGTGCTTTGTTGACACACAAATTACAATTGCAGATTTAAGCTGGTCTACAGTTGCCTTCAAAGGACTATGTCACAGACAATTTTTATACATGGGTTACACTGCCCGGACTACCTTTAGTAGTCCTGGCAGTGCAACCCAGGCATTCAATAACAACTGAAAAGTTCAGTCAGGCACACCACTTCCAACATGGCAGAAGTCGAAACCTTGACACTGGTCACAGTGCAACAACTTCATCCCATGCTTTAATTCCTCATGTTGGGTCACTGGTAGTAGTAGCAATGTGACACAAGCTTGAGGGAGCATAGCTTTTTCTCCTCCCCACAAATCAGCAGTCAAGGGAGCAATAGCCTCTTTTAACTGGTGTACATATGCAGAGTGTGAAATGAGCTCTATAAGTGTGCTGGAATCAAAGGCTATTGTTTCCTGCTTGTAGTCTCTACCCAAGGTTGCCTCATTAACTTTCCCAAAGGACTGCTTGTGGTCAATGGGCTGTTCAGAATGAGCACTATGAGTAGAGCAATTATCTTCTAACTCCTGAGGACCAGTAAAAGCTATGCTCCCTTAAAGGATCTCTGCTGAAAACTTACTTGTCTTTCACCTCAAACACCCCATGTAACCATCGTTGAAACCCTTCTTCATCCTCTGGGATACCCTCTAGAGGAATGCGGCGAAGATGGATGTGTACCTGGGAGCACTTCCCTGACAAAAAATCTAAATCAAAGAAAAATATAAGAAAATTAATGTTTTCCACCGTCTTAAGAAATGAAGATCAATCAATTTAAAATGTTTTATTTGCAGCTTTTTGCGAAATTGATCACATTTTTCCAAACCTGTAAAGTTTTCCTCACAGGTTTATGACAAATGGTCAAACTTTGATAATCCCTATATCTATAACTTGCATACAAATGAATGTTTCATGAATGAGCAATTAATGATTCCATTAGCTTTGAAAATTTGTGAGCAGCCACTTATTTAACTTTTGCACACAACCATGTCAAACCTGGTTGCATGCAAATTCAATGATTGAATTTTGTTTTGGGTGTAACACTTCGTCATACAGTATCGTCACATGGTAGTCTCACAGACTTCCTAGATACATGGACAGAGCATGTAATGTGTATGTCCTATCTGTAGATTGTTGTCACTGACTGGGACAAAAGAGGCGTACCAAGATGGCCACCATGAAGCTGTAGTTTGTATGATTTGAAGACAACTCTGTAATATTTTAGACAAAAGTTAAACTTGAATGGGAAACAATACCATATTCCTGCAACACATTTGGAGATATTTACCTTGCCTTGTACTATTTTGAAAATATTTCAAGTTTCTTGCAAAATCCGTTGATTTGAACTACTTGAGCAAGTCAAAAATTTCATGCACAAAACATAGCAGACAACCATCTTGCTATGCCTACACTCATACGTGGGGTGGCGACAATCTACCGTGCATTATGCTCTGTCCATAGATTGGAGTCCGTGGATAGTATCATCAAAAACCCTTAATATTCAATTACCAATCTCAAAGGGTCCCTTGATAAAGGCTGTAAGACCAAGGTTCACATTTTCACTACAATTGGCTTGACAGCCATACTTCTATTTCTTCTGGAAGAAACCTTATTCCTGATGTAGAAACTGGAAATAGCTAAATAAATAAAACCCCAGGGTAATTTCAAAAAGGTGTAAAACTCTAACAAAACTTGGTACTTCCCTAACTAGGGAACATGAAATATCTATTAAAAAGGTTTATTAAAACCTTGATAAATTTTTGAAAGAAGAAATGGCAAATTATTAGAACCTGTTGCCTCCACACGTGTTTTAACACCAAATGGAAACCAGTTGCTTTCTTTTGTGAGAGATATACAGGTATGACATGATTTTATTGCTGCTTCTTATATGTCAGTTCTGGTGGTGCTTGGGGGATTCTAAAGATGAGTTCCAACCAGTCAAGGGATGGTCCGATACAGTCAGGTCCACCAGCTTTAATCTTCCAAATTCTTTGCTTACTTGTAACACAGATGATTGTACACTACAATAATCTTTGATTCCTTAACTTTCACTGAATATGAGGGTTTAGAATTGCATATAGACTACAAAATAAAGATGATTTTGAGGCTGATGAACCCCATTAATGGCCGACTTCACTCGCTGCTCAGATGTGTCTACAAGCTTCTGATTTGGAAAGTTTTTGATAAGGAAGAAAACAAAATATTTTGGGGCATGAGGTATGGGTTGATCCTAAGGTTGGATGACAGTGCTTGTTCATGAGCTGTTTGGTATACTTAATATATTTGCCCACCCAAAGTTTCAAATTTTTAAATGATGTAACATTAGTAACTCTGTCTTGGGTATAATACAGCTGTTACAGTGAAGAGCTTATCTGTAGATAAAAACATAGACCTTCTATGTGTTTTCCCTGCCTGTGCTGAATTAATTTCTCCCCATTTTGACCAACTGACAAACTGCACATTGGCAAAGTGTCTGATGAATTTTTTGCCACATTTATTCATCTCGGCACTTACAGGTTAACGCAACTTTTTAATGTTTTATTTCATGCAAACAATTAATTAGGGTACTTTAGGTTGGATGGATTTTTACAGCTCAGTTTCTAACCAATTGGTTTGAGTCAAGCGGGCTATAGCCTTTTCTCCAGTTGTGGCTCACTGGCTTGTTTTCCATACTCCATTGGGTATGTTGAGCACCAAGCACAATGGCAGTAGGTTCTTTCAATTAAATTCTTTTGTATGATCCCCCCCCCCCGGACTTAAACTCCTGACCTCTCGACTGCAAGTCTGATGCTCTAACCAATTAATTAAGCATATACCACCCAACTTTGTCATTATGTGAAATGAAAAATCCACAAATGCATGGAATAAGGGGTTTTGTCAATTTGTCTGAATGTCAGAAAGAGGACAAATTGACCTCAGTAAAAGGCTTCCCAGTAAGTAGCAGTGAGTTCCCTAGCATGTCATTAGATTTGTAAGTGGGAAATACTTCACTAGGAAAATGTGTTGACTACAGACAGGCAGAACTTACCTCCCATTGAGGGCGCGGTCTCCCGAAACAGACTTCCATCAGGCATTTTGACAAAGTTACTTGTGTACGCTATAGTAATATCGTATACTGCTTCTGCATGACCTTTCAGCCCCTGAACCATAAGGTAAGTTGCTTTGTAACGAGGTGTCAAAACTTCCTGTAAAACTGGAAGTCCTGTTAACAGAAAATATAACATTTGACATGACCAAAGAAGTAAGCATGTATATTTGACAGGTCCTCTCAGAGTGCTATAAATACAAACAACAAAGCATGGAAAGCAGGGCAAGATGGAGATAGGAAGAGGAAAGGGGGGCACTATTCCAGTACTTAAGGATCTTATTTGCCAAATGGACTTGCAGGCAAGTAGGAGAATTACATTTATAAATAGGAGGTGATGAGGAGGGATATAGACCAAGACCTCAAATATTATATGAGTATGGATATAATGTCATGAGTACTATTATCAACCTGATTTTTAAACATCTCCAAAAATAGTTAGTAAGATGGAGTTTTACCACCCAGTTTTTAACCAATAGGCAAATTCAAAGTTTCTATCTCCTATAGCATGCATTACCTTTCTATTCAGCCAGTAACTAAACATCTGTATGCTGCGCGGTTCACCCATAGCACACTGCTTTTACTTTTTGATTCCTTGCCGTAGGCAGGCAAGGAATCTATGCGATGGGGATGTCGTGTGTATGTGTGTGTGTGTGTGTGTGTGTGTGTGTGTCTATGTGACGCTTTGGCTTGTAAACGCGATATCTCAAGAAGGGTAAGTCCAAGGGATCTCATACTTGGCATGTGGATTGCCCACATTGAGTAGATGATCCCTATTGTTTTTGGTGGACGTCAAAGGTCACTTGGGGTCACGAGAGGTCAAAAGGTCAAAACCTTGTAAACAGGATATCTCGAGAACGGTACATGTGACTATGCTCATATTTGGTGTGTGGGTTGGGCATATTAAGTAGATAATCCCTATCGATTTTCTTGGAGGTCAAAGGTCATTTGGGGTCACGAGAGGTCAATGGGTAAATTCCTTAGAAATTGCTTGTAAACACGGTATCTCAAGAAGGGTAAGTGTGACTACTCTCATGTTTGGTGTGTACATTGGCCATATTGAGTAGATGATCCCTATTGTTTTTGGTGTAGATCAAAGGTCATTTGGGGTCACGAGAGGTCAAAAGGTCAAAACTTCGTAAACATGATATCTCGAGAACGGTACATGTGACTATGCTCATATTTGGTGTGTGGATTGGTCATATTGAGTAGATGATCCCTATTGACTTTTGTGGAGGTCAAAGGTCATTTGGGGTCACGAGAGGTCAATAGGTAAATTCCTTAGAAATTGCTTGTAAACATGGTATCTCAAGAAGGGTAAGTGTGACTACTCTCATATTTGGTGTGTACATTGGCCATATTGAGTAGATGATCCCTATTGTTTTTGGTGTAGATCAAAGGTCATTTGGGGTCACGAGAGGTCAAAAGGTCAAAACTTCGTAAACACGATATCTCGACAACGGTACATGTGACTATGCTCATATTTGGTGTGTGGGTTGGTCATATTGAGTAGATGATCCCTATTGTTTTTGGTGGAGGTCAAAGGTCATTTGGGGTCACGAGAGGTCAAAAGGTCAAAACTTCGTAAACACGATATCTGGAGAACGGTACATGTCACTATACTCATATTTGGTGTGTAGGTTGGCCATATCGAGTAGATGATCCAAATTGTTTTTGGTGGAGGTCAAAGGTCATTTGGGGTCACGAGAGGTCAAAAGGTCAAAACTTCATAAACACTATATCTCGAGAATGGTACATGTGACTATGCTCATATTTGGTGGGTGGGTTGGTCATATTGAGTAGATGATCCCTATTGTTTTTTTGTGGAGGTCAATGGTCATTTGGGGTCACGAGAGGTCAAAAGGTCAAAACTTCCTAAACACAATTTCTCGAGAACGGTACATGTGACTATACTCATATTTGGTGTGTAGGTTGGTCATATCGAGTAGATGATCCATATTGTTTTTGGTGGAGGTCAAAGGTCATTTGGGGTCACGAGAGGTCAAAAGGTCAAAACTTCATAAACACGATATCTGGAGAACAGTACATGTGACTATCCTCATATTTGGTGTGTAGGTTGGTCATATCGAGTAGATGATCCAAATTGTTTTTGGTGGAGGTCAAAGGTCATTTGGGGTCACGAGAGGTCAAAAGGTCAAAACTTCATAAACACGATATCTCGAGAATGGTACATGTGACTACGCTCATATTTGGTGTGTGGGTTGGTCATATTGAGTAGATGATCCCTGTCGATTTTCGTGGAGGTCAATGGTCATTTGGGGTCACGGGAGGTCAAAACTTCGTAAACATGATATCTCGAGAACAGTACATGTGACTATCCTCATATTTGGTGTGTAGGTTGGTCATATTGAGTAGATGATCCCTGTTATTTTTGGTGGAGGTCAAAGGTCATTTGGGGTCACGAGAGGTCAAAAGGTCAAAACTTCATAAACACGATATCTCGAGAACGGTACATGTGACTATGCTCATATTTGGTGTGTGGGTTGGTCATATTGAGTAGATAATCCCTATTGATTTTCGTGGAGGTCAAAGGTCATTTGGGGTCACGAGAGGTCAAAAGGTCAAAACTTCCTAAACACGATATCTCGAGAACGGTACATGTGACTATGCTCATATTTGGTGTGTGGGTTGGTCATATTGAGTAGATAATCCCTATTGATTTTCGTGGAGGTCAAAGGTCATTTGGGGTCACGAGAGGTCAATAGGTAAATTCCTTAAAAATTGCTTTTAAACACGGTATCTCAAGAAGAGTAAGTGTGACTAATCTCATATTCGGTGTGTGCCTTGGCCATATTGAGTAGATGATTCCTATTGTTTTTGGTGGAGGTCGAAGGTCATTTGGGGTAATGAGAGGTCAAAAGGTCAAAACTTCGTAAACACGATATCTCAAGAACGGTACATGTGACTGTGCTCATATTTAGTGTGTGGATTGGTCATATTGAGTAGATGATCCCTTTTGATTTTCTGAAAGGTCAAAGTTCATTTGGAGTCAGCATGTTCAAAGCCTGACAAGCTTTCCTGCACAGTCTTTCAAGAAATGTCACTTGTAGGGTCCTGTAACTTGTCCTGTAGATGGCACATAGTGAATACATGGTCCCAGAAGTTTTTGGTGGAGGTCAAATGTCATTTGGGTTCACAATGGGCAAGGGGGATCTCAATGTAGGAAGATTGGATGTCTTGCATGGGTACTTTGTGGGCACATTATGGAGCCCTGTTAATTGAAAAACATTGCCAAGCAATGTCAATGTGAAAAAAGGCCTTACATTTCAGCGGCAAGGAATCACTAAGCCTTTTGGCTTTCTGGTTTTTACATATGGCCATTAGCTTAAACACAAGCAAAAATATTACTTGTTGAACTTTGACTTATTGCACAATAATGCTCCATGTAGGAAATTTGAACTTGTCTATTGGTTTAAGTCGAGCAGAGCATGACCTTTTTTCAGTTGTGGCCCACTGGCTTGTTTTCCTTGCTCCATTGATGATACTGAGCACCAAGCACAATGGCAGTAGGTTCCATTTTTAAAGTCTTTGGTACGACCCAGACTGAACTTGGACTCCACACCTCCTGACTCTTACGTACATGAACAAGCAAACAGTCCACGAAAATGTTCAAGCACAAGAACTTATTTGAGTTCCAAATGAATGATAACTGTTGTTATTAAGATTTCCACAAATGAAGTTGTTTGAGAGTTTTGGGAACATGCAATGGACAAGCTTAAGTGACCCACCATAGGTAATCCAAAGAATTGGACAGATGGAGACAACAGCAACAAAAACAACAACCAGAATGCAAAATGCATTGAGGTTTCAATGAAATATAAATGTTCCATTTCGAATAATGCCACCATGTACAATATCTTCTCACTCAAATGTTATACAATACTAGCATGTTCCCCCCAAAAAATTAAACACCAAATGACCTTTATCCTGTGCACAAGCTAAGCCATTCACACATAAAAACACACCCAATCATGACAGCATAGGTTTCTCTTTCATCCAAAGTAGTAATAATGTTCTTATATAGCGCTTGATCCAATTTTTCAAAAGCAAAATTCAAAGCAGTTTACAAAAACAACTTACAATTTTAGAGTTATTCCAAAAACAGCTTAATCATTTAGAAGACACTTACATAATATTACGTAACATAAAAAGTTTCTATTCATGGCCTCGTACGTATCATTACCTAAAATAACTATGTAGCTTTGAATTTCTTGGCTGGAAAGGGTGTTATTAAAGTAATGGATGCGCGGTATGAAAGGGTTAAGTTTTCTGTCTTTTCAAAAATGCTGCAATTTTTCATAATAACTTCTTTCTTTAGTTATAAGCAATAAATTATTTCATACATGATTATAAATAATATTTTAAATAAAATACAGTAAACCAGGTTTATTTAAACATGTCTGGACTGAGAGCTACAGTAATTCTGGTTACAACAAAATTTGGATAAACTGGTTTTCAAGATTTGGTTTAAATGACATGTTATACCTTTCTCTGACAAAGAGAGTAGCTGTAAACCAGTAATACTGAATGGTAAATGTTCTTTTCTTTTCTGAAGTTGTATGCAATAGATTCATCAATGTCTACAAACAAATAATGCTACTTATGCTTGACAACAGAGCGGATTAGGTGAGCTTACATTTTCATTACAATGTGTCCATTCCAATTCGTCTACATACTGCCTGTATTCACGAGATTGCTGCATGCACAAAATGTAACATGTATGCACATGTTCCTGGGGATGCTCTATGCCAACCACAGTGACAAAACCATGAATGATCCTATACTTGTTATGCACTGGGAGTAGGGAAGAACAAATAACAACTGAGCTCTGTCCTGAAAACACTTTTCTCTTTTCCATTAAATTTTGTTCTGATTCAAGTTCAAAGAACTCACACACCTTGGTTGGCAGTAACCAGGTATTTTTTAAAAAAAAAAAAAACCCTGTTACTAAGTGATCCTTAGATTTTTCAGCCATTTGTGAGGTCCATCTTCTCATTACTTTTGTCTAAATGTGATATGACTAATTGTTTTTAAGTCTAAACTTGAATTCAATCCCTTATTATGTGATACGGAGCTGTTTTTCAGGAATCTGGGATATTTGCAGCCAAAACAATAAATCTGGGCTGATGGACCCCAGAAATATTTCACTATTACTTGGCTGTAAGATTCATCCACATAACACAGATCTATTAAAAGCAAATGTTAGTTTGTACTCACACCTTTCAGACTATACTTCTTATAAAGAATACACTGCACAATCAGCCATGCAGGCTGACTAAGCTAAATTTGGGAAAGTATTCAGGAATGGGAGGGGATGAAAAGACCCTTAATATTTAGAGGGATTATGATTTTTGGAGAGGGCTTAGAGCAGTATGTAATAAAAAGGTACAGCTCAATTCAAACCAGAGAAGCAAAAGGTTTAGTGATTCCTTGCATCTGTAATTTTTTTTCCTACAATAATTGAGAGTCTTCCATACACTACGAAATCTAACAGGGTTCAACTTCTCAATAGGAGTCATCTAATTAATGTGCAACCCACATACCAAATATGAGATAAGTCGCGTTACCCTTCTTGAGCCATCCTGTTTACAAGCAAAAGCATCACATAATGATAAACACATGCACACACACATATACGTACCCGTACTCAAAGCCTTATGGACAGTTCCCATACGGAAATCATAGGGATTCCCCTTTAGCCCTTAAAGGTAGAGAGCAGTCCCCCCAAACTTATTTTGAAGAAAAAGCTAAATCACTCAATTTTCATCTTATTTTTCTTCAAAGTATCTTTAATCACATTTTATGACTTTACTACTGCATATTCACAGTAAACCATGCATTTACTACTTCTGGTAAATTTCACATCTGAAGAGAAAAAACATTGTCACATGACTCCCAACAGCCAATCATGAAACTGGACAGCCTGCTACACTTCTTCAATTGGGGATGACTGCTCCTGCCCTTTAAGTCATGCACCACATGAACGCCGTGAGCCAGGGCGGGCTCTTGCATATCATGTGACAGAACTCATTGCAGCATCTGAATTTTTCGGTAGCTACGCCAGTTAGGAACTCTGCCTGAGCTAAGAAAGACCTTGTGAGGTTTGAGCTCTCGTGAGCGGCTTGTACCCGCTAAGGAATTGTTTACAGGTGCACATACACACAACATAACCATCACATATATTCCCTGCATGTCTTCCGCAAGGGACCACAAAGGACAAAAAAGATGTATAGTACCTTGCTTGGTAGCAAACTCTTGACTTGCCAGACGTAAACTTGGTAGAGATGGTTTGTACCGAGTGCCTTCTGGGTAAACCACCATCCAGATCTAAAGCATTGAAGAATATAAGTACAATTCAAGTTAAGTACTGTACTTCATTCCCACTGAGGGTAACAGCCAGTCCCAAATTTGGTCAAATTTTGTACAATTGAAAAACTTGAAATCATCTTAAAATTTCTGGAATTTTCCAAATGGCTGGGAAAGCCACATATTGAATTAAGGACAAATTAAGATGACACAGCCAAAAAGGGGTTTGTAGACCGAAAGGCATAGAGTTTTATATAGGGCCATGTTTGAACATTTAAAATGGAGCCTGCCCCATACTTTTACTGTATAAAATATGGTCAAAGTAATACTTTTGAGTATCAATGTATGTTTTTGCAGGATTTTCGACACAATACATGTCAAGTTGCCATTCTGCTGGTTCCCTAGCAACGGTGGAGTAATTAATTTTTTACTTTTATTTTCAAAGTTATTGTCCCTTTTGCAAAATGATTCCAAATTTGTTAAAGAAAAGAAAACTATTAATAGTTGGAACAAATCAAGCCAAAATCCTGTAAAAGTAGGCTAATTAGAAGGAGGGAGAAGGGAGGGGGGAAAAGAGAGGCAGTTCTCAAGTAGACCCTTTTACCAATTAGCTACTGCAAACCATTGTGAGACAGATATTTGGTACATATGATTCATGTCAATGGTATTTGCTGCAGAGAAAGACAACGCACATCAATACTCTTTTCTGCAGTCCTCAGTAATTGCTATTTGGAAAAGAGTCTATTAACGAATCCAGACAGCAAGTGATGGTCTGATATTAGTCGGCCATAACTGGGGTTTTTCACCTTCAATATTTCAATTTTCTTGATTACCTGTATCATTGTTGGTAGCACACTAAATTGTATCTTGATTCCCTCAATTTCACTGAATATGAGACTTTGAATTTCATGTGAACAATAATGAAGATGATTTGAGGGTGGTGTACCCCACTAATGGCTGCCTACAGTCACTAAACACAAGCACTGATCGGATTAGTCTATAGGAAGGTTGGCAAGTACAGCAAAGAGTTCACTGGAATGCATTTACAGTAGAAACCACTGGCTAAAATTTTGAAGAAAGTAAAATGCCCCATCTGGTACAACTTGCAAAAAATGAGCCACGCGATTTGACTCGTCCTCACTCATGAACCTAAACAATGGAATATCTTTCTCTTGACACCCCACTCCCCCATCGACATCAAGTTCACAAGGCTAAGCTTCTCATTACCTTCATCACAGATTAAGGGACAGAATAGTTTGGTTTTGCATAGCAATTTGCTACCCAAGGATTGCCAGTTGCTAACCAATTTGAATTTTGTTTACCAAATATTGTAGTACTTGCTAAAAATAATGACTCATTAAAGAATTGTGGAGTGACTTTTTTCTGATCAATTCAGTGACATGATTTTATCCCTTGCAAATGCTGAACCTGAAATTGTGTTCTGATGAATAAACACTATAACACCTTCAAACAATGACGTAAACCAGTCAATTTCTCTAAATTCATCGGACCAAATTTAAATTGGTTTTTGTTTTTTTTGCATTTTTTCAATTGATTTGTGACTGTTGATTGGTTTTGGTAAATGAATTCATTTCACCAAAGTAGGTTCAACTGTTACAATACATTGTTTTGCAAACAACATGCCAAATCAACAGGATTTTATTTTATTCTATTTTTTTCTTATTTTGTGAGTCTAAAGCAGTGGTTCTCAAAGTGGTCCATACCGCCCCCTGGGGGGCGTTTAAATGTTTCAAGTGAGCACTGAGGAGTTTGCAAGCAATACGGGGGTGTTGGCATTGACTAGGGGGTCCCTGGAGGTTCTAATAAATTCGTGCAATAAAAGAACCTAGGAGGTTGCAAAACGGTTGACACAGACTGTCTTCTCCGAAAGGTTTAGCAACTACTGACAAAAATTAACCCAATACAATTAACCCAATACATGGCAAAATCACACACTCACTGTTGACCGTATTCATCTGCATTGCATTGTATAAATCAAACTTGCTAGTTGATATTTCGTTGAATATTTATGATTGACAAAGGGTGTGGTCATACAGTACATACGAATAGATAAATGCACGCAGTTTTTATGCAGCTTGGCAAATAATTCCTGAAAGTGTAGCAAATATTGGAGCAGAAGTAACACACATCCACCAAGCTGGCAAAAATTCAAATTAGTCACCTCTTACCCCCTCTCCATGCAACTGCATATTCCCTAACTGGAATTAGAATTCCAAGATAAAAAAAACAATCACTATCCTCCGAGGCAGGGTTGTCACCAGAAACTAAAAGGGGGGATTTATTATTGTCAAATCCAAATTTCAAATTGATGGTGTCCTTGGCCAAAGTTACAGGCTGAGGCCTACAAGTGCGATGGCACACCATCACTCCCCTCAAATCACTGTGAGAAGTGATATTTTTTGCACACCTACATGAAAAATAGGGGGTCATATAAATCTTTTTTTTTTATTTTAATAGAACAGAACACCTACCACACCTCTTAATTTCCTGAGGATTGTGATTTGTAGCACACCTGGAAAATTTAAAAAGTCGGGGCCCAAAGTTACAGGTGAGCTAGGGAGGGGGGAGCTTGCTTCAAGGCCACTATAATGTGCAATTTGAAAAGTTTTACAGGCTATTATAGATGTTAAGGTCAGGCATCGCTGCAAAGGCGTCCTCTTCTTAAATGAGAAACCATGATACTGGTTTTTTTTGTTATTTTAAGGAAAATAAAAAATGGGGGTGGGGGGAATTCTACCCTCTTTCTTTCTTTTGGAAAAGGGAGAGGGACAAACAGCCCCCACTTCTTCCAATCCCCCCTTTCTCCTTTGATGGCAATGTTGCTATGGAAGATAATAAAAAGACTCACCGGCAATTTTTTCTTGTTAAAGTTGCTGAGTTGCCCCAAGATTCTCTTTTTATTGCTCTCATCAAAGTTCCTTCCTCTCTTGACGTAAATGCCTCCATGCTGTAAAGGAAAAGTACAAATCTTTGTGCAAAACTCTACAAACAATTGAGTACATAAGTCACCAACAGCTACCTGTAGGATTTCAAAAATCAATGGAACCAGCTTGTGGGTTCTGCCATTTTTCATCAGGGTAACTCATGGGCACCCACTTTTGGATTTGGTTTTTAAATCCATGCACTACGTGAAATAGCCCTTACTCAAACTGCCTACCACTAAACAGTCTAAAACGCGACTTTTCGGCAGTTAAAGTGGGTTTTAATTTTATGTCCACACCTACAGTTTATAGCCACTCCAACCCTAAAATCAGTAAAAAAAATCATAAGTAAGTTTGAGAAGCTACAAACTGAAGGTGCAAACATGAATTCCAAACCTGACTTACCACGTGAAAGTCAGGTTTTAGACTGTTTAGTTGTAGTTAGTTTTAGTAAGGGCTATTTCACGTAACATGCGATGGTAGATTAGTTAGTTTGATGGATTTTACCACCCAGTTTCCAACCTATTGGTTCAAGTCGAGCCAGCCACAGCCTTTTTCCAGTTGTGGTCACTGGCTACAACTGGCCATGTAGTGGTAGGCGATTGGTGGAAATCAATTTTGAGGTTCCATGATTTCATCGCCATGGGACTACCACACAGAGAGGAACCAATGCTCCTGTGAGATCCATCAATGCAAAACAGTTATGGTTATCCTTTGGGCAACCATTTCAATATTTTAGTTGTCCAAAAGGAACTTCAATGGGGAAGTTTGAGCAAAAATTATATTTACATACGAAAAAGGGCAAATACATTTACGCAGATTGGTGAAACTTCTACTCAAATCTAACATGTATTTCTCATGACATCAGCAAATGAAGTTCCTGGACTTGTCTTCCAAAGTGCTCATAAGGGCATTAGAGGTTATACCACTCCCTTACATTGACAAAGAATGCTTCATTTCTTCTTTTTTTCAGTCTGTTTTATTAACCTTGAAGTAAATGAGAGAAGGACATCTCCACAGGAAATATAAGCTTGGTTAAGTTTTCATGCCACTTTTGCAACTGTTATCTGATTAAATGCAATGTCGAGGAGAAATAGGTTGTTGCTGTAACAGAGGCCACAGAGCCAATTTTGAAGTGTGGGGGCTAACCATGGAAGCTGCCCATTATGTCTATAACTAGAAAGCCAACAGGCTTAGTGATTCCTTGCCATATGATATATCATAGCAAACATGGAAACAAACATGACATGCATGAGATCCCATACAATTATCCTACTTAACTGAGATATAATACTAGTAAGGTCAAAACTTTTTGACCTCATGTGACCCAAAATGACTGTTCGACCCCTTAAAAAGTAAAACAATAGTGATCACCTAACCAACACATCCATCAACATGAGTAATTCAAAATTAAGCTTAGTACAGAATGAGTATGGAAGTACTACCACCATGGTATGAGATCCCTCACAGTTATCCCCCTAAAAATATTATGTCTACAAAGTTTGATCTAATTTTCACCTCAAACCTTTGATCTCCACACACAAGAGGAATTTCTCACATAGCTTTAATATGCCAGAAAACTGTCTCATTACTTGATAAAGCGGTATTTTGAAACCATTTTTATCAAAAGTTTGGTCAATGGGGACAGCTCTCCATTCTGAAGTCTCTATGTTCCGATGCCTCTATGTTTCGAAAAGTCTGCATTGAGGTTAGTGTTTAAACAAGCCCTCATCACACTCTCCTACAAGCATTGGATCAAATACTGTGTTCTTACATACCCCGCGCTTGAGGTAACACTGTATTACCTCATGCTCGAGTAAAATGGGAATGCAGGTTAATGCAGGGTCGGTGTTTAAATTTTGATCCACCTCAAATCGCAGGGTTAAGCAGTTTTAAACATCCTGTTTGTTTTAATCAAGCAAGGTCACAGGTATTTATGGCACTGTTGACAGGTATTTTCTTACATTTTGCTGTAATCGGTGTGTGACATATTTGGCCTCGTTACTATGGTAACACTATCCAATCAACGAAACACTGGGTACATGAGAACACAGACTGGAAAACACGGGGTTAGCCTGTGGTTTTGTCTGATTGTAAACACGAGTTAACACTGGGTGTTGCGGGGTATGTGAAACCAAGCCTAAAAAGACATCTGAACAGAGATGTGTAACCTTGGCTATTACTGAAGGCAATTTTTGCTTTATGGGGGAAATGCCCCACCCATTGTCTATGGTATCCTTTGCAAATTAACAAAAGCAGATATCCCTATTAATCCATAATTCAACAAGACGTTTAATTCGCCTTTTGTTTACTTATACTGTAGGTACAGCATAACATACAGTACAAGGTTTCCTTGTTTGATACACAGTATACAACATTATGCTTGCTCTTATTACCTGAACAACTTTTAAACGACAGCAGCAATGCTAAATAAAATCTTAATTCTTTTGAAAAGTGTCATAAAGGGTAATCTTGAAGCAATGGTTCTATGCATTAAGCTTTATGGTACACTTTTTTTTTTGGGGGGGGGGGGGATAGTGACATGGATAACAAGAGCCCAATGGGCACTGTGGTTCCTTGCTAGATATTATGAGAACTGTACAGCCAGTCTGTGAAATAGAGCTAAGCAAAAGTTCATACTCAATGTTTGTAACATCTTCACAAGGGGTATTTTAGTACTAATTTTACATGAAATCAAAGATTTAATTTCTGTGGCCTTACTAACATTCAACTTTTGTAATGCTTGGTGATCCTTCAAAAACACTACCTCATTTCCATATGTATTTATGCTTGTAATCAAATTTGATATTATCATCAATAAATGATACACAATGTGGTCAGAGAATGAAAAACACCCCTTGTATTTCTCTCACAAGTTATTTTTACCTGCTCTCAAATAAAACTTGCTGTTACTTTAAAAAAATCTACCACTTGTCCTGTTTGCTACCTCTACACAGAAAACAGGGTTTATTCAGCAGTCAAGCAGAAGCAAGTGATTAATGAAGTGTGATAATAGAATGAGGATAAGGTTACCCCACAGAGCACAGCAGTATTAAGGAGACATATTGTAGAATCCATGCATTGCTTCCACTGGCAGAGAGACCAGTTTAATGCAGAGTGACCTGTGCTCAGTGAAATCTACAGATTTCAGTTATTGCCCTCCTAAAACTTTGAATGATCCAAAATATGTGTACAACCCAAAGGAATCATTACTGAACGAACAAAAAGGACAAATTTCTATTAAGTGTTTGAGTGCGTAAGCATGCAAAACCAGGTGAGATAAAAAATCTATTGAAACTATCTTTATCTAGCTTACAAGATTTTCTAAATAACATTTCTAGCAGTTGACCTCCAGTGACCTTGATGACCTTTGACCTTAACCAAACACAGATTGGTTTGAAATCTGTCCTTTCTACCTTAAAATACTGTGTTAAAACGTTTTTCAGTGTTTGACCCCTGGTGACCTCAGATGACCCCTTGACCTTCACGGAACATATCCAATTTCATCTTTACACTATAACACATCCACACACCAAGTATGACATCTATCCAAGTTTCCTAACTAGAAATATCCTGTTGAGAAGGTTTTTAGTTTTTGACCTCTGGTGACCCCAAATGACCTTTGACCTCCACCAAAAACGATAGGGCACACCTTCTCCCTATGACGAATCTATGTACCAAATCCAAGTTCCATCCAACCTTCCCTTGTTGAGTTAGAGCGTACCGAAGCAAGTGTCACACACACACACACACACACACACACATACACACACACACACGCCAACCTGACTACATAGGTTCCTTTGCTACCGCAAGGAACCAAAAATGAAATGTGAGACAAGAATTCCCACTCGATGATGATATTTGACATAACTATATAATCCTTCACACAGGGGTTACTTTTTTGGTGCGGTTATCCAGATATATGCAGAGATGAGGCAAGTAGTATGCTGATACATTTTATGCTATCAAAAATTTAAAACAAATTCTAGAATGAAACTAAGTGACAAATAATCACTGTAGAGCATATTGAAACTGTAAAGCAGAAACACCAATCTAGATGGACACCAATGTTTATTAAAAGTTGTGTTCAACAAAATTCCTTATACAAACACACTATTTGTTCAATTCCACCAGCTTCTATGTAAAGGACACTAATTTCTGAAGGGTGTCAATCTACAGTATTTGTAAGATGACTTTCAGTTTAGAAACTTGATCAGTGTACATGAACTTCTCCCTCTCCAGACAATGGCTAGGCAAACAACTTTTATTTGTGGTCAGATGAGACAAGATAATGTGGACAGTTATTTTATGCTGGATTTAGCAGAGGTGTGACTTTCATGGAGGTATGACATTTTGACCACAAATTGAGTACTGAATGCCTGCAGGGAATGGCAGGAAATAGGAGTATATACAAACAATGGGCTGTTGTGGTTATATGTACTGAGATAAAAGAAAACTTTCTTCAGGGGGTTTATAAGAGTCAATTAACACCACTTATACAGTTAAAAGCTTAAGTCAATTGAGCTGTTTGTTTGTATGAGGTAATCCTTCAGGACACTGTGGGGATAACTGGCAGTCAACTGTGAAATATTGGGCCAGATAACTGTGACCAAATGGCAAAGAATGGGTCAGTCACAATTTGATTCACTCTATAAGGCAATGACAGTTCATGTGCGCTGAAGGGTATTTGATACCAAATGATCAGTGTAAATTAGGTTCTTTTTTGTAAAACTAATTAACTGTGGTATATCTAATAAATCAATTCCCACTTCCAATTAATGCATGCTTGCATGCACATGTCCTCCTGAGGACAGTAGGCACAAGGTTTGTCAAATATTAGCACTTTTTGCCACTAAATTTAATGTTTTCTTTAGGTTTTCTTTAAGGTTATTGAAAAAGCAATGTAGGTATGTTATAAAAGAGATTCTTGGGCATCACACAGAGTACTCTCTGTTCAAAGTTTATACTTATGAAGTTCCACATCAGTCATCTACTTAGTGTGCATAGAAGCATCTTCTAATATTTTCCTGTCCCTAAATGACCCTTATACAGACTGTTTAAACTCACATGTTCCACATCAGTTTCATAAAAATCTATTTACTTGTGGCTGCAAAATCAGCATACCCATGAGCATTGAAGCATGTATGCCAGCCTGATGAACAGATTTTGCCTTTTAAGATTTTATATTTTGCTCTGCCCACTTTTTCATGTATTAATACTTGGAACTTAATGTAATAACAGGGCACAATTTCATGCCAGAATCAACATACTGTACAGTAACTACCATGTGATGTGCCTTTTTGTGCACCTTAGACCTTCTTCCTATGAGTTTGCTTCAGTACTTTACAAATGCATTTTCAAAATTACCTTACTAAAGAATTTACATAGTGAAGTTAATAAACTGTTCCAAAAAAATTATATACCCTATGCCTATTACATTACCCATGCCAAATTATTCTTACCCTTTCACCCTAACCGCTCATGGATTTTAACTTCAACAGTTACAGTGTATACTTTTTTGAGATGTAGTGTTTGCAAGGTTTAGATGTTTTGAACTCTGATGACCCCAAATGACCTTTGACATCCAATAAAAACAATAGGGGTTATCTACTCAATATGGACATTCCACTTAGTAAATATGAGATTCCTGGCAGTTACCTTTCTTAACATATGGTGTTTACAAGTTTTTGAGCTTTTCATCTCTGATGACCCCAAATGACCTTCGACCTCCACCAAAAATAATAGTGATCATCTAATTAATTTGGGCAATCCACCTGCTATGTATGAGATCCCTCATATTTACCCTTCTTGAGATACAGTGTTTAAAAGGTTTTGACCTTTTTCCCTCTAGTGACTCTAAATGACCTTTGACCTCCATCAAAAACAATAGGGACAATCTACTCAATATGGACAATCAGCATGGTAAGTATCAGATTGCTCACATTTTTCCTTCTGGAGATATCGTGTTTACAAGCAATTTCCAAGGTATTTACATTTTGACCTCTGGTGACCCCAAATGACCTTTGACATCCAATAAAAACAATAGGGGTTATCTACTCAATATGGACATTCCACTTAGTAAATATGAGATTCCTGGCAGTTACCTTTCTTAACATATGGTGTTTACAAGTTTTTGAGCTTTTCATCTCTGATGACCCCAAATGACCTTCGACCTCCACCAAAAATAATAGTGATCATCTAATTAATTTGGGCAATCCACCTGCTATGTATGAGATCCCTCATATTTACCCTTCTTGAGATACAGTGTTTAAAAGGTTTTGACCTTTTTCCCTCTAGTGACTCTAAATGACCTTTGACCTCCATCAAAAACAATAGGGACAATCTACTCAATATGGACAATCAGCATGGTAAGTATCAGATTGCTCACATTTTTCCTTCTGGAGATATCGTGTTTACAAGCAATTTCCAAGGTATTTACATTTTGACCTCTGGTGACCCCAAATGACATTTGACCTCTACCAAAAAAAATAGGGACCATCTACTCAATGTGGACAATCTACATGCCAAGTTTGAGATCCCTGGGGGTTACCGTTCTTGAGATATCGTGTTTACAAGCAGGCGTCACACACACACATACACACACACACACACACACACACACACACATACACACACACGACATCACCATCGCATAGATTCCTTGCCTGCCTTCGGCAAGGAATCAATAAATGCAGTTTAAGGCGGCCCAAATGCCCACAGCAAAAAAAGTGCGGAGGCTAAAACCCCCCCTAGCCCCCCCCCTCCCGTCTCCGGGGTCCCTGTGTAAATATATGAATCAAAACAAAAGACTGTTCATTAATGACTTTTGGTTGTCCATATGAAATTTAATTGTCCTAAAGAACCAGACTACTATGAATATCAAGCTCCTAGAATTTTTATGACAAGTAAATGAAAAATGCATTCATCCCACAGATCTTCAAGATTCCTCTTAAAAATCTGATGTAAAAACATTCACTTTAGTTGTATAAAATTTTGAATAAATTTCATGGCTTGCATGGACCTGGAAAGAAACCTTAACACAATTCTTAAAGGCATATTCTGGAGACAAAGTTCATCAACTTCAAATCAGCAGAAAAATTTTCTCTTTTAGAAGGTTGAAACAGCATCTCCATAGCTTATAGCATTTGGAAAATACAAATTTTTTAAGTATTACATATTTTGGGGGGATTTGATGCATCATGGGAAATCTGTGATGTCATTGTGGCACATTAATTTTTCATTGCATTCAATGTGTTTATAATTATGATGCTGCTGCAGGCAATATTAAGCAATATTGTTGGTTGTACTCTATGTATGGTGAAGGCTAATGCTAGATCTACAGGAAAAGATATTCAAACGATCCAACAGTATTAAATTTCAAGGAAAACGGGATGTTCAATTATAAAGAAAAACAAAAGGAATTTGAAGCAATGTGCCCACACTTCATAACTTTTTGTGGCTTTGTTGAAAAGCAGAGACATTTTTAACAAAAATAACCAATCTTTAAAGTGAGATATCTTGAGTTAAGAAAATGGTATTGTGATAGGGTTTGAAGGGCATGGTGTGGAATTTTTTTGTTTTTCTTGCAAGACAGAGGCAAAAATCCATCAGAACATGCCTTAAATTCCCAGGCTTAAGTACTATTATACTATTTAATTTGGGCAAGGCGCTGTTATACGGATGGAGATGGAATAAATGGAAATTTCCTTTGAGATCCAATTAATCCAGTGAAGATTATCTGTACAGTCTGTGTTTCACTATGTAAAAAATCTTACTTTTCCCTTGTCTGAGAGTAAGTTATTGAATCAACCATCCTTGTCTATAAACATTTCTAAAATATCAACTTAAAAGGGTCGTGATACCCTATTTTGGAATGCATCTTTTTCGTATCTTGAATGCTGTCCACCAAATGTCTATTGCAACATCTTGTGTATTAAATTGTTATTTGGAAAGGGTCTACAAATATGGTCCAAGAAATCAATCACAGTACTGAACAACCAGGTGTATCTTACATTAAGAAGGTTTACTGAAGTTAGGCATGAGGGGGCATGTATGGAATGTGACAATCCCTTCCCCTTTTTGGAAAAAACTAGCTCATTTACTGTAGATCTCCAGAAGCAAAATGGTGCAATGTTTATAAATGCCTCCAAAATAATGTATTTTACAGTAATTTCTTGTTTTCCTTTTTTTTTTTTTTTTCAAATTTTTTAACAAATTTTTTTTAAATCTTTTTCTAACCTAGCCACTGAGGATTTAAGTGTTCACCACAACCAAACTTGGCTACACAACTGAAGACAACATTCACAATGTTTCACAGCTTACCAAATGGAAGTAATATCCAAAGAGAGGAAAATACTTGAGACCATCTTTAAGAATAAATCGACATCTGCCTAGGCAGCCTGCTCTAATGGCTACCATGTCAGCAACTATCCAATCCATTGTACTCTGGTGGTTGCATAGATATATTACATTCTCCTTATTCTTCAAGGCATCTGTATCACCATAAAGTATAATCTGTGAAACCAAATAGTGAGACAATAAAATATGGATGGGAAGGATGTTAACAGATAATTTAGGCCTACTGTACATATATATCTGATATATTTAAATTCTTTACTTTTTCCAATATTGCTGCCAATCTGAAAAACATGATGAAATGTTCCTTCTTACTTTTTGTTTAATACATACTCCATCTCTGCCTGATCAACTCTTATTGCTTCAGGGAACAAATGAAGTTCACTACACTCACACTTGATATAGTCAGGTTTCACATTTCATTAATTGGTTGACAGTACTAATAGGTGCCCCCTCCCCTTTGGAAAATTTTTGCGTTTCAGAAGGGGCTTACATGCAAAGTTTGTTCAATTTTTCTGGCCAAAATTTTTCATGAAACTTAACCATTTTTGTTGATTCACCGGTAACAGTGAATTGACATAGCACTGACTCTAATGAGTGTAAACAGTGCCAGTGATTTTATTTTGTGAGAACAAATAGGAGGTTATTACATTCTTGCCTGTATGTGAAGTCAGTCAGTGGGAAGTACTACATTTATTTTAAGTACCTATTTTTGATACAGAACAATTCTTGTCAGAAAAGCTATAAAGAGTTAAATTTTTCAATATTCTCCCAGTAACTTTTTGCGTCACCCCAAACTACACTTGTGGCGTGCGTGACACTATTTGAGAAAGCTTGATTTACAGTGTAGGTGGGCGAAAAATCACACTCTTAACAGTGATTTGAGGTAAGTGATGTCACACTCATACGCCCCAAAATTCAAGGCCTGTTAACACAGTCCTTATTTTCTGTAGTGGACCACAAGCTTCTTTTCTCTTCTCGATTGCTTATCCTGAGCACAGAGCACAAAGGAAGAAAGTTTCATGGTTGAAGTCTTCTGAATGACCCAGCAAATTGCAGACCCAGCAAATTGCAGGAAATGTAAACCCAAAAGTTGTCCATAAACTGACAGAGTACTTACTGTGTTTTGATGTAGAATATGGAAGATGGAGAGTGATTTTGTTTGAGTTGTTCCATGCACCCACAAATCATAGGGAATTCCTCTGCTTTAAAGTTCAAGAGCATTCCCCCCAAACTTATTTTGAAGCAACAGCTAAATATCAAAAATTTCTTCTTATTTCTCTTAAAAGTATCTTTTGCAATATTTTGGGATGTGAATGGTGTATATATTCAAGTAAACCAAGCAGATTAAAATCCTTGTGAATTTCACATTTGGGGAGAAAAAAATATTGTCACATGGCTCTCAACAGCCAATCATAAGACAGGACAGTCTACTACTGTACACTACTTCAAGTTTGGGCAACTACTCTTGCCCGAGAGTCATATGACAACACTTTTTTTTTCTCTTCAGATGTGAAATTTACTAGAGGTAACTGCTTGGTTTACCTTGAATATGCAACATTGGAGCTGTAAAATATGATGAAAGATTCTTTGAAGAGAAATAAGAAGAAAATTTTGATTAAATGTCACTTAGCTGTTGCTTCAAAATAAGTCTGGGGGAAAGGCTCTTGACCTTTAAAAATTCAGATCCCAATATTTGGAACCATTTAAAACCATTATCTAATACCTAATTCCTGAGATGACCGCAAACTTCACAGATTTTTAATGGTGCACTTGGAGTTTATTCATTGTGTAACTAACAGGACAAAAGTTCCTCACTGGCATGGGATTTTAAGTGTAAGTCTAGACGTGATAGCGTTTTCTTAAAACAAAGAAATGTTACTGAATGAGCAGGATTTTTACTTCATCTGACCTCAATCTGTGAGGTCTGAGAGTTCTGATTTTTAATCAGAAGAGTTCTTCATGCTATTTTCTTATTAGACCTGTACCCATTTTGCTTTAGACTGCAGTAATTGAACAGATAATCGGCTTCGTATCCATGTTCCCAAATCAAGCCTGTACAAGTAAGGACAATATAAAGCTAATCTGTGAGTGTAGGAACATACTGTACCCTGTTTACTTGGGCATGGTTCCTTCCTACTTTTCAAGAAAAATCAGAGGAAGTTGTTTATAGGCATCTGATGAAAGTTTGCTAAAGCCATGCCAAAACACAGGAGATTTTATGTGTTAGGACTTTTGTTCATGGTTTTCCAAGTGTGCTACAAATTACATTCCTCAGTAAATAAGGAAGTGTGACAGGCTTCCCATTTTAGCAAACATAGAAACATTTGAATTAGTACTTTAATTTCGGTGTGCAAAAAAAATCGCATTTTTTCAGAGCAATTTTAGGCGTATAATGGTTTGCAACCCTTACACCTCAAAATTAAAGGCCTCATATGCTGGCCCTTACCTCTGAACCTGTTACTGTCTCAAAAAAGAACTCAACCAGTCTTTGATAGGAGGCCCAGATCCTGTCATCTACAGCTCGGAACCACCTCTCAGGAAAAATAACCGACACAGCTCTCCATCCCATGATACCAGTGAAATACTGTGGAGCTACTCCAAGCATCACTGCAGCAGGAACTGCTGAGCGCAAGGAATGAAGGTGTACAAGAATGCTTAGCATGTTGATGATAGCAGACCTCCACCCTTGTGCAACAGGACACCTGTAGGACAAGAATGACAAAACCTCATTCCAAGGGCTGTGGTAGTGCAGTAAAATTTTTAAACAATTTGAGAACAGCTGGGGATTAAAACATGTGCAATTCTAAACTTTGTTATTACATGGAGGGGGCTTGAAATGGCAGAATCTGATCAGGAGAAAACCAGGAGTTCATCTTAGAGAAAATTTGAATTTTATAAAACAAAATTTAAGAAAACAGCACTGTAGCTGACCAGTGTCTTTGATAATCAGTTGTCACATATGCCATATTTCCAATCATTTCATTTTCAGAATCTGCACAGAAAGTTTCCCAAACTTTAATTTGTTTTACCAAAGTGTGAACATTTGGGTATAAGGGGTTGCAATATGTGGTGCACAAAGCAGCCAGCCAAACGTTCCACTTTCTTTAAAGAAATTAGGGGTGTGCCGGATATCCAGTCCGGTAGATAGGACCATATGGCCAGATAATGAAAAATTATCCCATTACAGCTGGAATTGGATATTTTGTGAATCATCAATTGGTAACTTTCCCTAGAAGTATATATTTAAATAACATTTAACATTAAAATATTTAAATTAAAGCAGCTTCATTGTCACAAGGAGGTTAAAGAGGCAGGAATATAAGGGTTTCTCTGCCAACAATGAGTTTCCAAAAAGGGAGGGAAGACACTCCATCTGCAAGTTGTATTTATACTGTGACTGCAGTAGATTGCTTTCTCCAAAACCAATCATTATTTATAGGAAATAGGTTTGAAATCTAGAACCAACTTTGGTTTATAGTTCAGATTCTAGTTACAGTAAAATACAAACATCTCAGTACAGTAGTTCATTTCCTTACATATTTAACAAAATCTGTATGAAGGATAATCAACTCATTTGTTGTCTTTATTAGCAATGAGATGTTGGACCATTGAGTTGTAAACTATGATGAGGGACCAATGAACATGGACGTCTGCAGGTAAGGGCAAGGGGGGCACTTGCCCCCCCCCCCCCCGGAAAATCAAAAATATGAAAAAATGTATAGAAATCAAAGCAAAAACCAGAACAAAACGTGTTTTCCAAGTTTCTATGCCAAAAATAGGCTTTTGAAATGCCATTTCCGGCGATCTGGGAGGCATTTTGGGGTGAAATTTTTGCACATTTCATGTCAATTCATGGTGACTGGGAGGTTTTGCCCCCGTCTAGAAATTTTACCCCCCCTGACTTTTTTTCTGCGAACGCCCATGCCAATGAGCAAAGACTGTAGACACTTTTCCTCAAAAAGGGCATGCCATGTACACCTTTCAAGAACATGTTTTGCTTTCATTAATACGTGAAATAGCCCTTCCTCAAATCATCTACCACTAAACAGTCTAAAACCAGACTTTTGGGAGGCAATTCAGGTTTTTACCTTCAGAATCTTAGTATCCACAGTTTACAGTATAACTACCTTAAGCCTTATTGGTTGTTATCATATTTTTTATTAATGTTGGCTTTGAAGTGGCTAATAGGGCAACAAACTGTAAGTGAGAACATCAAGTAGAACCCTGACTTGCCACCCAAAAGTCAGGTTTTAGACTGTTGGTGGTAGTTGATTTGGGTAAGGGCTTTTCAAGTAATTTCACCCATGATGTGTTTTATTTAAGCAACACTCCTCCCCATTTACATGCCCTTTTTAAGTAGTCTATGATTAAACAGATACAGTACTGATACTGCTTACATGCATGTTCTTAAAAAAAAAGAGAAAAAAAGCTTACAGTAGTTACTGTTAGGGTTATCAAGTTATCAAGTAGAACTTTACAAAAATATTTCCATAAAAGACTGATTCATCAAGCTTTCTTCCCGCCGAGTTATCACTGTCAAAACTAAATCAAAGTGCTTCATGATTGAATTTACGAATGCATCGCGGAGCAATCCATTGTACAATAACACTACTACTGTTCTTCAATACGTAGCTATCGATACAACAAAGCAAGTGAGTTGATCTGGTGAACTGAACACGCGAGCCAATGTTTTAAGCGGGATTTAGTGTACTATGTGTTCAGTTCCATTGCTTCACTATGTAAATTTCTGAAAGAACGTTCGTTGAGTTCGTACGAAAGTTTTTCTTCCACAAACAAAGTGAGCGTTATGGAGCAGTCCCATTGAATCACTGTGTTAGAATCAGAAATCGTCAATGCAACATTCATGTCAGAGCTTGCAATGCTATGCTTCTTTGTCTGCTTACAACGAATTTCTCACTCGTATAATGTTGTGTGCTATCGTAATCAAAGTGAATTCTATCAATCAACGCATGGTATCTATTCTTAACACACCATGTGAAAGCATTTGCTGATGAACAGCGATCGTTCGGGGGTTGCACAGAATGTCGAAAGAAAGCAAGGGCCCTGTTAGTGTGGAAGGTACTAGTTCTGCAAAAGTAACGTTAAACGGCACTTTCTGAAATTCTTAGGGGGATTTGTGACTAAAATAGTGCAAAACGATTATCAAGTGAATGTTCCCTTTTTGTATTGCAATGCTTAGAGACACGGCGCATTTATCAAATGGGTATTTGTTTCATTCAAGTATCATTCTAATTCAAATGCTTTATTTTTGAGAAAAGATTTTCACCTCAAAGTTGACTAATCGTGTCCGTCTAAATACACAATGTGAAGGTGAAGCTGGCGCTGGCAGGGATCCTTCTGAGATTGCGCAGAATGTCGAAAGAAAGCAAGTTCCTTTTTAGTGTGGAGGGTACTAGTTCTGCGAAAGTAATGTTAAACGGCAATTTCCGAAATTCTTAGGGGGGATTTGTGACTGAAATGGTGCGAAATGATTATCAAGTGACTAGTCCCTGTTTATATTGTAATGTTTAGAGACACGGGGCATTTATCAAATGGATTTTTGTTACATTTTAGTATCATTCTAATTTAAATGCTATAATTTTGAGAAAAGATTTTCACCTTACAGTTGAGTACCAGTCTCCACGATACTTCGGTACCTTTAGGTTGGTGGTACCGTACCGTACCGGTACTTACGGAAATACCGGTATACCATGAAACCTTAGTTACTGTAAAGTATGTCCCTATAAGCCAAACATTTTCAAGGGAAATTTCAGTTCAGACATTTCTGTTTGAACATTGGAAAATTGTATTGGTGAATATGTGGATATGGGGCACATTTTTATAGCCTACATCTAATCTAGTTTAAAATAAAAGAAACATGTCAGATGTAACTCTTCATTAAATGTTTCCTGGCCATTCCAAGTTCAAAACTAATACCAAAACAAAGCTTTGTATGACAAACTTGATTGTACAGTAGTTTCATTATCCATGGAGGTCAAAATCAACATAATTATACCACTCATGTTGTCTGGAACAGACAATGACACGACGCAACGCTAGATTTTTCTTTACATCCTGTTCCAAGTGATCCCTATTTGCAGTTAGGAATCAATTACAATTTGAAAAGGAACCAATTACAATTCTTAGGGTGATTCAATGCATGTTTTAAATTTGGGTGTGGAAGATTTCAGTATAAAGTCTACACTATACTATACGTGAAATGTGGTGGTAATCATGCTAGTAACAGTGTAGGGGTCATGTATTTGTTGATGGGCAATTACATAGGTAGGAATCATCTCAGGAAGTTTTCCAACTGTCAAAGAACCATAGGATGTAGGACTATGCTAAGTAATGTGAAATTTTCTCCATGTACTGTAGGCCTATTAGCCATTGGCATCGGTTTTTTATCTGTTAACTGCAAAGCTGATTCTAATATTCATGGAATTACTGACACTATTCATACTGCATCATTTGCACTATTTTAGTTGACAAGTAGGAATATTAATGTGATAAGAAGATTTGTTAGTAAAACAGCTAAAAGGCCTCAATAAAAAAAACTTAATTTTCATCACTGTGGCCAAGGCTGAATTTGGACACTAGTGGATATATTTTTTTTTACTGTAAATTTGGTATTACTGAATAAAACCCTTCTTGGTTGACCTGTAAGTCAATGCCACCCCTCATCACCTACTATTTATGTAGTTTCCCAGCTTGCCTGCAAACACTGTCTGGCATCAGAATTCCAACTGGATTTGAAATTCGGTGCATCCCTAACACCGAACAGTAAGACATGAGCTACAGTACTCAAGTCACTCAGTAATTCTTAAGGACTTGTTAAGTAGTGATTTGTGTTTGCTTCAAATGACAAATTAAAAACTAACGTTTTTAGGGGAGGAAACTAACGGGTCCGGAAACTAATGGTAGGCCTAACCCTAAAAGCTTTAACTTAGGCTTAGGCCTAGGCTAGGCCCTACGTTGGATGATCTTGATCTAACGTTAGGCTAGGCTAGTATCCTCACCAATTTATGTGTGGTCACGCTAGAAATTTAATTGACGACAAATTTAACGATACTACCTGTATTGCTAATAAAAATGTAGCTAGCTGGAATATATTCGATTGAGGTTGTGCTTGTGTAGTTGTGTTTTCGAAGTTTCCTTAGATCCCACAACGGGTCACCGTTTCGAGTTTTCTCGCTGAACTGCGACCATGATATTTGTGCATACGTCCGACCGGTCCGATCCGTGGGATTGGAATGCAAGCATGGTACTCAATCATCTTCTTACCCATGGTACAACCACTGATCTACACTGATCTACATACCTGGATGTAAGGTGGTGCCGAAAAATTGAAACAAGAGAGCCGCCATATTGTATGTTGCAAGAGCATCATGCAGTCAGCGCCACTCTACACACAGTTGAATAGGCAAATTGATATGATGGCTTGAAAATTTCACGTTTTGGTTTGAAATAAGGCCAAATATATTACGGAATGTGCTCACTATCAACAGAAAATGTCAATTGCTTTAAAAACTGAACAAGGCCATGTTATACTGAGCACAAAACTTTCACTAAGTGCAGTTCATGGTGGACCAAAGATCAACTTGACTGGCTGGCTAGGACGTCTGAGTCAGTCCTCTTTCACAGTGACAAGAACAGTAAGTGCAAGTTCAACAGAGGAGTGGTGATGGGTGTGCCGAGTGTCATACTATAAATTCGAGCCCACATAGTCGCCCACACAAAATCCCCCCTCCCTAAAATGTCTCCCCTGACAACACCAACCCTCAGTTCATACTGGCACTGTTACTTTTATGAATGAAAAGTGATGATGGGTGACTGCCCTTTTAATTAGGCTACTCCGACACCATGGGTATGTTCCGACATCCCTATGTTCCGACAATCTCTGTATTCATCAATCTCGAGTAGTCTAAACATAGGGTTCTTGGAGCAAAGCCTGTAATGGAATGAAATGGATTTGTCGGAATATAGGGGTGTCGGAATTGAGGGGTACTAATATAGGGCTTTGACCAACTGCATTAAGCTTCACTCCATAGGTTGAAGTCAATAAACCGCGTGACGTAATAAACTTTTTTTTTTCAGAAATACTAGTGTCGGAATATTTCACTGTCCAAGTGAAGAGAGGCCCGCATTTATTTAATAAGGTCAATAAATCGTATATCAGGCGCGGATCCAAGGGGGCTTTTACGGCCTCAGCCCGCCTTTTTGCAACAGTAGAAAAACAAACGGAAAATTAGCACTACAGTGCACCCGCCTTCTTTTTGGAATATTTGGATCTGTCCCTGTATATGGCACAATGGGGGAAATGCAGTCACTCAAGTCCCCCCTACAAAATACCCCTGAAAAAGTCGCCTACTTGGCCAAAAATTAAGCCGCCCGGCCGTAACAAAGTTGTACCTAACAAAATCACCTCAGTCCTGATAAAGTGAACGGTCTCTAAAGAAAAATGTTAAAAAACGTGCTATTAAACATAGGTTGTAAACCTACATGGGTCCCTTATGGGTAATCCCCCCTGTGGACTGGGTGTTGTAGAAAATGCCCACGGTATTCACCCTGACTGTTGTAAGAGGCGACTAATTAAACGGGACGAATGGAGGATTTGTACCGCATTTGACCTATTAAACGTGACATATTTGTGACACATTCGTGTATAGTGATGTGTCGTTAAATCTTATCTAACTAACCCTTAAGCCCATACCGGTGGGGGCATTAATTTACCGAGATTGATGATGGGCCCACATGGGTAGTCAACATGCACGGGATATTAAAGGATTGAGGTTGACCCATATTCTCACATACTATTACTGAGTTGTTCGAATAAGCCTTAGAACTAGTTTTCTCAGTGCGTCATTTGGATTGACAAGGGGCTGCCAATGGGTCTCTTTCTTATCATATAATTCGGGGTGCAAAACCGTATTGACCCAGTGCTTCATAGAAATAATGCAAAATCTTATTTTATGGGAGGAAAGACTTTGCAGGCAATAGAGGAGGAAAAAGACCTTGGTGTCATTGTGCATAAGTACTTGAAACCAGGTAGACACGTTTTTGAAATAGTCAAGAAAGCAAACAAAACACTTGACATATTAAGTAGAACCTTGACTTTTAAGGATAGAGAAATCCTGCTTCTGTTGTATAAGTCTCTAGTTCGTCCTGTTTTGGAATATTGTAGTCCAGCATGGAATCCTCATTTAAAGAGGCTCATTGAGTTGATATCGATAACTTATTGAGAGTCTCAAAGGATAACTACCACATAAAAATGCTTAAAGTTAGCACAAGAAGTCAGGTTTAAAGTCCAAAAGTCACAGAAAATGTTGAATTTTGAATTTTCTAGTGTCCTGACTTGTAACTGTTTTGTACATAATTTGAAAAAGTGTCTGGTCACGAATTTTTGAAAATGGACTTGAACCGTTAATTTCTCACTCATAAAACAGTTATTTGTGTACATGGGTACGGGAATTGTCTAAGTTTGACCATTTGTCATTGGTTTGTGAAGAAAACTTAATAGGTTTGGAAAAATTTGTTGAATTTCATGAACCAACTCAATGAGCCACTTTAAGACAAGATGTTAATTTGCTCGAAAAGCCGGGTTCAGAGGAGGTTTTCACGTATGGTACCAGATGTTTGTCATTTGCCTTATGAGGAGAGACGAGAGATGATCTTGGTCTTATGTCATTAGAAATGAGAAGGTTTAGGGCAGATCTTATTGAAACTTTCCGTATTTTTGAAGGTTTTGAAAATGTACGTTCTAGTAGTCTTTTTGAAAAGAGGTACGGGGTTACCAGAGGGCACAGCCACATGATTTATAAGGGTCATTGTAATCTAAATACAAGGAAGTACTTCTTCACACAAAGGGTCATCAACGCTTGGAATAAGTTACCACCTGAAGCTGTCGATTCCAACTCTATCAACATGTTTAAGTCCTTCCTCACTAAAGATCGCTTGAGGCATCTAATAGGGGGTTACATGAGTCTGTGACTCCCTTCCCCGTCAGCCATCTGCTTCGTCAGGTGGCACACAGGTGAATAACATCACATCCCCACATTAATGGGCAGTCTTTTGTCTTTTGTTTTTCTTTAACCTTACGACCTATTTTCTCCTCAACAGCTCCATATTATCAAAATGTGATTGCATAAGGGGCATGAAACTTTCGCAATATTTGCACTCCCCACGGCGGTCCTTTGCCCATTAGCATCAAGGTCAACACAATTAACAGTCTGAAAAAACAAAGGGAAACAAAGCATTCCTTGTCAATGAAAGGAAGTGATATAATCTCTGCTGCCCTCAATTTCACTTTGGAACACAAACCTAGTAACTTCATTTGCTGACATCTCGAGAAATACATGTCCGATTTGAATGGAAATTTCACCACACTGCGTAGATTTAGTTCTTCATTCACATGAGAAAATTAATTTTTTGCTTAAACCTCTCCTTTAATATTTTCTAGCTAAGTAGCATCAAATATGATACATTCAAGGTTCTAATCTTGAACGGTACATTTCACGACTAAGAAATGCATTCTTTCTAGCTTAAAGGCATATTTTCATCATCCCAAACAGTTCCAATTCTCCCAACCTACTTACTTCTAGCCCCTCCCACATTCAATATCTAAAGCTCATCTTTATCCAGACACAATCCTAGTTTATTGCTTCATGGCTTGTCCCAGGAGCCATACAAGTCCATAATGTGTAATCAAGACACTCTCAGTGCCCATGCTGTGTAATTTAGCTATGATGCATTGTTTGAATGTGATGCCAATCAAAGAGCTGTACCAATTGAGAGTTTTGCTATATGTATACTGAAACTGTAGTTTAGGGTGACGAATGACTGCCTTTAAAGTGGGCATGACACGGCCACAAAAATGTTTGTGTATTGCAAGATTCGATTCGGTAGTTTACAAATATCATTTCACACCCCATTAAAAACCTGTACAATTCGGCAAAAATAATATTTGAAGGAAATCGTTCAAAATTCAATTTCGAAAAATGCTGCAACAGGTCACCTGACTTTTATGACGCAATTGGCGGCACAATCACCGCCCTATTTCAGAACGCGCATCTATGTGGAACTAATGTAACACACGCTCGGTAAAGTTATCTTATTAATAGCAACTTCATGGAAACGATTGCATCACAATACTCGTCCAACATACAGAGCGAAAGGCGCGGAACATGGTGGGCATTCGTAGCAATTCATTGGCAAATATGTTCGCGTGCATATGCGCGCGTGTAAAAACAGTTCTGTTTTTGTTTATTAGCAAGACGCGGTTCAGTCGGGCGCTATACACAGAGCAGCTATGAACATGTATGGACAGTCCATAACAAGCGCGTCCCCACTACGATTGCGTCTTTACTTTGTGAGCTGTTTGGTGAAGGTGCTTAATACTAAGCAGTCACCGCGCAATGCATAATTCACAATGTAGTCAGTGGTCACGCCCACTGCTATCGTAGTACTGGTGTTTGCAATAATGATGCACTCGCTAACACGTGTTACCATGCACATGATTCGGTGATTGTGAGGTCCCTGGTACAGTGTTGCTAACCGTGCCCAGTGAGCTATGTTATATAGTTCACTGACTGTGCCTCGAATGACGTCACCATCCTGAGACGTGTGCACTTTCGGATTTCAAATGGGCTGAGTCTAGCATGTAACGGAGAATTCACAACGTTGTATTTCGTTATTTATGGACATATTTTGGTATGGAAAACACTAACTTTATGTCAAGGTGTATCCAAAGAACATTTAGGCTAACGAGAAACTTACTTTGGCCGTGTCATGCCCACTTAAAGAGCGACGAAATCTGACACCCGCACATATGGAATCCTACCTCAAATATGACGGCAGCGTTGATTTGACACAAGATGCGCACAGTTCTGTAGAGGCTTTGCAATTACGTCACGGATCCATCATGCTGGTGGACAATCGTGCCGAATACACTTGGTTTTGTACTAAACGCATTGCACATTGCGTGTGCACTGTGACATACGCGGTGTGTACACAATCTACGAACAGCTTATCGAGGGCAGTCTAGGTAGTAACCAACAAAGATATTATAAACATAGATACCAAACTTAAAATGGCGCGGTGACTCCTCACGGACAGCCATCGGACAACGGGCGAGTTAATGAGCTGAAAACCAAGTTTTCTTGTAGCCCCGCCCCCAAAAATTGAAGCAACTGATGACATTTCGCGGAACTAACACTGGATGTATCCTTAGGTTTACGTTGATGAATAATGCAAAAGAAGGCGTAACAAAGTACCAAAACATGATAATTCGAATTTCGAAAGTCTTATTTTCCTAGAAAGACTTTGAACATTTTCCGATTGGTCGTAGTAAATGAAAAATCAGGTAACGAAATAAGGTAGCCTTTTTCAAGGCTGAAAAAGTTGCTGCATATTTGCCGTGAACTTGACTTCGTTAAAGAACAAAAACAGATAAACTTGGTAAAATCAGTTAGAAAAGAGTCTTAGCTTCCTATTGGTATCAATTTTGCGATTGGAAATGATCCTGCAATGGTGAAATGGTGCCTACTAAATTCACTTGAAATTCGATAGATTTGCGTGTACATTTGCACAGGTTTGTATTGGACGTTAGTGGTGAGCCAGCAACGCACGTTGTAAGTATGCAATTTTATACATGCCAACCAATACAACACTGATTGAGTCATAACAATACATAATGTTCATCTGAGCTAGCTATAGACCCTCTCCATACTACTAGTTTTGTGGAATCCTTAGAACAGTTGTTTCAATGGTTATAACGTGCATGGTCATTCTTTCTAGTGTCTTTAACAAGGCGCCTATTTACACAGAAATTAATTGTCCAGGCCCAGTGCATGCAGTGCTATGTCACTGTGTGTTTGTTTGCCAGTTACCGTCTAGTGCATTGCTAAATCTCTACACTTTTCAGTTGCCTGAGGATGAACAGAGGACTGGATTAGTACCATTTTTCAGTACATGTACTGCTAGAATATTTCTTGTTAGTCTTGCTTTATGCGATAAATTAAGGTAAGTCTTCCAGACATTTCGGTGATTTTCTCAAGTCATGATTTCTGCCAATAAGTTGCATATGAAACTGATCTATAAATACAATGCCTAAAGGCCATGTAATTGTTGGGTCTTCTTACCATGATATAATGACTCACAATAATATTTATAGAAATTTATCTGTGGGCAAATGTGAGAATTGCAACTAAAATAGTGTGCTCTTGAATTGCATATTTTTGCTTGTCATTCTGGACTGAGCATTGCACATTGCAACAGTCAGTCTGATGAATTAAGTGGTATGTGGATATATTTGTGGGAAAGTGTTGCATGCACCCTTAGTTGCTGCCCAGTTCAGTCCTGTAGGCCTACAGGCCTAGAATTTTGAAGGGAACAGCTAGCAGCAATTAACATAACATAATAGGTTGAAGGGCAAAGGAGCTGGGCCAAGGTCCGAAAAGATGCCCTGAAGTCTAAACCCTATCAAAAGTCAAACCACCAAACCTAAACAATTAAACAGCCCCAAACAATCAGATTCTACCAGTCATGGAAGAACTTGTCAATGTTAACCTTAAAGCAGCTGACAGGGAGTTACCTACCCTGCTGGTACTTTTCAGTAGAATAATTTATGCAGTAGCAGGATTACATGTCATACTGAGAAATAGCACTGGGTAGAGCCTGATATCCCAGCCTCAGTCAGTGAAATATAGTTTCCCCATCAAATCCTAAGACAAAAATCCTACGGCAAAGACTAATTTTTCATCGCGCATATTTAAGAAATAAAGTGCATCATTTGCTTGCATTGATATGTTCCTCCAGGTTTGTTTACTGAGATCAATATAAATATACTGAGATTCCAGTTTTAATTTGGAAAATCCTTCCCAAATGCTTGCATGAAGTGATCTTGCATTTAACAGAAAATCTAGGAGAGTGTAGTATAGCCCTTTTCCACACAAAGCACCCTACCACCACACTCAATACCACCACCCCCCCAAAAAAAATAAATAGGGGGAAACATGCTAACTGGCCTGAGAGTTCTACCTCTCAGGACCTAATTACTCTCTACTGCTCAGTAAGATCAGTCAATGACACAGTTCTGCCAGTTGCTTACTAGAAATCATGATATTGCTGTTAGTTCACTATTTTGAACAAAGCCTGCAGTCCATGGAACCTTTACTAGCATGTTTACATTTTTGATGTACCCCTTGATTGAAATAAAATCACATATCTTCTTTTAAATTTATATTTTATACAATGGATATTACGTAGCAAAGGGCCGCCTTGAGTCGGTCATGAAACAAGTGTAATCTCCTCATTTGATTATTACGAAAATGACCGACTTATGGTACCGGTTGACTCAACATACACTCGTGATATACTGTACGCATCGAATTATTTCGCACAATGAGTACGTGCAGTACAATGGAGAACAGTGTGGAGATTGTTGTTCACGAAGCCACTGGTCAAAGAATCGCCCTGTATTTGCCGTGAACTTGACTTCGTTAAAGAATGGTTAAAAAAGCAGTTTAATTAAAATTGTAGATTAAGAAATTTTTCATCGAATATGCCAGTTTTCAAAATTGGAAAAAGCGCGATTAAATAACAAAAATCGAATTTTCTGAACAGTTCAGATGCAGCTACGTAACTTTTCCAAAATTTGGCCAAAATGCACTTTGCAATGCTTGAAGTTACCTGTAATTGGCAAAATTTGATTTTCGCATTTCTTATTAGTATAATTCAACCATTGGTTTACTTTAAAACAACCTAATTACTGATATATAAGCCCTCGAAAATGGCAAGTTTAATCTAATTAAGTATAAATGAGCTATGACGTCATGAAACGTCATGCATACTCCCACAAGAAAAGAAAGGCCTTTTCGTACCGTTGTCTTCTGGCTGCGGAGGTCGAATCCTGGACGGAAGTGCTGATCCCTGATCAGTCGTTTTGAAAGCTAACTGTTGATTGATATCTCCCGGTAGTATAAATACGTGCAATTTTAAAACATTGCAATTCTTGCAAACACCGTTCTTCAATAAATTTCACTTACATGAAACAAAATTAGGCTTCTTCGCAGGCTTTTAACTTAAGAACATTTCAACATTAACGCACAACGACTGGTTTGAAGTATGATTGGCTTACGGATAGGTCAGTTTCTAAATGGCATCTTCACAAGCGCACACACGCGTTTACATTCTTACGCGCTTACAACACAAAATCAAATACTGCGTTCTTTTTCAAAGTACGCGTCAATTATGCCGGACTTCACACGGAGATATTCACTGTACGCGTACAGAACTCGCTCTGAAAATGCACGCAGTCTGACATCTCGTCACAATGGAATTTTCTGTTCCGTATGCGTCATTGTGCACAAAGATAACCGAAGAGAACTTTGTGCATGTCAAATAAACACTTTCGCCCCTCCGATTGAGCCTTCGTAAGGAGTCAGCGCGTCTCAACATTTTAGGGATAGGAGTTTGGTAAATACGTTTATAATATCTTTGGTAACCAAAGATACTAGAAACGTAAATACCAAACTCCCATCCCTGCACTGTTAGACGCACTGACCCCTCACGGAGGCTGTAACTTAAAGGAGGGCGGAAGTGTTGATTTGATACGCGCAAAGTAATAGTGAGTAATCTGCAAGAAAAACTACTGATGCGTAACAGAAAATTTCATTGCGACGAAATGTCAGCGTGCGTGTGTTTTCCAAATTGACGAGATAATTGACGCGCACTTCTGCCTGCTTGGAAGACGGACGCAGTAGTTGGTTTGATTTGTGGAAAGCCTTGAGGAACCAAAAACTGTCCCATGTAATTTAAATTTTTTGAAGGATGGCGTCTGTAAGATTTGCACTGAGTTGAAATCACACGTACTAATACTACCAGAAGGTATCACTTTACCTGTTGGCCCTCAAAATGACTGATCAGTGATCAGCACTTCCGCCCATTCGTTTCGGCCTCCATGAGGAGCCACCGGGCTACTCAACTCAAACGGAGAACAGCTCCTTGGTCTAGCCTGCAGGCAGGGACTCGTGCTAGCCAACACTCTTTTTGATCACAAGCAGGCTCACAGGACAACGTGGGAGAGTCCTCACACAAACAACCCTATAACAAATAGGAAACCAAATCGATTACATAATGATGAGGCAGGAACACAGGATTTTCCTGAACGATGCTAGATCATATGCTGGCATCCTAACATTTTCCAATCACCGACTAGTACTGGCTAAACTAAGTCTTACTTAACTGGTACCGAAAACACACAATGATTGCACAGAGGAAAAGAAAATTTGACATTGACAAATTGAGAGTTGCCAGCGTTAGACTTAAATATAAAGAATGTGTAAGTAAGAGTTCTGACTGAGACAACACATAGGCCGACTGCGGACGTACAGGAAAACTGGAACACTATAACCACTGCTTGGCTGCATCGAAGCATCAGAAGAAGTTTCCGGTTATACGGGAAAAAATGACATGAAGAGGGTAATCCAAAGAGCAAAAATTGTTGAGAGAGAAATATAACTCTGCCACTACTGCAGACCAAAGAGAATCCCCTAGAGTTCAAAGAAACCAGAAAATGAGAGAACTGAAAATTATACTCCGGGAGCTGGAAAATGAAAACCAAAATGTATTTCCAGATGTTACTCCTACTGAAATGGAGACCCCTTGTTCTGCGGGTGAGGTGAAATCAGCTGTCAATTCTCTGAAGAATGATAAAAGTGCCGGGATGGATCATAGCAGAACAACTGAAATACCGCCCGGAAATAGTCATGAATGGGATAGCAGACATATCCAACACAATTGCTAGAACAGGAACTTACCCAGTAGAAATCAAGGATGGGAGGGGGGGGAGGGGAGGGGGATGTATTCTTACACCGCTACCAAAACAAGGGAAGAAGAAGGGACCACCAGGTTATCGCCGGCCTAGAATCCTCCTGCTATCTGCAGGATGAAACGAATCTACTCGAGGTTGAGTGAAAATATCACGTGTACCCAAGCTGCCTATAGAGGTGGTCAAAGCACCACCGAGCTCATTTTCACAGTGAATACTCTAGCCGGAAAGGCTATCACTTCCAGTTCTTCTTCCAGATTACAGTACTGTTGCTAGATATGAGCAAGACATTCGATAGAGTTGATCGAGGGAAACTAGAGGACATAAAGAGGAGAAAGCGAAGATTGGAAACCGTGTAAGTACGTTGGCAGCCTGATCGACACGGGTGAATACATTAAAGGTCACAAGAGCATTCCCCAAAAATTATTTCGAAGAAAAAGCTAAATAACACAATTTTTATTTTATTTCTCTTCAAAGTATCTTTCGTTACATTTTATGACTTTAATATTGCATATTCAAGGTAAACCAAGCAGTTATTTCCGGTAAATTTCACATTTGAAGAGAAAAACATTGTCACATGACTCCCAACAGCCAATCATGAAACTGGGCAGTCTACTACACTTCTTCAATTTAGGATGACTGCTCTTGCCCTTTAAGAGGAGAATTTAATTAACAATTGCCTCCTACACACAATATCGCTCCACTCTATGAAGCACGAAGATTGAATTGAAAATCAGACTCAGGCTCTTCGATGCTTACATCTCCAGTATTTTCCTATGTAACAGTGAGGTTTGGAGTTTAACCGAGACCCAGGAACACACAATCGATGTCTTCCAACGAGGTCTATGGGGGAATGCTAAAAACCAGTTGGCCGTACACTCTGAGCAACGATGTCCTATACGAACGCACAGGAGTAAAACCATGGAGTGAGAACATCACCATGAGAAGAATGAAATCGGTCGGTCACCTCATGAGACTGCCGGTCGAAACACCAGCCAGGCAAGCTTTACAAGAATCAGGAGATCAAGAGGAAGACCGGTAACTACCTGGTGCGGTAGAGTCAATAAAGACCTCAAAGACATTACACCGGATCTTCATCTTGGATCGGACGCTTTGACATTACTTACAAGTGACACTCGAAAGATGTGGAGAGCTATCGTGAGTGGTAATGCGCAGTGCCGACAAACGGGAATAGCGTATCAGACGACGGACTATCTATATCTATGCTTGTAATATCTTTGGTAGAACATTTACTCCAACATGACCGCTGGGCAGTATTATGACTTCATAATGAAAAACCTCTATAGACGAATCCGGACAGCAAGTGGTGATCATAACTTGGGACTATCACCTTTCACTCTTTCAATTTCATTCCTTACCTGTATAATGGATGGTTGCACACTAAATTGAATCTTGATTTCTTCAACTTGACTGAATGTAGGCAATAAATGAAGACGATTTAAAGCTGATGGACCCACTATAATGGCCGTCTTATAGTAAATGAACACAAGCGCCAATCGAATTCGTCTTATGTGAATTGCGAGTATACTACAAAGATATCATAAACGTGGTACCGAACTCCCATCCCTACACTGTTAGACGTTCTGACTCCTCACGGGGGCTCAATCGGAGGGGTGATGTGTTGATTTGACATGCGCAGTTCTATTCGGTGATTTGCGCGCACAACTTGCGTAACAGAAAATTCCATTGTGACGACATGTCAGCGTTCAGTAATTTTCAAATCGAGTTTTATACGCTGGTAGGAACATTTCTCCGTGTATAGTCTGGGGTAATTGACGCGAACTTCTGCGTACTTGGAAAACGAACAAACAATTGTTTTTCGTTGTTAGTGTGTATAGAATACAAACGCGTGTATAGATGAACGTTTGTGGCGATACAATAAAACACTGACCAACCAGTAAGTCCATGAACTTAAAACCAGTCGCTGTGCCTTCATGTTCAATTGTTCTTAGGTGGAATGCCTCGAAGCAAAGAACTTCCATGTAAGTGAAATTTATGTCAATCTAACAAATGTTACCAGAAGGAAAGAGTTATTATTAGTTTAACTTATCAAACCAATCACCGCAACCATGGCAAATACTATCTTCCACTAATTTGTAGTCTTTGCTCACTGATTAACTCTTTCCTCACCTTAAAAATACAAAGAAACATTTTAATTACACGACATTTATGACGCACCAGCACGAATGTGTCGTAATAATGTGTCAGGTATTAATAAAAGATAACATTTAAAACCGGTTTTAAATACGGTTCTTCACATTTCAAGTTTGATTTAAAATAATGCGCAAATAAGTTCAAGTCTTCCTTTTAACTCGCCTCTTACGAAGGGTTCAAAATTAAGTTGTGGGCATATTCTACAGTTTCCGTCCAGGCAGCTCCCTGCCTCAACCCACAGGGGTAACATCATGACAAAGGCACTGGGCAAACACAGGTGAACCTCGTTCAAGTATACTCCTGGAGATATTTGTGGGCAAAGTTTAACCTAATTATCCCAACGTTAAAGAAACTCTACAACATAAAGCAGATTTAAGTCGTACCCATGACCTGAAAATATGAGGGGGTACATAGCGGGATATTTGTGAGACTAAACATGTTTTAAGTCAGTCGAGGGCAAGGAAATCTTTCCCTTGAATTGGAAGTTGGCCAAGGTTGCGTTGAACGTCTCCTCTTCACAAACTATTTAGAATCTCTTCTTCATTTGAGCCAATCGGTTCTCAAATGTGGGTTGATATGGTCACTTCCATCAAAAATTTACTCTGTAAAAATCTCCAGTCAATGGGTGTATTTTAATAAATTGCCCCCTCTGAAAAATTCGACCCAATTCTTTAGAAAGAAAAATGGTCATGGACGCAACCCTTTTGTCTATTTTGTTAACAATTCTGCCTATTCTTTGTGTGCATTGTCAATGACATGTTAGGGATTTTGAACTCCCTTGTGACTTTGTAGGTCTAATAAAATGGGTTAAAATGTATATTCGGGAGGTTTACTGTAATAGCTAACGAAAGGTAACTTCTAAATTGGTGCTCCACCACTCCGTCTTTACCAAAAGGCACGTGTGTGTGTGTGTATTTGTCTAATTCGGAACTACGGGGAAAGTACGTTGTTCCTAAAAAGTCGACCAGAAGGTAAAAATTTAATAGGTTCGCGTTAACGTTTCCACCAACTTGTTTTAAAGGAATACGTTAACGTATGGTAACGACTTTTTTGGATTCACACGTTAGATGATACTACTTCAATGTTTACAAATTTACAATGACTCGTATCTGTATAAACACGTGAGCATGGCTGTCCGTTGAAATAACCATGACGTTGTTTATATGATGCAGACGTCAGGGGCGAAATATATGCTTACTTATGGATTTAGTTTATTTAAGAACTTATTTGACCGGCTATGCCCTCAAATGATTTTACTGTATTTTCAAGGTAAGAACATAGTAACTCAGTGAGATAGTTCATTAATAAGTGGAAAGTAGAATAGCATCCTAATTCGGGTAAATGCTTATTAGTCCTTTAAAACAGATAATAAGCTCAGGTGGTAACTATCTCAATCTCAGTGCAAACTTATTTGTCGTGGATTCAATTAAGAAATTAGAAAAAAAAAAAAAAAACTTCTGTTGAGCAGGAGTTCTCAGAACTGTTGCTAGAAACTGATGACGCATTTGTTACATTAATTAGTTGGAGAGGTCAAACAAATTCTGTCACCAGATAAGTCTCGTCCCATTCGTTAGGCTGAATCACTTCTGGAACACGCACTTCTTCAGACACAACACACTGGCCGCGACAGTACTTAGACAATCTTTCCGCCTGAATGCAAAACTTTCATCATCTGTGGCAAGCCACAAGTAATCCATTGATGGATGTAGCGTTTTTTACGTTGTCCTTACTCACTAGTGTTGTTGTGGGATTTGATAGATATATGGCCGTCTGCTGGCCTCACACCAAACGATTGAATGTGCGAAAGTCCTTAATCCTTTCGGTAACTTGCGCAGTGTTTTCATTTATTTTGTCCACTCCTGCAGTTTTTTCTGTTAGCATATCCCTTGAAGAAAACGCGTTGCTTTGCAGCAGACGTTTCGGTACCGATAATTTTTTCTTACGACTCTGGAGTTTCATAGGCTCTGCTACCGTCGTGTTGTCATTGATTATAATTGTAATGTGCTACACCCTTGTGTGGAGACGGTTACGAAAGAAAAGATTTGTCACAAGCTTAACTACGCAGAACAGACCAGTACAAACGGTAAATAATGATGAAGGGGGAGTAGGAACCAACCAGCAAACCAGAGCAACGTGGGCAATTTTCTCGAAACCAGCTACGTTTGCAAGTTGCAGTCATAAAACATATCCGAGTACAAGTCGGGAAACAAAACCAGATGTCGCGAAGTCATCGTGTCAAGTCAATGAAATTTCCACGACCAACGATTGTGGGAGTAATGTATTTTTGGAGAGCACTGAGAGACAGTTTTCAGTTGAAAGAAACAACGGAAGCTTAACGAATAACTCAGAAGTCCCAAACGAAACTGAAGTGCCTATGAAGAATCTTTCAAGAACGGAGGAAATCATACACGCACCCCGGGAGAATTATTCTGGGATTGCAGTTAACAAAGTGGGACAAAATACATCTCCCATTAGGCCTACATTGTCAACAGCTCCATTGAGACCATCAAATATGACAATTGCAATCCAACGTAGAATTACGACTATGCTTTTTATTAGTTCTGTGATAACCGTGATTACGACAATTATTGTAACATTTGTCGTCATCATACCAAAACCAATTCTGAGCGATATCAAACATACACACAAACCACTTTTTATTTTTATTCGCGTGACGCCCAAGTTGAGTTTCATTAGTAATATCATCAATCCTTTTATTTACGGTTTGATTGATAAAAGATTTCGAAAGGAAAGTTTGAAAGTGATGAGGTGTGCACGTGTAAACCTACATTAAATATCGATTCAATTAGAATTACATTATGGCATTTAAACTATACGCAGGGGGCTGTTCAGAATCCCAGTTCAACCACTGTGGTAAAAAATATTTTAAACGTAGAATTCAAACCAAGATCCCTACAGTGTACGTTGTACGCGCTTGCCACTAACAGAGCTTCAAATGCAGGAATGGGAGTGTTGATTTGACATGCTCAGAGTTCTATTGACAAATCTGGACAGCATGTGATGGTGTTATTTCAGTCGGCCATATCTGATCTCAATCACCTTTTAATCTGTAAATTTCCTTGTTTACCTGTACAATGTGCACTTAATTGTTTCTTGATTTCTTCAATTTCACTCTGAATGTGAGGGTTTAAAATTCATGTAGACATTAAATGACGACTATTTAAGGCTGATGGACCCCACCAATGGCTGCCCACAGAATAACTAAACAAAAGCGCTGATCGGATTCGTTTATAAGGTGATTAGTGAGCATTACAATGAACACGTTACTGGGAAATCCTTTGTGATAGGCCACCAGCGTGCGTGCATTTTTAGAACACATTGCATAAACAAATGGTGCCTTTCTCTGTGTGATTATCAGAGGTAATTAACGCGCATTTTTCCGTTCTAGGTTGAGTAGCGCACAGGACGTTTTCGATTAAAAGCGCACGAGAAGGAAATCGTGTGTACAGCGTGCTTTCACATTACATCACAACTGATAATCGGCGCCCACCGCCTGGCAAAATTGAAGGGTGTTTCAATGCTTCCCAGCTAGCTACACGAAAGGCGTCTACCCGTCAAAAGGGGCAGGGTTTGTGACGTAAATGAAAGCACTCTACAAATCTGCGCTTGTGAAGATACCATAACTGTCCATGAACTTCTAACCAGTCGTTTGGATTCCAAGCTCAAGCGTTCTTTAGTAGAAAGCCGCGAAGAGGCAAAAACCTGTTCCGTGTAAGTGAAAAGTATGAACGAATAATGTTTTAACATATGCGATGTTTTGGAATCTCTTGTATATAAACTACTGGAAGACATTAGTTTTCTTTTTGGGATCCGAAAGGACTGGACAGTCATCAACACTTCCGCGCCTCCGTTTCGCCTACTTATCTACAAACAGGCCAATGGTTTCGACCCGAGAATGGTCAGCGCATCATTTCAGCATCTTTGACTGACGATACATGAAAACGTCACCATCAGTCAACAACTGATGTATTGACGACTCAAAAATCTCTTAGGGGATGTTATCCTCTTCCCTTCCCCGTAGACTACGGCCCTGATTCGTCACCCCAAACTACAGTTTTACCGGAGTCTACCATACAACTCAAGTGGCACAACTCTTCCATTGAATTCAAATTAAAAAGGAGTCTTAGATTGGTTCATATTATACAACAAACACGGAGAAAGATTTGTTTAAAGAATAGGGCGCTGTGGATATACACTGGTTGATTCCGAATAAGGATGAGGCTGTCGGAAGTCGGAGGGAATAGGAAAGTAAGCAGGTTGTGAGAATTAAAACTGCCTCGGATGATAAATATTGCCTTTAACTTAAGGAACTGTTGTAGGCAATTATCTTACAGCAAAGATTTGTGTATTCAAACTTCCTTTTTTTGGGGGTGGGGGGGGGGGGGGTGGGTGGGGGGACGAGGACTTGGATCATCAAGAGCCGAGGGACTTTTCACCTTTAACGAAACGCTGTCCTGTGAAGAGGGTGTCCCCCTCCCCTTTGATAACATTTTTCATTTTTTATTAAGCCTTAGTGGAAACTTGCCCCCAAATGTCGCTTTACCCACACAAAGTTGGAAAAATTAGAATGTTTTTTCCAACAAAAGCGTAATATGTACACTTCCAAAACCCCCCAAATTGTAGTAACCTAATATACTTTTTGCCCACATTATAACTCATTAAAATAACGCTGTGGGCTTTAGAATGTTGAAAAGGAGAGAGAAGGGCATAGAAGTTGTCTAGAGGCAAGTGCGGCTATAGGCTATGGTGTGGTACAATTTCGCTCTTATAAATGTAGTATGAATCCGTAATCTATATAATTTACACCTTTTACGGAAAAAGTTGGAGCTCTGACATCGCCATGTGTTAATTCAAAATCGGAGAATGTAATGAATGATGTTCAACCTAATAAATACCACGTTATCTTTTCATATTTGTTTAAATACTCGGCTGATCCAAAATCATTTGTTAGTACTATCAATATCTAGTTAAAAATATTGATTGGCGAGAAAATTGTCTCCGAGCCGTATGGTTTGCACAACAGCTTAATGTCACAACCTATTTCTCTTTTCGCTAATTACTTTACTATCATGTATTTGTATCGTAGTATGTGTACTTAAATTTTATCGTTATAATTATAGTCCTAATAAAAATACTGCACCTTTTCAGTCATTGCAAGTTGGTCTTGAGATAAATTTTAAAAATATCGATGTATCAAGAAGTGTGTTCAATATTTTTTATTTTAATCCCAATCTCTCACAGTTTTTAATTGCATCACGTTTGGAAAAGGGACTTTTTTTAATCCTACGCCCCCATCCTCAGAAAAAAAAACCTACCCAAAAGACCTCTAAGCGTTGGCACGGGGCGTACAGAAAATTTTGAAAAACCGCAATGCCTCAGACAGCAGAAAATGTCACTTTCCAGGGTTGTAAGTAGAGTCTAAGCTGTCGATTTCCTGCATCCTTTTTCAATAAAAAGTTCAGTTCAGTAAAAATAGAACAATCGCAGAATAAGCCAGTTAATTCATTTTGGTGGCTCTGAACATGCGCAGTACGTCCAAACTGTCGAGATAAACAATCCAATCCCGCACCAAAAACACGTTTTCCAAAATTTGAGTTTACATGAAAACTTGGTGAAATCAATCTTTCTTAATCCATAACGTAAGGATGAATATTTAGTTTGATTTTGTGGAATGGATTGTGTCTAAACTATTTTTTTGTAAAAATGTGCGTTTTAATCTGCCGAAGATCAGCACTAAGACCCTATTTCATTGGCGTTGCCAGGATGGGATTTTTGGGGGCCTAGGTAACAAGTGTGGGGGGGGGGCTGGTACCTCCTTAGGTCAGGCACGGCAAGACCATCTAAGCGGAACGCCACCATCAGTTGGCGCGGAGCGTACAAAAAATTTTGGGCTTTAAAACCCCTCCAGATGACCGGAAACGGCACTTCCCACGTGTTTTAAGCTGGATGTACCCAGCCTTGAAATACGAATCTCAAGTCTGTGACTTCTCAAATAATGAGAATCAAAAACCAATCTATGAAAAATGGTAATACATACACTTTTTAGGGACCCCAAAACTGGGCACATCTGATCTGTGGCCTGGGGGATGAGACTAAAGGGAACCGGTATCTCCCTTTCCCTTGGGAATAATTGTAAACTTCAGAAGGACGTAGATCGCAAATGCGGCAATATTTGAATCTAAGCGGGGCGCCACCATCAGTTGGCGCGGAGCGTACAAGAAAATTTGGGGCATTAAAACCCCTCCAGATGGCCGGAAACGGCACTTCCCAAGTGTTTTAAACTGGATGTACCCAGCCGCAAACGCAGCAATATTTGAATGGATTTCAGCTTACCTATAACTGTATACGCCACTACCTTAACCCTTTAACAAGAAAACCAAAAGTAGTTGTGTCCCCTTCTGAGAAACTTTCTTTGCGTTAGATTTCCTAGATGCAAAATGGTTCTATGTTTTGCAAAACTTTAAACTGATTATAGGCCTAAGTTGTAGGATTTTCCCTTTTTTGGGAGCATGAAAAATATCAAAATATTTTTAGCTTTTGTAGAGATTTTACAAGAGACATACATACTACCAAAGGAACAATGTGCAAAATGGTGCAGTATTTGTCCATCGGTACATTACGTAGTCAAAATTAAAATACTGCGAATAAATCTCTCAAAATAATTGAACCGCAAAGCATAAGTATGGATCATGTGGGAAACACACAAAATCAGGACCTTGTGAACATTTTACAAATCCCCCGGACGCCAGTGCCAACTAGTAAAAAGAGGACTTGTCGAAAAAAAAAATCGTCCTACAGTGGCACTTCGCATGGGCAGGAGTGAGGCACGACATAGTCCTAGGCCTACTTGTTAAGGATGAAAGGGAAGAATTATCTTAAGGCAGTACCTTACCCTTACCTGCTTACGGTATTTTTTGTGTATGATAAAGTACAGGAATGGTCGTGTTCAAGTGGTCTCCAGTGTACGATTGCCTTATTTTTAGTTAATCAATCAGTCATCCGAATGGCAGAAAGGGTTTAACCTAACAAAGTCACATTTAGGTTTGTCGTCGATACTTTCGTTTCATCTTCTAAGTGCAATGCAATAAACAACAAAGCAGATCACAAACGGTATCTAATTTAGTGAAAGTAGGCATTTTGAAGTTATTATTTGATTTCATACGTGTGCACAAAATGTGTTTTACACACATCCATCCATGTTTTTTTTTTAATTTTTATACATTTTATTTTTTTAATTTTTACACGTTTTATTTATGTACTGTTTTGAAGGAAATACATTAAAGTTTATTTCCGTTCAAAAATTTTATTTTTTTCAATTACTTTATCAGGATGCAAAAAAACTGGGGGCCTGGAGAAAATCTGGGGGCCTAGTTCCCCCAGCCCCCCCCCCCCCCGGTGGCTATGCCACTGCCCTATTTTCGTTCCACTCGGCTAGACACTTAGCGTGGTGTGCACGAAGTGAGGAAAACAAGTTTACACTGTACGCTACGTGCTGAGCACGGTATGTATATCCCACGCTATGCCCCACAATTCCATGCGGCAACAATTACCGAACTCGATTACTGCAAAATGGTTAGAATCTTTCCCGAAAGTGAAGGGGTGTAGCCTTTCTTTAGTGTGGGGAAGGAAAAATCGACTCTCCGTCCCAATTCTTGGGGTCGTCCTGGGGGAGGAGTGTCAGGACATGGGGTGGGTGCCCCAATCCTTTTTCCTCTTTCACACTAGACAGCTAGACCCACCCTATTAAAATGTTTGTGTAAATTAATTCCCCAACATGTGTAATTTGTCCACATTTGAAGATAGGTGGACTAGTTACAGAACAATGTGTAAATTCTACACAACTTTTTAAAGACTGCATGTGATGAAAATGTCCTGATTTTTCGCTTGAGAATTCCATCCAGTTCTTTTGATGGTACACAGAGTCTTCCTATAAATATTCTCTTTACTCCGCCATCCTGACTTTTCAAATCTGTACTACCGCCAGTTTGTAACACTAGGTGGCGGGTGGCTTTATGGCTCGATACGTAGATTCGTGTACGTACGTCTGCCATCTGCAACGTACTTGCGTGTGCAGCTTATATGCAGTGCATTACTTCCAACGTGATTATCCATTCTCATAGACGTAGACAATGTGTACATACGAACTACGTACGTAGGCATACGTACCGCTTAGCCCACTATCGCACTATCAGCCCTCTTTCAATTGCACAAGATAATATTAGATGAGATGAGCCGAGACGAGACGGGACGGGAAAAGATCAGATGAGATGAGATGAGATCAGATCAGAGATCGTGACAGGAGAACATTCAACAAAAAACAATAAAGTAAATATAAAAAAAAAACAAATAATAAAGAAGAAAATACAAACCAAAACACTTTAACGAGTTGTATTATTGTTAAAAATCGAAATGGAGAGTGGAACAAACGAAAACCTGTATCTATCAGTGTTTACACTAGACATACAAATTCTTGTACCTGAATGGCAGAATTTATATGAAAGGAAAAATAGAGGAGATGGGTTGACCGCTGGGGAGTATTATGACTTCATAATGAAAAATCTCTATAGACGAATCCGGACAGCAAGTGATGGTCTTAACTTGGGACTATATCACCTCTCAACCTTTCAATTTCCTTCCCAACCTGTATGATGGATGGTTGCACGACACTAAACTGTATCTTGATTACTTCAATTTCACTGAATATAAGGGTTTGAAATTCATGACGACAATAAATGAAGACGATTTAAAGCTGATGGACCCACTATAATGACCGTCTATATAGTCACTGAACACAAGCGCCATTCGAATTCGTCTTATGTGAATTGCGAGTATACTACAAAGATATCATAAACGTAGTAGCATAGTGGGTCGCTGAATGACGCCCCGACCATTTCAAAATGGTTATACAGAATGAAACATACCTTAACACTGTCCTGCTTGCCATTTTCAAATGGTTAGTAATCCAAGGGTGTAGTTATACCCATAGTTATCAATCCTCAACCCAAAATTCAGATTAAGAGAGATAGATTTAATTCAAAATTTTTCTCTGTCGTCAACCTTGAAATAGCACAGATAGTGACGAATTTTCCATATATGTAGTGTGTCACCATTTACATTGACTTTGTACAGTTACGTATAGGTACCTACGTAGCAAGCCGTATGGTTTAGTCCTTGGCGCGAATCAACAGTGTAGCACGGAAGTGTTGAGCAACGGAGTCTGACCAGCAGTAAGGCGTTTTGGAGTCGTACACACACTACCGTGCAAAACTTATTACGCTTGTCGACCTAACCGACCTAAGAAAGACGTTAAGTTTGGTCAAGTTATAAACTAATAGATATATCCTAATAACTTAGTTTATGCACTCATCACATTAAACACGAGTAACTACGTCAGATGGAGGAGTACTTCAAGCAGTGTACACCAGAACGAGGTAATTTTCGTAATTTTGGTGGAGTAGTATTTCCAAATGTTAAAACTAAACATAAATGTAGGAAGTAGTTGGGAAAAGCTTGAAAATTAATCACATTTAGATACAAGCGTACCTGAAATGGATTCATCATCGTGCAAAACGAACCATTGGATAGTTCCAACAGGGTTAGGCTCCTATTACTTACGGTACTAATGTGCTACTTGGTAATTTTTGAGGATGCGTCATTCCCGGGCCCGCGTCACTTTCGGTGCTTTTACTATACCAAACTCCTATCCCTACACTGCTAGACGCGCTGACTCCTCACGGGGGCTCACGGGGGAAACATTTTAATTACACGACATTTATGACGCTCCAGCACGAATGTGTCGTAACAATGTGTCAGCTATTAATAAAAGATAAAATTTAAAACCGGTTTTAAATACGGTTCTTCACATTTCAAGTTTGGTTTAAAATACTGCGCAAGTTCAAGTCATCCTTTTAAGTCGCCTCTTACGAAGGGTTGGTAATTAAGTTGTGGGCATATTCTACAGTTCCCATCCAGGCAGCTCCCTGCCTCAACCCACAGGGGTAACATCATGACAAAGGCACTGGGCAAACACAGGTGAACTTCGTTCAAGTATACTCCTGGAGATATTTGTGGGCAAAGTTTAACCTAATTATCCCAACGTTAAAGAAACTCTACAACATAAAGCAGATTCCCAGTACGCAACAAGCTGGCGGTCCGCCAGCGTTTTAACGCCGCTAAACGCCGGCGTAAAAACGCTAGCTACCCGCTGGAGGACCACCGGAAGTAGAGATGAATAAAACCCAGGCGGAAAGCCGACAGTGGACCGACGGAGGACCGATGGCTAAATTTTGTGAGAAAAAAAATTGCTTGTACGATCTCAGAGAATACATTTTCGTACTAAAAAAGCAAATACTGGTAACTTCGGAAAATGTAATGATGGTCTAACAAAAACTGGTCAATTAAAGCCGGTGGGGAAAGGCTGGCGGACCGCCATCGTTTCCAAGCTGGATAAACGCTGCCAGCAGTGATGTAATCACAACCACAACTCTAAATATTACAAAATTAATTTGATCATTTTTAAGAGGATTGTTCTTCTTTGAAGTATATTGAAAAACTAACATAGTTTTTAAAGTTTCTTTTTAACTTTATGTAATCTCTTTCTCCTCAAAAAGACATGAAAAAAAATTAATGTTCTGCAAATTCAACAACAGCGTACGAGCCTCTTCCATCTTTTAGCGTCACTTTGCGGTACATTTCAAAACAATCAGTCGGCGTCGAATAGGCTCTTTTTTCTTGATACTATTCTCTGGAGGTTTACGAACATAACGTTCATCAGTTTCAACCCCCTACTTCTAAGGTAAGATTTGAAAATGTATTTCAGTTGTTCATTTTAAAGCGTTGTAATTAATGACTGAAATGGAACCACGATTTTTCACAGTGTGATTCCAAATCTTTGACTCCCGCAACCTTAGCCTAACGTTAACAATTATATACACGGCTTGGGCTAGGCCTAACGTTACGTTTGTTCTTTGCATTACATTTTACATTAGGCCTACATAAAAGAGCATAGCCTAGGCCGTGTGCTATACTGAGTAACTCACGGGCCAATTTGCAATGATAGACCAACGTAGCCTATAGGACGTTGGCTAGACTGAAATAATTTGTCCCAAATCTTGTCATTTTGCATTTAAGATATTTGTTGCATTTACCTGGCTTTAGTTTAAACCAGGACCTAACTTGTAACGTTAGGCTAGGTCTAGACTAGCCTAAGTGTAACTGTAAGACTAAGTTAGGCTAGGCTAAGTTACTAGACCTAGCCTACTTTCTTTGCAGTTTCAGCTACAGTACGATAGCCCAAAAGTTAGGCTAGCACTAGTAGTATAGTATTAGTAGTTGATTCTAAGTTTCAACAGGTTCTTAATTCGAACACCTCATTGAAATGGAATATTTATTCACTGTTCGATGCTTAATGATTGTCAGTCTTACCATACTATATGGAGCCATAATTATTTCTTAATGGTGTTTTAAGTAATTGAAGAAAATACTGTCTCATGACCGATATATAAATGATTTTAATTAGGTGTTCGAAAGTAGAACCTGTTCGAACTTTGAACCAACCATTAAAGTAGTAACAACAAGCAGTCTGAGCTGGGACAAGACCTGGTAGGCCTACTGTATATACAACTTAGTTCACAGGATTCCTTGTGTTATACAGTTTGTACAGAAGACATAAAAAAGACAAAGTAGGACACATAACGGAACAAACAGTGCTTTAGTGGTCCTTGAACAGGATGGTGCCAAATACAAGACAACAACGAAATTTTTTGATAGGCTTAAAACTTTTTCAGGGTACTGGTTGTTTTGCCTCCTTGACAGTTCTCCCCCAACCATGTTCGCCCAGGTCGTTTCGCCCCCAACGAGGAGGTCGTCACCCCCAAATACTTATTAGTATGACAACATATAAACTGACCTTTAATTGCAGTTTTTTGTAGTTGTCATAAATTTTAAAAAAGTTAAGATAGTTGGCAAGAATGTGACAAAAACCAAGTCAAGTAAGGGTAGGCGCTGCGTTATCTGACGCACCAACCAGTCATATGTTAAGTTGACCTGGTAAGCTGGCCATTTCGGGGGCGTTCCGCCGGCGTTTGCCGCCGGTGGTCCGCTAAACGTGCTGATAGCGGTCCGCTGGTGGACCGCTAGCCTTATGCTAACTGGGTTCAAGTCCTACCCATGACCTGAAAATATGTGGGGGTACATAGCGGGGTATTTGTGAGACTAAACATGTTTTAAGTCAGTCAAGGGCAAGGAAATCTTTCCCTTGAATTGGAAGTTGACCAAGGTTGCGTTGAACGTCTCCTCTTCACAAACTATTTAAGATCTCTTCTTCATTGGAGCCAATCGGTTCGCAAATGTAGATTGACAAAAATTTACTCTGTAAAAATCTCCAGTCAATGGGTGTATTTTAATAAATTGCCCCCTCTGAAAAATTCGACCCAATTCTTTAGAAAGAAAAATGGTCATGGACGCAACTCTTTAGTCTGTTTTGTTAACAATTCTGCCTATTCTTTGTGTGCATTGCCAATGACATGTTAAGGATTTTGAACTCCCTTGTGACTTTGTAGGTCTAATATAATGGGTTAAAATGTATATTCGGGAGGTTTATTGTAATAGCTAACGAAAGGTAACTTTTAAATTGGTGCTCCACCACTCCGTCTTTACCGAAAGGCACGTGTGTGTGTGTGTGTATTTGTCTAATTCGGAACTATGGGAAAGTGCGTTGTTCCTAAAAAGTCGACCAGAAGGTAAAAATTTAAAAGGTTCGCGTTAACGTTTCCACCAACTTGTTTTAAAGGAATACGTGAACGTATGGTAACGACTTTTTTGGATTCACACGTTAGATGATACTACTTCAATGTTTACAAATTTACAATGACTCGTATCTCTATAAACACGTGAGCATGGCTGTCCGTTGAAATAACCATGACGTTGTTTATATGATGCAGACGTCAGGGGCGAAATATATGCTCACTTATGCATTTATTTTATTTAAGAACTTTTTTGACCGGCTATGCCCTTAAATAACTCTACTGTATTTTCAAGGTAAGAACATAGTAACTCAGTGAGATAGTTCATTAATAAGTGGAAAATAGAATAGCATATCAGGGGTCACTAATCCTAATTCGGGTAAATGCTTATTTGTCCTTTAAAACAGATAATAAGCTCAGGTGGTACCCAATTCAATCTGAGTGCAAACTTTTTTGTCGAGGATGCAATTAAGAAATTAGAAAAAAACTTCTGTTGAGCAGGAGTTCTCAAAACTATTGCTAGAAACTGATGACGCATTTGTTACTGCTGAATTAATTAGTTGGAGAGGTCAAACAAATTCTGTCACCAGATAGGTCTCGTCCCATTCGTTAGGCTGAATCACTTCTGGAACACGCACTTCTTCAGACAAAACACACTGGCCGCGACAGTACTTAGACAATCTTTCCGCCGGAATGCAAAACTTTTATCATCTGTGGCAAGCTACAAGTAATCCATTGATGGATTTAGTGATTTTCGGAACTATCTCAGCCTTCAATGCTACTTATCTTCTTGCCCTGTAATTTGGTGACATTACCTTTACCTGCTGTCCACATTGAGTAGAACAGTTTGTACAAATTTCGATTTTTCCAAGATGGATCTTGAAACGGAGGCCGTAGTAAGGATCATTTTTATTGTCGTTATCATTGTAATCGGAGTTCCTAGTAACATTCTTGTTCTAAAAGTGTATTTCCAGAAAGCAAGAAAATCAAGTACATATGTTTTTATCTCGTTTTTGGCTATTTCGGATCTTCTACGTTGTGCGTTCATTCCTTTAGAGATAGGTGTGCATCTATCAACGGCTACGGATACAATAGAAAAGTTGTGTAAGAGTAAGGCTTTCATGACGATAGCGTTTTTTACGTTGTCCTTACTCACTAGTGTTGTTGTGGGATTTGATAGATATATGGCAGTCTGCTGGCCTCACACTAAACGATTGAATGTGCAAAAGTCCTTAATCCTTTCGGTAACTTGCGCAGTGTTTTCATTTATTTTGTCCACTCCAGCAATTTTTTCTGTTAGCATATCCCTTGAAGAAAACGCGTTGCTTTGCAGCAGACGTTTCGGGACCGATAATTTTTTCTTACGACTCTGGAGTTTCATAGGCTCTGCTACCGTCGTGTTGTCATTGATTATAATTGTAATGTGCTACACCCTTGTGTGGAGACGGTTACGAAAGCAAAGATTTGTCACAAGCTTAACTACGCAGAACAGACCAGTACAAACGGTAAATAATGATGAAGGGGGAGTAGGAACCAACCAGCAAACCAGAGCAACGTGGGCAATTTTCTCGAAACCAGCTACGTTTGCAAGTTGCAGTCATAAAACATATCCGAGTACAAGCCGGGAAACAAAACCAGATGTCGCGAAGTCATCGTGTCAAGTCAATGAAATTTCCACGACCAACGATGGTGGGAGTAATGTATTTTTGGAGAGCACTGAGAGACAGTTTTCAGTTGAAAGAAACAACGGAAGCTTAACGAATAACTCAGAAGTTCCAAACGAAACTGAAGTGCCTATGAAGAATCTTTCAAGCACAGCGAAAAACATACACGCACCCCGGGAGAATTATTCTGGGATTGCAGTTAACAAAGTGGGACAAAATACATCTCCCATTAGGCCTACATTGTCAACAGCTCCATTGAGACCATCAAATATGACAATTGCAATACAACGTAGAATTACGACTATGCTTTTTATTAGTTCTGTGATAACCGTGATTACGACAATTATTGTAACATTTGTCGTCATCATACCAAAACCAATTCTGAGCGATATCAAACATACACACAAACCACTTTTTATTTTTATTCGCGTGACGCCCAAGTTGAGTTTCATTAGTAATATCATCAATCCTTTTATTTACGGTTTGATTGATAAAAGATTTCGAAAGGAAAGTTTGAAAGTAATGAGGTGCGCGCGTGTAAACCTACATTAAATATCGATTCAATTAGAATTACATTATGGCAGTTAAACTATCAAGGCAGGGGGCTGTTCAGAATCCCAGAGGTGGGCAGTTCAACCACTGTGGTCAAAAATATTTTAAACGTAGAATTCAAACCAAGATCCCTACAGTGTACGTTGTACGGGCTTGCCACTAACAGAGCTTCAAATGCAGGAATGGGAGTGTTGATTTGACATGCTCAGAGTTCTATTGACAAATCCGGACAGCAAGTGATGGTGTTATTTCAGTTGGCCATATCTGATCTCTATTACCTTTTAATCTGTAAATTTACTTGTTTACCTGTACAATGTGCACTGGTTTTGCACTTAATTGTTTCTTGATTTCTTCAATTTCACTCTGAATGTGAGGGTTTAAAATTCATGTAGATATTAAATGACGACTATTTAAGGTTGATGGACCCCACCAGTGGCTGCCTACACAATAACTAAACAAAAGCGCTGATCGGCTTCGTTTATAAGGTTATTAGTGAGCATTACAATGAACACGTTACTGGAAAATCCTTTGTGACAGGCCACCAGCGTGCGTGCATTTTTAGAACACATTGCATACGCAAATGGTGCCTTTCTCTGTGTGATTATCAGAGGTAATTAACGCGCATTTTTCCGTTCTAGGGTGAGTAGCGCACATGATGTTTTGGATTAAAAGCGCACGAGAAGGAAATTGCGTGTACAGCGTGCTTTCACATTTCATCACAACTGGTAATCCGCGCCCACCGCCGGGCAAAATTGAAGGGTGTTTCAATGCTTCCCAGCTAGCTACACGAAAGGCGTCTACCCGTCAAAAGGGGCAGGGCTTGTGACGTATAGTAAGTTATCATGAGTCGATCACTGTCTTCTAAACGCCATAGAAGCGAGTAGGTGCGATGTGATTGCGATACTAGAATAACTTGCAATGCAAATTCTTCAAATAACATCAAAACCAATTACTTGTCATCATGTTTTAGATTTTTAAAGCAAAAATGTTAGTTATGGCCAGATTTTCAAGTTTCAGCAAAAGTATGAACCAGAAATTTGCAAAAATCAGTAAAAATGATGATGAAAATGTATCTCATGGAGTTTTACGTAGGGATTCTGATAGATAGGAGATTTTTGTACCATTATGTCAAACTCTGATCATAAAAATAGTAATTTGTAGGATTTTATTTGTTTGTTGTATGAAGTGATCGACTCATGATTACTTCATAAGCATTGCTACTTGCACTGCCTCCTACATTTCAAGATTCACTTTCTACAAATTACTCAGTCCAAACAACACCAAAATATAGCACAAAGAAGAAGACAGATTACAAAATATTACATTCAAATTTTATCGATTTTTGTAGATGTTTTCATATTTTGTGGTAACGAACTTTATTAGTTGATCGACTCATGATAATCCCAGTATAAATGAAAACACTCTACAAATCTGCGCTTGTGAAGATACCATAAAAACTGTCCATGAACTTCTAACCAGTCGTTTGGATTCCAAGTTCAAGTGTACTTAAGTAGAAAGCCGCGAAGAGGCAAAAACCTGTTCCGTGTAAGTGAAAGGTATGAACGAATAATGTTTTAACATATGCGATGTTTTGGAATCTCTTGTATATAAACTACTGGAAGACATTAGTTTTCTTTTTGGGATCCGAAAGGACTGGACAGTCATCAACACTTCCGTGCCTTCGTTTCGCCTACTTATCTACAAACAGGCCAATGGTTTCGACCCGAGAATGGTCAGCGCATCATTTCAGTTTAGGTTCTACGCTTGTATTATCTTTGACTGCCGATACATAAAAACGTCACCATCACTCAACAACTGATGTATTGACGACTCGAAAATAATCCAGGGGATGTTATCCTCTTCCCTTCCCCGTAGACTACGGCCCTCATTCGTCACCCCAAACTACAGTTTTACCGGAGTCTACCATATAACTCAAGTGGCACAACTCTTCCATTGAATTCAAATTAAAAAGGAGTCTTAGATTGGTTCATATTATACAACAAACACGGAGAAAGATTTGTTTAAAGAAGAGGGCGCTGTGGATATACACTGGTTGATTCCGAATAAGGATGAGGCTGTCGGAAGTCGGAGGGAATAGGAAAGTAAGCAGGTTGTGAGAATTAGAACTGCCTCGGATGATAAATATTGCCTTTAACTTAAGGAACTGTTGTAGGCAATTATCTTACAGCAAAGATTTGTGTATTCAAACTTCATATTTATTTGGGGGGGGGGGGGGGGCGAGGACGTGGATCATCAAGAGCCGAGGGACTTTTCACCTTTAACGAAACGCTGTCCTGTGAAGAGGGTGTCCCCCTCCCCTTTGATAACATTTTTCATTTTTTATTAAGCCTTAGTGGAAACTTGCCCCAAATGTCGCTTTACCCACACAAATTTGGAAAAATTAGAATGTTTTTTCCAACAAAAGCGTAATATGTACACTTCCAAAACCCCCCAAATTGTAGTAACCTAATATACTTTTTGCCCACATTATAACTCATTAAAATAACGCTGTGAGCTTAAGAATGTTGAAAAGGAGAGAGAAGAGCATAGAAGTTGTCTAGAGGCAAGTGCGGCTATAGGCTATAGTGTGCTACAATTTAGCTCTTATAAATGTAGTATGAATCCGTAATCTATATAATTTACACCTTTTACGGAAAAAGTTGGAGCTCTGACATCGCCATGTGTTAATTCAAAATCGGAGAATGTAATGAATGATGTTCAACCTAATAAATACCACGTTATCTTTTCATATTTGTTTAAATACTCGGCTGATCCAAAATCATTTGTTAGTACTATCAATATCTAGTTAAAAATATTGATTGGCGAGAAAATTGCCTCCGAGCCGTATGGTTTGCACAGCAGAAAATTACACTTTCCAGGGTTGTAAGTAGAGTCTAAGCTGTCGATTTCCTGCATCCTTTTTCAATAAAAAGTTGACTTCAGTAAAAATAAAACAATCGCAGAATAAGCCAGTTAATTCATTTTGGTGGCTCTGAACATGCGCAGTACGTCCAAACTGTCGAGATAAACAATCCAATCCCGCACCAAAAACACGTTTTCCAAATTTTGAGTTTACATGAAAACTTGGTGAAATCAATCTTTCTTAATCCATAACGTAAGGATGAATATTTAGTTTGATTTTGTGGAATGGATTGTGTCTAAACTATTTTTTTGTAAAAATGTGCGTTTTAACCTGCCGAAGATCAGCACTAAGACCCTATTTCATTGGCGTTGCCAGGATGGGATTTTTGGGGGGCCTAGGTAACAAGTGTGGGGGGGGGGCTGGTACCTCCTTAGGTCAGACACGGCAAGACTATCTAAGCGGAACTCCACCATCAGTTGGCGCGGAGCGTACAAAAAATTTTGGGCTTTAAAACCCCTCCAGATGACCGGAAACGGCACTTCCCACGTGTTTTAAGCTGGATGTACCCAGCCTTGAAATACGAATCTCAAGTCTGTGACTTCTCAAATAATGAGAATCAAAAACCAATCTACGAAAAATGGTAATACATACACTTTTTAGGGACCCCAAAACTGGGCACATCTGATCTGTGGCCTGGGGGATGAGACTAAAGGGAACCGGTATCTCCCTTTCCCTTGGGAATAATTGTTAACTTCAGAAGGACGTAGATCGCAAATGCGGCAATATTTGCGTACAAGAAAATTTTGGGCATTAAAACCCCTCCAGATGGCCGGAAACGGCACTTCCCACGTGTTTTAAACTGGATGAACCCAGCCGCAAACGCAGCAATATTTGAATGGATTTCACCTTACCTATAACTGTATACGCCACTACCTTAACCCTTTAACAAGAAAACCAAAAGTAGTTGTGTCCCCCTCTGAGAAACTTTCTTTTCGTTAGATTTCCTAGATGCAAAATGGTTCTATGTTTTGCAAAACTTTAAACTGATTATAGGCCTAAGTTGTAGGATTTTCCCTTTTTTGGGAGCATGAAAAATATCAAAATATTTTTAGCTTTTGTAGAGATTTTACAAGAGACATACATACTACCAAAGGAACAATGTGCAAAATGGTGCAGTATTTGTCCATCGGTACATTACGTAGTCAAAATTAAAATACTACGAATAAATCTCTCAAAATAATTGAACCGCAAAGCAGAAGTATGGATCATGTGGGAAACACATAAAATCAGGACCTTGTGAACATTTTACAAATCCCCCGGACGCCAGTGCCAACTAGTAAAAAGAGGACTTGTCGAAAAAAAATCGTCCTACAGTGGCACTTCGCATGGGCAGGAGTGAGGCACGACATAGTCCTAGGCCTACTTGTTAAGGTTGAAAGGGAAGACTTATCTTAAGGCAGTACCTTACCCTTACCTGCTTACGGTATATTTTGTGTATGATAAAGTACAGGAATGGTCGTGTTGAAGTGGTCTCCAGTGTACGATTGCCTTATTTTTAGTTAATCAATCAGTCATCCGAATGGCAGAAAGGGTTTAACCTAACAAAGTCACATTTAGGTTTGTCGTCGATACTTTCGTTTCATCTTCTAAGTGCAATGCAATAAACAACAAAGCAGATCACAAACGGTATCTAATTTAGTGAAAGTAGGCATTTTGAAGTTATTACTTGATTTCATACGTGTGCACAAAATGTGTTTTACACACATCCATCCATGTTTTTTTTTTTTTAATTTTTATACATTTTATTTTTTTAATTTCTTTAAGTTCTTTTGATGGTACACAGAGTCTTCCTATAAATATTCTCTTTATTCCGCCATCCTGACTTTTCAAATCTGTACTACCGCCAGTTTGTAACACTAGATGGCGGGTGGCTTTATGGCTCGATACGTAGATTCGTGTACGTGCGTCTGCCATCTGCAACGTACTTGCGTGTGCAGCTTATATGCAGTGCATTACTTCCAACGTGATTATCCATTCGCATCGACGTAGACAATGTGTACATACGAACTACGTACGTAGGCATACGTACCGCTTAGCCCACTATTGCTCTATCAGCCCTCTTTCAATTGCACAAGATAATATTAGATGAGATGAGCCGAGACGAGACGGGACGGGAAAAGATCAGATGAGATGAGATCGGATGAGATGAGATCAGATCTGAGATCGTGACAGGAGAACATTCAACAAAAAACAAAGTAAATATAAAAAAACCAAATAATAAAGAAGAAAACACAAACCAAAACATTTTAACGAGTTGTATTATTGTTAAAAATCGAAATGGAGAGTGGAACAAACGAAAACCTGTATCTATCAGTGTTTACACTAGACATACAAATTCTTGTACCTGAATGGCAGAATTTATATGAAAGGAAAAATGGAGGAGATGGGTTGACCGCTGGGGAGTATTATGAATTCATAATGAAAAATCTCTATAGACGAATCCGGACAGCAAGTGATGGTCTTAACTTGGGACTATATCACCTCTCAACCTTTCAATTTCCTTCCCAACCTGTATGATGGATGGTTGCACGACACTAAATTGTATCTTGATTACTTCAATTTCACTGAATATAAGGGTTTGAAATTCATGAAGACAATAAATGAAGACGATTTAAAGCTGATGGACCCACTATAATGACCGTCTATATAGTCACTGAACACAAGCGCCAATCGAATTCGTCTTATGTGAATTGCGAGTATACTACAAAGATATCATAAACGTAGTAGCATAGTGGGTCGCTGAATGACGCCCCGACCATTTCAAAATGGTTATACAGAATGAAACAAACCTTAACACTGTCCTGCTTGCCATTTTCAAATGGTTAGTAATCCACGGGTGTATTTATACCCATAGTTATCAATCCTCAACCCAAAATTTAGATTAAGAGAGATCGATTTAATTCAAAATTTTCTCTGTCGTCAACCTTGAAATAGCACAGATAGTGACGAATTTTCCATATATGTAGTGTGTCACCATTTACATTGACTTTGTACAGTTACGTATAGGTACCTACGTAGCAAGCCGTATGGTTTAGTCCTTGGCGCGAATCAACAGTGTAACACGGAAGTGTTGAGCAACGGAGTCTGACCAGCAGTAAGGAGTCGTACACACACTACCGTGCAAAACTTATTACGCTTGTCGACCTAACCGACCTAAGAAAGACGTTAAGTTTGGTCAAGTTATAAACTAATAGATATATCCTAATAACTTAGTTTATGCACTCATCACATTAAACACGAGTAACTACGTCAGATGGAGGAGTACTTCAAGCAGTGTACACCAGAACGAGGTAATTTTCGTAATTTTGGTGGAGTAGTATTTCCAAATGTTAAAAATAAACATAACTGTAGGAAGTAGTTGGGAAAAGCTTGAAAATTAATCACATTTAGATACAAGCGTACCTGAAATGGATTCATCATCGTGCAAAACGAACCATTGGATAGTTCCAACAGGGTTAGGCTCCTATTACTTACGGTACTAATGTGCTACTTGGTAATTTTTGAGGATGCGTCATTCCCGGGCCCGCGTCACTCTCGGTGCTTTTACTATAGAGGCTTTGCAATTACGTCACGGAACCGCCATGCTGGAGGACATTCATGCCAAATACACGTGGCTTTGTGCCGAGCGCACTGCACAGTGTGCACTGTGACACGCATGGTGTATACAAATTCAACGAGCAAGCGCGTCCCGTATGGTTTACTACGTAGTTACATGTACTCCAACATGGCCGCCGGAGAGTATTATGACGTCATGTGAAAAGCCTCTATACCAGACTCCTATCCCTACACTGCTAGACGCGCTGATTCCTCACGGGGCTCACGGGGGAAACATTTAAATTACACGACATTTATGACGCACCAGCACGAATGTGTCGTAATAATGTGTCAGCTATTAATAAAAGATAAAATTTAAAACCGGTTTTAAATACGGTTCTTCACATTTCAAGTTTGGTTTAAAATACTGCGTAAGTTCAAGTCATCCTTTTAAGTCGCCTCTTACACTGTTAAAAATTTCTGTAAATTTACAGACTTTTTTTAACTTAAACTTTTTGTATTTTACTTTTAATAGAGATTTTCTGTATCTTTACAGACACTTTGTATTGCTACAATAAAAAAAGGTTGTTTAACATGTATTTTCTGTTTATTTGAAAAACCATTTCTGTCTGCTTTTTTAACCAAATTTTACTGCTTTGTAAAACTTTTTCTGTAAATTTACAGAAATTTTAACAGTATTTTGTATTTTTCTGATTTCACATAAATAAACTGTCATTTAACAAACATTCATTTTGTTTTTAAGCTGAAAAAGAAACAAAAATAAGCCCAAACAAACAAACAAATAAGAAATAGCCAGAAAATTTTCAATATATAACATGCATCGTTCTGCGAAGTTTCAGTTAAAAAAGAAAACATTTTTGGCAAATTTATGGCCCTATTTGAAAATTAACTTACATTTATTATAAAAGCATACTTAGTTATAAATATCATACAACTGGTGTTTTGTCACACATTTTTAAGTAAAAAGAAATTGTAAGGCCCTAATTTCAGAGCACTGACAATTGGTATACTGATGTCAACTCATCGCCACAGGCGCTCATGCACTTGATCGAATTAAACGTTTCACAAATTTACTTGGAAGAGTCTGTAAATTTACCACTTTATGACGTATATCTCATTTTGCATAAATTGGTGGAGCTTATTTTGTAGGCATTTCCCTAACAAAAGGATTGCTGTTGCTTTGAATAATATCTTTTTTGGCGTTTTTTAATCAGGAAGTGATAAACTTATTGTTTACCTTGTCTGGAAATGTTGGCAACCAATGTATTTGTATTCTTTGTCATATTTATTTTAAAAACAATTATTATATTGTACAAAAAATGTGACTTTCCAATTACAAAGTTCCTAGAGATAGCAGTCTACTTGACAACAATATGACAACAAAGCATCCTCATTGTGTTTTGATTGAAAACAACTTCGTAACGACACATTACGTTGATAAGCAAATACCTGATCTACGTAATGGTGAAGTGTATGTTACGTAATAACATATGAAAGGAAAAAAAGCGATATTATAATAAATATTAAAACGCCGAGAATGAAAACAGTAGGCTGTAAATTCACATAAAATTAAGGTAAAAAAAAAAACAGAACAATTCTTTAATTCGATTTTACAGTAGACATTTGTAAACTAATTTACATGCAAAAACTGTAAAGAAAAAACAAACACTTAATGTTTTTTCATGATTACAGTCTGGCTGTAAAAAAACATTATTTGGTTGGAAAAAAATTTGCCATAAAAATTATGGCAAATTAGACTACGGCCCTGATTCGTCACCCCAAACTACAGTTTTACCGGAGTCTACCATACAACTCAAGTGGCACAACTCTTCCATTGAATTCAAATTAAAAAGGAGTCTTAGATTGGTTCATATTATACAACAAACACGGAGAAAGATTTGTTTAAAGAATAGGGCGCTGTGGATATACACTGGTTGATTCCGAATAAGGATGAGGCTGTCGGAAGTCGGAGGGAATAGGAAAGTAAGCAGGTTGTGAGAATTAGAACTGCCTCGGATGATAAATATTGCCTTTAACTTAAGGAACTGTTGTAGGCAATTATCTTACAGCAAAGATTTGTGTATTCAAACTTCCTTTTTTTTTGGGGGGGGACGAGGACTTGGATCATCAAGAGCCGAGGGACTTTTCACCTTTAACGAAACGCTGTCCTGTGAAGAGGGTGTCCCCCTCCCCTTTGATAACATTTTTCATTTTTTATTAAGCCTTAGTGGAAACTTGCCCCCAAATGTCGCTTTACCCACACAAAGTTGGAAAAATTAGAATGTTTTTTCCAACAAAAGCGTAATATGTACACTTCCAAAACCCCCCAAATTGTAGTAACCTAATATACTTTTTGCCCACATTATAACTCATTAAAATAACGCTGTGGGCTTTAGAATGTTGAAAAGGAGAGAGAAGGGCATAGAAGTTGTCTAGAGGCAAGTGCGGCTATAGGCTATGGTGTGGTACAATTCGCTCTTATAAATGTAGTATGAATCCGTAATCTATATAATTTACACCTTTTACGGAAAAAGTTGGAGCTCTGACATCGCCATGTGTTAATTCAAAATCGGAGAATGTAATGAATGATGTTCAACCTAATAAATACCACGTTATCTTTTCATATTTGTTTAAATACTCGGCTGATCCAAAATCATTTGTTAGTACTATCAATATCTAGTTAAAAATATTGATTGGCGAGAAAATTGTCTCCGAGCCGTATGGTTTGCACAACAGCTTAATGTCACAACCTATTTCTCTTTTCGCTAATTACTTTACTATCATGTATTTGTATCGTAGTATGTGTACTTAAATTTTATCGTTATAATTATAGTCCTAATAAAAATACTGCACCTTTTCAGTCATTGCAAGTTGGTCTTGAGATAAATTTTAAAAATATCGATGTATCAAGAAGTGTGTTCAATATTTTTTATTTTAATCCCAATCTCTCACAGTTTTTAATTGCATCACGTTTGGAAAAGGGACTTTTTTTAATCCTACGCCCCCATCCTCAGAAAAAAAAACCTACCCAAAAGACCTCTAAGCGTTGGCACGGGGCGTACAGAAAATTTTGAAAAACCGCAATGCCTCAGACAGCAGAAAATGTCACTTTCCAGGGTTGTAAGTAGAGTCTAAGCTGTCGATTTCCTGCATCCTTTTTCAATAAAAAGTTCAGTTCAGTAAAAATAGAACAATCGCAGAATAAGCCAGTTAATTCATTTTGGTGGCTCTGAACATGCGCAGTACGTCCAAACTGTCGAGATAAACAATCCAATCCCGCACCAAAAACACGTTTTCCAAAAATTTGAGTTTACATGAAAACTTGGTGAAATCAATCTTTCTTAATCCATAACGTAAGGATGAATATTTAGTTTGATTTTTGTGGAATGGATTGTGTCTAAACTATTTTTTTGTAAAAATGTGCGTTTTAATCTGCCGAAGATCAGCACTAAGACCCTATTTCATTGGCGTTGCCAGGATGGGATTTTTGGGGGCCTAGGTAACAAGTGTGGGGGGGGGGCTGGTACCTCCTTAGGTCAGGCACGGCAAGACCATCTAAGCGGAACGCCACCATCAGTTGGCGCGGAGCGTACAAAAAATTTTGGGCTTTAAAACCCCTCCAGATGACCGGAAACGGCACTTCCCACGTGTTTTAAGCTGGATGTACCCAGCCTTGAAATACGAATCTCAAGTCTGTGACTTCTCAAATAATGAGAATCAAAAACCAATCTATGAAAAATGGTAATACATACACTTTTTAGGGACCCCAAAACTGGGCACATCTGATCTGTGGCCTGGGCGATGAGACTAAAGGGAACCGGTATCTCCCTTTCCCTTGGGAATAATTGTAAACTTCAGAAGGACGTAGATCGCAAATGCGGCAATATTTGAATCTAAGCGGGGCGCCACCATCAGTTGGCGCGGAGCGTACAAGAAAATTTTGGGCATTAAAACCCCTCCAGATGGCCGGAAACGGCACTTCCCACGTGTTTTAAACTGGATGTACCCAGCCGCAAACGCAGCAATATTTGAATGGATTTCAGCTTACCTATAACTGTATACGCCACTACCTTAACCCTTTAACAGGAAAACCAAAAGTAGTTGTGTCCCCTTCTGAGAAACTTTCTTTGCGTTAGATTTCCTAGATGCAAAATGGTTCTATGTTTTGCAAAACTTTAAACTGATTATAGGCCTAAGTTGTAGGATTTTCCCTTTTTGGGAGCATGAAAAATATCAAAATATTTTTAGCTTTTGTAGAGATTTTACAAGAGACATACATACTACCAAAGGAACAATGTGCAAAATGGTGCAGTATTTGTCCATCGGTACATTACGTAGTCAAAATTAAAATACTGCGAATAAATCTCTCAAAATAATTGAACCGCAAAGCATAAGTATGGATCATGTGGGAAACACACAAAATCAGGACCTTGTGAACATTTTACAAATCCCCCGGACGCCAGTGCCAACTAGTAAAAAGAGGACTTGTCGAAAAAAAAATCGTCCTACAGTGGCACTTCGCATGGGCAGGAGTGAGGCACGACATAGTCCTAGGCCTACTTGTTAAGGATGAAAGGGAAGAATTATCTTAAGGCAGTACCTTACCCTTACCTGCTTACGGTATTTTTTGTGTATGATAAAGTACAGGAAAGGTGGTGTTCAAGTGGTCTCCAGTGTACGATTGCCTTATTTTTAGTTAATCAATCAGTCATCCGAATGGCAGAAAGGGTTTAACCTAACAAAGTCACATTTAGGTTTGTCGTCGATACTTTCGTTTCATCTTCTAAGTGCAATGCAATAAACAACAAAGCAGATCACAAACGGCATCTAATTTAGTGAAAGTAGGCATTTTGAAGTTATTATTTGATTTCATACGTGTGCACAAAATGTGTTTTACACACATCCATCCATGTTTTTTTTTTAATTTTTATACATTTTATTTTTTTAATTTTTACACGTTTTATTTATGTACTGTTTTGAAGGAAATACATTAAAGTTTATTTCCGTTCAAAAATTTTATTTTTTTCAATTACTTTATCAGGATGCAAAAAAACTGGGGGCCTGGAGAAAATCTGGGGGCCTAGTTCCCCCAGCCCCCCCCCCCCGGTGGCTATGCCACTGCCCTATTTTCGTTCCACTCGGCTAGACACTTAGACAGCGTGGTGTGCACGAAGTGAGGAAAACAAGTTTACACTGTACGCTACGTGCTGAGCACGGTATGTATATCCCACGCTATGCCCCACAATTCCATGCGGCAACAATTACCGAACTCGATTACTGCAAAATGGTTAGAATCTTTCCCGAAAGTGAAGGGGTGTAGCCTTTCTTTAGTGTGGGGAAGGAAAAATCGACTCTCCGTCCCAATTCTTGGGGTCGTCCTGGGGGAGGAGTGTCAGGACATGGGGTGGGTGCCCCAATCCTTTTTCCTCTTTCACACTAGACAGCTAGACCCACCCTATTAAAATGTTTGTGTAAATTAATTCCCCAACATGTGTAATTTGTCCACATTTGAAGATAGGTGGACTAGTTACAGAACAATGTGTAAATTCTACACAACTTTTTAAAGACTGCATGTGATGAAAATGTCCTGATTTTTCGCTTGAGAATTCCATCCAGTTCTTTTGATGGTACACAGAGTCTTCCTATAAATATTCTCTTTACTCCGCCATCCTGACTTTTCAAATCTGTACTACCGCCAGTTTGTAACACTAGGTGGCGGGTGGCTTTATGGCTCGATACGTAGATTCGTGTACGTACGTCTGCCATCTGCAACGTACTTGCGTGTGCAGCTTATATGCAGTGCATTACTTCCAACGTGATTATCCATTCTCATAGACGTAGACAATGTGTACATACGAACTACGTACGTAGGCATACGTACCGCTTAGCCCACTATCGCACTATCAGCCCTCTTTCAATTGCACAAGATAATATTAGATGAGATGAGCCGAGACGAGACGGGACGGGAAAAGATCAGATGAGATGAGATGAGATCAGATCAGAGATCGTGACAGGAGAACATTCAACAAAAAACAATAAAGTAAATATAAAAAAAAAACAAATAATAAAGAAGAAAATACAAACCAAAACACTTTAACGAGTTGTATTATTGTTAAAAATCGAAATGGAGAGTGGAACAAACGAAAACCTGTATCTATCAGTGTTTACACTAGACATACAAATTCTTGTACCTGAATGGCAGAATTTATATGAAAGGAAAAATGGAGGAGATGGGTTGACCGCTGGGGAGTATTATGACTTCATAATGAAAAATCTCTATAGACGAATCCGGACAGCAAGTGATGGTCTTAACTTGGGACTGTATCACCTCTCAACCTTTCAATTTCCTTCCCAACCTGTATGATGGATGGTTGCACGACACTAAACTGTATCTTGATCACTTCAATTTCACTGAATATAAGGGTTTGAAATTCATGACGACAATAAATGAAGACGATTTAAAGCTGATGGACCCACTATAATGACCGTCTATATAGTCACTGAACACAAGCGCCATTCGAATTCGTCTTATGTGAATTGCGAGTATACTACAAAGATATCATAAACGTAGTAGCATAGTGGGTCGCTGAATGACGCCCCGACCATTTCAAAATGGTTATACAGAATGAAACAAACCTTAACACTGTCCTGCTTGCCATTTTCAAATGGTTAGTAATCCACGGGTGTATTTATACCCATAGTTATCAATCCTCAACCCAAAATTTAGATTAAGAGAGATCGATTTAATTCAAAATTTTCTCTGTCGTCAACCTTGAAATAGCACAGATAGTGACGAATTTTCCATATATGTAGTGTGTCACCATTTACATTGACTTTGTACAGTTACGTATAGGTACCTACGTAGCAAGCCGTATGGTTTAGTCCTTGGCGCGAATCAACAGTGTAACACGGAAGTGTTGAGCAACGGAGTCTGACCAGCAGTAAGGAGTCGTACACACACTACCGTGCAAAACTTATTACGCTTGTCGACCTAACCGACCTAAGAAAGACGTTAAGTTTGGTCAAGTTATAAACTAATAGATATATCCTAATAACTTAGTTTATGCACTCATCACATTAAACACGAGTAACTACGTCAGATGGAGGAGTACTTCAAGCAGTGTACACCAGAACGAGGTAATTTTCGTAATTTTGGTGGAGTAGTATTTCCAAATGTTAAAAATAAACATAACTGTAGGAAGTAGTTGGGAAAAGCTTGAAAATTAATCACATTTAGATACAAGCGTACCTGAAATGGATTCATCATCGTGCAAAACGAACCATTGGATAGTTCCAACAGGGTTAGGCTCCTATTACTTACGGTACTAATGTGCTACTTGGTAATTTTTGAGGATGCGTCATTCCCGGGCCCGCGTCACTTTCGGTGCTTTTACTATACCAGACTCCTATCCCTACACTGCTAGACGCGCTGACTCCTCACGGGGCTCACGGGGAAACATTTCAATTACACGACATTTATGACGCACCAGCACGAATGTGTCGTAATAATGTGTCAGCTATTAATAAAAGATAAAATTTAAAACCGGTTTTAAATACGGTTCTTCACATTTCAAGTTTGGTTTAAAATACTGCGCAAGTTCAATTCATCCTTTTAAGTCGCCTCTTGCACTGTTAAAAATTTCTGTAAATTTACAGACTTTTTTTAACTTAAACTTTTTGTATTTTACTTTTAATAGAGATTTTCTGTATCTTTACAGACACTTTGTATTGCTACAATAAAAAAAGGTTGTTTAACATGTATTTTCTGTTTATTTGAAAAACCATTTCTGTCTGCTTTTTTAACCAAATTTTACTGCTTTGTAAAACTTTTTCTGTAAATTTACAGAAATTTTAACAGTATTTTGTATTTTTCTGATTTCACATAAATAAACTGTCATTTAACAAACATTCATTTTGTTTTTAAGCTGAAAAAGAAACAAAAATAAGCCCAAACAAACAAACAAATAAGAAATAGCCAGAAAATTTTCAATATATAACATGCATCGTTCTGCGAAGTTTCAGTTAAAAAAGAAAACATTTTTGGCAAATTTATGGCCCTATTTGAAAATTAACTTACATTTATTATAAAAGCATACTTAGTTATAAATATCATACAACTGGTGTTTTGTCACACATTTTTAAGTAAAAAGAAATTGTAAGGCCCTAATTTCAGAGCACTGACAATTGGTATACTGATGTCAACTCATCGCCACAGGCGCTCATGCACTTGATCGAATTAAAAACGTTTCACAAATTTACTTGGAAGAGTCTGTAAATTTACCACTTTATGACGTATATCTCATTTTGCATAAATTGGTGGAGCTTATTTTACAAAAGGATTGCTGTTGCTTTGAATAATATCTTTTTTGGCGTTTTTTAATCAGGAAGTGATAAACTTATTGTTTACCTTGTCTGGAAATGTTGGCAACCAATGTATTTGTATTCTTTGTCATATTTATTTTAAAAACAATTATTATATTGTACAAAAAATGTGACTTTCCAATTACAAAGTTCCTAGAGATAGCAGTCTACTTGACAACAATATGACAACAAAGCATCCTCATTGTGTTTTGATTGAAAACAACTTCGTAACGACACATTACGTTGATAAGCAAATACCTGATCTACGTAATGGTGAAGTGTATGTTACGTAATAACATATGAAAGGAAAAAAGCGATATTATAATAAATATTAAAACGCCGAGAATGAAAACAGTAGGCTGTAAATTCACATAAAATTAAGGTAAAAAAAAAAACAGAACAATTCTTTAATTCGATTTTACAGTAGACATTTGTAAACTAATTTACATGCAAAAACTGTAAAGAAAAAACAAACACTTAATGTTTTTTCATGATTACAGTCTGGCTGTAAAAAAACATTATTTGGTTGGAAAAAAATTTGCCATAAAAATTATGTAAATTTACAGAGAAATTTTTAACAGTGTACGAAGGGTTGGTAATTAAGTTGTGGGTATATTCTACAGTTCCCATCCAGGCAGCTCCCTGCCTCAACCCACAGGGGTAACATCATGACAAAGGCACTGGGCAAACACAGGTGAACTTCGTTCAAGTATACTCCTGGAGATATTTGTGGGCAAAGTTTAACCTAATTATCCCAACGTTAAAGAAACTCTACAACATAAAGCAGATTCAAGTCCTACCCATGACCTGAAAATATGTGGGGGTACATAGCGGGATATTTGTGAGACTAAACATGTTTTAAGTCAGTCGAGGGCAAGGAAATCTTTCCCTTGAATTGGAAGTTGGCCAAGGTTGCGTTGAACGTCTCCTCTTCACAAACTATTTAGAATCTCTTCTTCATTGGAGCCAATCGGTTCGCAAATGTAGATTGACATGGTCACTATCATCAAAAATTTACTCTGTAAAAATCTCCAGTCAATGGGTGTATTTTAATAAATTGCCCCCTCTGAAAAATTCGACCCAATTCTTTAGAAAGAAAAATTGTCATGGACGCAACCCTTTAGTCTGTTTTGTTAACAATTCTGCCTATTCTTTGTGTGCATTGCCAATGACATGTTAAGGATTTTGAACTCCCTTGTGACTTTGTAGGTCTAATATAATGGGTTAAAATGTATATTCGGGAGGTTTATTGTAATAGCTAACGAAAGGTAACTTTTAAATTGATGCTCCACCACTCCGTCTTTACCGAAAGGCACGTGTGTGTGTATTTGTCTAATTCGGAACTATGGGAAAGTGCGTTGTTCCTAAAAAGTCGATCAGAAGGTAAAAATTTAATAGGTTCGCGTTAACGTTTCCACCAACTTGTTTTAAAGGAATACGTGAACGTATGGTAACGACTTTTTTGGATTCACACGTTAGATGATACTACTTCAATGTTTACAAATTTACAATGACTCGTATCTCTATAAACACGTGAGCATGGCTGTCCGTTGAAATAACCATGACGTTGTTTATATGATGCAGACGTCAGGGGCGAAATATATGCTCACTTATGCATTTATTTTATTTAAGAACTTTTTTGACCGGCTATGCCCTTAAATGACTTTACTGTATTTTCAAGGTAAGAACATAGTAACTCAGTGAGATAGTTCATTAATAAGTGGAAAATAGAATAGCATATCAGGGGTCACTAACCCTAATTCGGGTAAATGCTTATTTGTCCTTTAAAACAGATAATAAGCTCAGGTGGTACCCAATTCAATCTGAGTGCAAACTTTTTTGTCGAGGATGCAATTAAGAAATTAGAAAAAAAAATTCTGTTGAGCAGGAGTTCTCAAAACTATTGCTAGAAACTGATGACGCATTTGTTACTGCTGAATTAATTGGTTGGAGAGGTCAAACAAATTCTGTCACCAGGTAGGTCTCGTCCCATTCGTTAGGCTGAATCACTTCTAGAACACGCACTTCTTCAGACAAAACACACTGGCCGCGACAGTACTTAGACAATCTTTCCGCCGGAATGCAAAACTTTTATCATCTGTGGCAAGCCACAAGTAATCCATTGATGGATTTAGTGATTTTCGGAACTATCTCAGCCTTCAATGCTACTTATCTTCTTGCCCTGTAATTTGGTGACATTACCTTTACCTGCTGTCCACATTGAGTAGAACAGTTTGTACAAATTTCGATTTTTCCAAGATGGATCTTGAAACGGAGGCCGTAGTAAGGATCATTTTTATTGTGGTTATCATTGTAATCGGAGTTCCTAGTAACATTCTTGTTCTAAAAGTGTATTTCCAGAAAGCAAGAAAATCGAGTACATATGTTTTTATCTCGTTTATGGCTATTTCGGATCTTCTACGTTGTGCGTTCATTCCTTTAGAGATAGGTGTGCATCTATCAACGGCTACGGATACAATAGAAAAGTTGTGTAAGAGTAAGGATTTCATGACGGTAGCGTTTTTTAAGTTGTCCTTACTCACTAATGTTGTTGTGGGATTTGATAGATATATGGCAGCCTGCTGGCCTCACACCAAACGATTGAATGTGCAAAAGTCCTTAATCCTTTCGGTAGCCTGCGCAGTGTTTTCATTTATTTTGTCCACTCCTGCAATTTTTTCTGTTAGCATATCCCTTGAAGAAAACGCGTTGCTTTGCAGCAGACGTTTCGGTACCGATAATTTTTTCTTACGACTCTGGAGTTTAATAGGCTCTGCTACCGTCGTGTTGTCATTGATTATAATTGTAATGTGCTACACCCTTGTGTGGAGACGGTTACGAAAGCAAAGATTTGTCACAAGCTTAACTACGCAGAATAGACCAGTACAAACGGTAAATAATGATGATAGGGGAGTAGGAACCAACCAGCAAACCAGAGCAACGTGGGCAATTTTCTCGAAACCAGCTACGTTTGCAAGTTGCAGTCATAAAACATATCCGAGTACAAGTCGGGAAACAAAACCAGATGTCGCGAAGTCATCGTGTCAAGTCAATGAAATTTCCACGACCAACGATGGTGGGAGTAAGGTATTTTTGGAGAGCACTGAGAGACAGTTTTCAGTTGAAAGAAACAACGGAAGCTTAACGAATAACTCAGAAGTCCCAAACGAAACTGAAGTGCCTATGAAGAATCTCTCAAGCACGGAGGAAATCATACACGCACTCCGGGAGAATTATTCTGGGATTGCAGTTAACAAAGTGGGACAAAATAAATCTCCCATTAGGCTTACATTGTCAACAGCTCCATTGAGACCATCAAATATGACAATTGCAATACAACGTAGAATTACGACTATGCTTTTTATTAGTTCTGTGATAACCGTGATTACGACAATTGTAACATTTGTCGTCATCATACCAAAACCAATTCTGAGCGATATCAAACATACACACAAACCACTTTTTATTTTTATTCGCGTGGCGCCCAAGTTGAGTTTCATTAGTAATATCATCAATCCTTTTATTTACGGTTTAATTGATAAAAGATTTCGAAAGGAAAGTTTGAAAGTGATGAGGTGTGCACGTGTAAACCTACATTAAATATCGATTCAATTAGAATTACATTATGGCATTTAAACTATACGCAGGGGGCTGTTCAGAATCCCAGTTCAACCACTGTGGTAAAAAATATTTTAAACGTAGAATTCAAACCAAGATCCCTACAGTGTACGTTGTACGCGCTTGCCACTAACAGAGCTTCAAATGCAGGAATGGGAGTGTTGATTTGACATGCTCAGAGTTCTATTGACAAATCTGGACAGCATGTGATGGTGTTATTTCAGTCGGCCATATCTGATCTCTATCACCTTTTAATCTGTAAATTTCCTTGTTTACCTGTACAATGTGCACTTAATTGTTTCTTGATTTCTTCAATTTCACTCTGAATGTGAGGGTTTGAAATTCATGTAGACATTAAATGACGACTATTTAAGGCTGATGGACCCCACCAATGGCTGCCCACAGAATAACTAAACAAAAGCGCTGATCGGATTCGTTTATAAGGTGATTAGTGAGCATTACAATGAACACGTTACTGGGAAATCCTTTGTGATAGGCCACCAGCGTGCGTGCATTTTTAGAACACATTGCATAAACAAATGGTGCCTTTCTCTGTGTGATTATCAGAGGTAATTAACGCGCATTTTTCCGTTCTAGGTTGAGTAGCGCACAGGATGTTTTCGATTAAAAGCGCACGAGAAGGAAATCGTGTGTACAGCGTGCTTTCACATTACATCACAACTGATAATCGGCGCCCACCGCCTGGCAAAATTGAAGGGTGTTTCAATGCTTCCCAGCTAGCTACACGAAAGGCGTCTACCCGTCAAAAGGGGCAGGGTTTGTGACGTAAATGAAAGCACTCTACAAATCTGCGCTTGTGAAGATACCATAACTGTCCATGAACTTCTAACCAGTCGTTTGGATTCCAAGCTCAAGCGTTCTTTAGTAGAAAGCCGCGAAGAGGCAAAAACCTGTTCCGTGTAAGTGAAAAGTATGAACGAATAATGTTTTAACATATGCGATGTTTTGGAATCTCTTGTATATAAACTACTGGAAGACATTAGTTTTCTTTTTGGGATCCGAAAGGACTGGACAGTCATCAACACTTCCGCGCCTCCGTTTCGCCTACTTATCTACAAACAGGCCAATGGTTTCGACCCGAGAATGGTCAGCGCATCATTTCAGTTTAGGTTCTACGCTTCTAACATCTTTGACTGACGATACATGAAAACGTCACCATCAGTCAACAACTGATGTATTGACGACTCAAAAATCTCTTAGGGGATGTTATCCTCTTCCCTTCCCCGTAGACTACGGCCCTGATTCGTCACCCCAAACTACAGTTTTACCGGAGTCTACCATACAACTCAAGTGGCACAACTCTTCCATTGAATTCAAATTAAAAAGGAGTCTTAGATTGGTTCATATTATACAACAAACACGGAGAAAGATTTGTTTAAAGAATAGGGCGCTGTGGATATACACTGGTTGATTCCGAATAAGGATGAGGCTGTCGGAAGTCGGAGGGAATAGGAAAGTAAGCAGGTTGTGAGAATTAGAACTGCCTCGGATGATAAATATTGCCTTTAACTTAAGGAACTGTTGTAGGCAATTATCTTACAGCAAAGATTTGTGTATTCAAACTTCCTTTTTTTTGGGGGGGGGGGGGTGGGGGGACGAGGACTTGGATCATCAAGAGCCGAGGGACTTTTCACCTTTAACGAAACGCTGTCCTGTGAAGAGGGTGTCCCCCTCCCCTTTGATAACATTTTTCATTTTTTATTAAGCCTTAGTGGAAACTTGCCCCCAAATGTCGCTTTACCCACACAAAGTTGGAAAAATTAGAATGTTTTTTCCAACAAAAGCGTAATATGTACACTTCCAAAACCCCCCAAATTGTAGTAACCTAATATACTTTTTGCCCACATTATAACTCATTAAAATAACGCTGTGGGCTTTAGAATGTTGAAAAGGAGAGAGAAGGGCATAGAAGTTGTCTAGAGGCAAGTGCGGCTATAGGCTATGGTGTGGTACAATTCGCTCTTATAAATGTAGTATGAATCCGTAATCTATATAATTTACACCTTTTACGGAAAAAGTTGGAGCTCTGACATCGCCATGTGTTAATTCAAAATCGGAGAATGTAATGAATGATGTTCAACCTAATAAATACCACGTTATCTTTTCATATTTGTTTAAATACTCGGCTGATCCAAAATCATTTGTTAGTACTATCAATATCTAGTTAAAAATATTGATTGGCGAGAAAATTGTCTCCGAGCCGTATGGTTTGCACAACAGCTTAATGTCACAACCTATTTCTCTTTTCGCTAATTACTTTACTATCATGTATTTGTATCGTAGTATGTGTACTTAAATTTTATCGTTATAATTATAGTCCTAATAAAAAATACTGCACCTTTTCAGTCATTGCAAGTTGGTCTTGAGATAAATTTTAAAAATATCGATGTATCAAGAAGTGTGTTCAATATTTTTTATTTTAATCCCAATCTCTCACAGTTTTTAATTGCATCACGTTTGGAAAAGGGACTTTTTTTAATCCTACGCCCCCATCCTCAGAAAAAACCTACCCAAAAGACCTCTAAGCGTTGGCACGGGGCGTACAGAAAATTTTGAAAAACCGCAATGCCTCAGACAGCAGAAAATGTCACTTTCCAGGGTTGTAAGTAGAGTCTAAGCTGTCGATTTCCTGCATCCTTTTTCAATAAAAAGTTCAGTTCAGTAAAAATAGAACAATCGCAGAATAAGCCAGTTAATTCATTTTGGTGGCTCTGAACATGCGCAGTACGTCCAAACTGTCGAGATAAACAATCCAATCCCGCACCAAAAACACGTTTTCCAAAATTTGAGTTTACATGAAAACTTGGTGAAATCAATCTTTCTTAATCCATAACGTAAGGATGAATATTTAGTTTGATTTTGTGGAATGGATTGTGTCTAAACTATTTTTTTGTAAAAATGTGCGTTTTAATCTGCCGAAGATCAGCACTAAGACCCTATTTCATTGGCGTTGCCAGGATGGGATTTTTGGGGGGCCTAGGTAACAAGTGTGGGGGGGGGGGCTGGTACCTCCTTAGGTCAGGCACGGCAAGACCATCTAAGCGGAACGCCACCATCAGTTGGCGCGGAGCGTACAAAAAATTTTGGGCTTTAAAACCCCTCCAGATGACCGGAAACGGCACTTCCCACGTGTTTTAAGCTGGATGTACCCAGCCTTGAAATACGAATCTCAAGTCTGTGACTTCTCAAATAATGAGAATCAAAAACCAATCTATGAAAAATGGTAATACATACACTTTTTAGGGACCCCAAAACTGGGCACATCTGATCTGTGGCCTGGGCGATGAGACTAAAGGGAACCGGTATCTCCCTTTCCCTTGGGAATAATTGTAAACTTCAGAAGGACGTAGATCGCAAATGCGGCAATATTTGAATCTAAGCGGGGCGCCACCATCAGTTGGCGCGGAGCGTACAAGAAAATTTTGGGCATTAAAACCCCTCCAGATGGCCGGAAACGGCACTTCCCACGTGTTTTAAACTGGATGTACCCAGCCGCAAACGCAGCAATATTTGAATGGATTTCAGCTTACCTATAACTGTATACGCCACTACCTTAACCCTTTAACAGGAAAACCAAAAGTAGTTGTGTCCCCTTCTGAGAAACTTTCTTTGCGTTAGATTTCCTAGATGCAAAATGGTTCTATGTTTTGCAAAACTTTAAACTGATTATAGGCCTAAGTTGTAGGATTTTCCCTTTTTTGGGAGCATGAAAAATATCAAAATATTTTTAGCTTTTGTAGAGATTTTACAAGAGACATACATACTACCAAAGGAACAATGTGCAAAATGGTGCAGTATTTGTCCATCGGTACATTACGTAGTCAAAATTAAAATACTGCGAATAAATCTCTCAAAATAATTGAACCGCAAAGCATAAGTATGGATCATGTGGGAAACACACAAAATCAGGACCTTGTGAACATTTTACAAATCCCCCGGACGCCAGTGCCAACTAGTAAAAAGAGGACTTGTCGAAAAAAAAATCGTCCTACAGTGGCACTTCGCATGGGCAGGAGTGAGGCACGACATAGTCCTAGGCCTACTTGTTAAGGATGAAAGGGAAGAATTATCTTAAGGCAGTACCTTACCCTTACCTGCTTACGGTATTTTTTGTGTATGATAAAGTACAGGAAAGGTGGTGTTCAAGTGGTCTCCAGTGTACGATTGCCTTATTTTTAGTTAATCAATCAGTCATCCGAATGGCAGAAAGGGTTTAACCTAACAAAGTCACATTTAGGTTTGTCGTCGATACTTTCGTTTCATCTTCTAAGTGCAATGCAATAAACAACAAAGCAGATCACAAACGGCATCTAATTTAGTGAAAGTAGGCATTTTGAAGTTATTATTTGATTTCATACGTGTGCACAAAATGTGTTTTACACACATCCATCCATGTTTTTTTTTTAATTTTTATACATTTTATTTTTTTAATTTTTACACGTTTTATTTATGTACTGTTTTGAAGGAAATACATTAAAGTTTATTTCCGTTCAAAAATTTTATTTTTTTCAATTACTTTATCAGGATGCAAAAAAACTGGGGGCCTGGAGAAAATCTGGGGGCCTAGTCCCCCCACCCCCCCCCCCCCCGGTGGCTATGCCACTGCCCTATTTTCGTTCCACTCGGCTAGACACTTAGACAGCGTGGTGTGCACGAAGTGAGGAAAACAAGTTTACACTGTACGCTACGTGCTGAGCACGGTATGTATATCCCACGCTATGCCCCACAATTCCATGCGGCAACAATTACCGAACTCGATTACTGCAAAATGGTTAGAATCTTTCCCGAAAGTGAAGGGGTGTAGCCTTTCTTTAGTGTGGGGAAGGAAAAATCGACTCTCCGTCCCAATTCTTGGGGTCGTCCTGGGGGAGGAGTGTCAGGACATGGGGTGGGTGCCCCAATCCTTTTTCCTCTTTCACACTAGACAGCTAGACCCACCCTATTAAAATGTTTGTGTAAATTAATTCCCCAACATGTGTAATTTGTCCACATTTGAAGATAGGTGGACTAGTTACAGAACAATGTGTAAATTCTACACAACTTTTTAAAGACTGCATGTGATGAAAATGTCCTGATTTTTCGCTTGAGAATTCCATCCAGTTCTTTTGATGGTACACAGAGTCTTCCTATAAATATTCTCTTTACTCCGCCATCCTGACTTTTCAAATCTGTACTACCGCCAGTTTGTAACACTAGGTGGCGGGTGGCTTTATGGCTCGATACGTAGATTCGTGTACGTACGTCTGCCATCTGCAACGTACTTGCGTGTGCAGCTTATATGCAGTGCATTACTTCCAACGTGATTATCCATTCTCATAGACGTAGACAATGTGTACATACGAACTACGTACGTAGGCATACGTACCGCTTAGCCCACTATCGCACTATCAGCCCTCTTTCAATTGCACAAGATAATATTAGATGAGATGAGCCGAGACGAGACGGGACGGGAAAAGATCAGATGAGATGAGATGAGATCAGATCAGAGATCGTGACAGGAGAACATTCAACAAAAAACAATAAAGTAAATATAAAAAAAAAACAAATAATAAAGAAGAAAATACAAACCAAAACACTTTAACGAGTTGTATTATTGTTAAAAATCGAAATGGAGAGTGGAACAAACGAAAACCTGTATCTATCAGTGTTTACACTAGACATACAAATTCTTGTACCTGAATGGCAGAATTTATATGAAAGGAAAAATGGAGGAGATGGGTTGACCGCTGGGGAGTATTATGACTTCATAATGAAAAATCTCTATAGACGAATCCGGACAGCAAGTGATGGTCTTAACTTGGGACTGTATCACCTCTCAACCTTTCAATTTCCTTCCCAACCTGTATGATGGATGGTTGCACGACACTAAACTGTATCTTGATCACTTCAATTTCACTGAATATAAGGGTTTGAAATTCATGACGACAATAAATGAAGACGATTTAAAGCTGATGGACCCACTATAATGACCGTCTATATAGTCACTGAACACAAGCGCCATTCGAATTCGTCTTATGTGAATTGCGAGTATACTACAAAGATATCATAAACGTAGTAGCATAGTGGGTCGCTGAATGACGCCCCGACCATTTCAAAATGGTTATACAGAATGAAACAAACCTTAACACTGTCCTGCTTGCCATTTTCAAATGGTTAGTAATCCACGGGTGTATTTATACCCATAGTTATCAATCCTCAACCCAAAATTTAGATTAAGAGAGATCGATTTAATTCAAAATTTTCTCTGTCGTCAACCTTGAAATAGCACAGATAGTGACGAATTTTCCATATATGTAGTGTGTCACCATTTACATTGACTTTGTACAGTTACGTATAGGTACCTACGTAGCAAGCCGTATGGTTTAGTCCTTGGCGCGAATCAACAGTGTAACACGGAAGTGTTGAGCAACGGAGTCTGACCAGCAGTAAGGAGTCGTACACACACTACCGTGCAAAACTTATTACGCTTGTCGACCTAACCGACCTAAGAAAGACGTTAAGTTTGGTCAAGTTATAAACTAATAGATATATCCTAATAACTTAGTTTATGCACTCATCACATTAAACACGAGTAACTACGTCAGATGGAGGAGTACTTCAAGCAGTGTACACCAGAACGAGGTAATTTTCGTAATTTTGGTGGAGTAGTATTTCCAAATGTTAAAAATAAACATAACTGTAGGAAGTAGTTGGGAAAAGCTTGAAAATTAATCACATTTAGATACAAGCGTACCTGAAATGGATTCATCATCGTGCAAAACGAACCATTGGATAGTTCCAACAGGGTTAGGCTCCTATTACTTACGGTACTAATGTGCTACTTGGTAATTTTTGAGGATGCGTCATTCCCGGGCCCGCGTCACTTTCGGTGCTTTTACTATACCAGACTCCTATCCCTACACTGCTAGACGCGCTGACTCCTCACGGGGCTCACGGGGGAAACATTTCAATTACACGACATTTATGACGCACCAGCACGAATGTGTCGTAATAATGTGTCAGCTATTAATAAAAGATAAAATTTAAAACCGGTTTTAAATACGGTTCTTCACATTTCAAGTTTGGTTTAAAATACTGCGCAAGTTCAATTCATCCTTTTAAGTCGCCTCTTGCACTGTTAAAAATTTCTGTAAATTTACAGACTTTTTTTAACTTAAACTTTTTGTATTTTACTTTTAATAGAGATTTTCTGTATCTTTACAGACACTTTGTATTGCTACAATAAAAAAAGGTTGTTTAACATGTATTTTCTGTTTATTTGAAAAACCATTTCTGTCTGCTTTTTTAACCAAATTTTACTGCTTTGTAAAACTTTTTCTGTAAATTTACAGAAATTTTAACAGTATTTTGTATTTTTCTGATTTCACATAAATAAACTGTCATTTAACAAACATTCATTTTGTTTTTAAGCTGAAAAAGAAACAAAAATAAGCCCAAACAAACAAACAAATAAGAAATAGCCAGAAAATTTTCAATATATAACATGCATCGTTCTGCGAAGTTTCAGTTAAAAAAGAAAACATTTTTGGCAAATTTATGGCCCTATTTGAAAATTAACTTACATTTATTATAAAAGCATACTTAGTTATAAATATCATACAACTGGTGTTTTGTCACACATTTTTAAGTAAAAAGAAATTGTAAGGCCCTAATTTCAGAGCACTGACAATTGGTATACTGATGTCAACTCATCGCCACAGGCGCTCATGCACTTGATCGAATTAAAAACGTTTCACAAATTTACTTGGAAGAGTCTGTAAATTTACCACTTTATGACGTATATCTCATTTTGCATAAATTGGTGGAGCTTATTTTACAAAAGGATTGCTGTTGCTTTGAATAATATCTTTTTTGGCGTTTTTTAATCAGGAAGTGATAAACTTATTGTTTACCTTGTCTGGAAATGTTGGCAACCAATGTATTTGTATTCTTTGTCATATTTATTTTAAAAACAATTATTATATTGTACAAAAAATGTGACTTTCCAATTACAAAGTTCCTAGAGATAGCAGTCTACTTGACAACAATATGACAACAAAGCATCCTCATTGTGTTTTGATTGAAAACAACTTCGTAACGACACATTACGTTGATAAGCAAATACCTGATCTACGTAATGGTGAAGTGTATGTTACGTAATAACATATGAAAGGAAAAAAAGCGATATTATAATAAATATTAAAACGCCGAGAATGAAAACAGTAGGCTGTAAATTCACATAAAATTAAGGTAAAAAAAAAAAACAGAACAATTCTTTAATTCGATTTTACAGTAGACATTTGTAAACTAATTTACATGCAAAAACTGTAAAGAAAAAACAAACACTTAATGTTTTTTCATGATTACAGTCTGGCTGTAAAAAAACATCATTTGGTTGGAAAAAAATTTGCCATAAAAATTATGTAAATTTACAGGGAAATTTTTAACAGTGTACGAAGGGTTGGTAATTAAGTTGTGGGTATATTCTACAGTTCCCATCCAGACAGCTCCCTGCCTCAACCCACAGGGGTAACATCATGACAAAGGCACTGGGCAAACACGGGTGAACTTCGTTCAAGTATACTCCTGGAGATATTTGTGGGCAAAGTTTAACCTAATTATCCCAACGTTAAAGAAACTCTACAACATAAAGCAGATTCAAGTCCTACCCATGACCTGAAAATATGTGGGGGTACATAGCGGGATATTTGTGAGACTAAACATGTTTTAAGTCAGTCGAGGGCAAGGAAATCTTTCCCTTGAATTGGAAGTTGGCCAAGGTTGCGTTGAACGTCTCCTCTTCACAAACTATTTAGAATCTCTTCTTCATTGGAGCCAATCGGTTCGCAAATGTAGATTGACATGGTCACTATCATCAAAAATTTACTCTGTAAAAATCTCCAGTCAATGGGTGTATTTTAATAAATTGCCCCCTCTGAAAAATTCGACCCAATTCTTTAGAAAGAAAAATTGTCATGGACGCAACCCTTTAGTCTGTTTTGTTAACAATTCTGCCTATTCTTTGTGTGCATTGCCAATGACATGTTAAGGATTTTGAACTCCCTTGTGACTTTGTAGGTCTAATATAATGGGTTAAAATGTATATTCGGGAGGTTTATTGTAATAGCTAACGAAAGGTAACTTTTAAATTGATGCTCCACCACTCCGTCTTTACCGAAAGGCACGTGTGTGTGTATTTGTCTAATTCGGAACTATGGGAAAGTGCGTTGTTCCTAAAAAGTCGATCAGAAGGTAAAAATTTAATAGGTTCGCGTTAACGTTTCCACCAACTTGTTTTAAAGGAATACGTGAACGTATGGTAACGACTTTTTTGGATTCACACGTTAGATGATACTACTTCAATGTTTACAAATTTACAATGACTCGTATCTCTATAAACACGTGAGCATGGCTGTCCGTTGAAATAACCATGACGTTGTTTATATGATGCAGACGTCAGGGGCGAAATATATGCTCACTTATGCATTTATTTTATTTAAGAACTTTTTTGACCGGCTATGCCCTTAAATGACTTTACTGTATTTTCAAGGTAAGAACATAGTAACTCAGTGAGATAGTTCATTAATAAGTGGAAAATAGAATAGCATATCAGGGGTCACTAACCCTAATTCGGGTAAATGCTTATTTGTCCTTTAAAACAGATAATAAGCTCAGGTGGTACCCAATTCAATCTGAGTGCAAACTTTTTTGTCGAGGATGCAATTAAGAAATTAGAAAAAAAAATTCTGTTGAGCAGGAGTTCTCAAAACTATTGCTAGAAACTGATGACGCATTTGTTACTGCTGAATTAATTGGTTGGAGAGGTCAAACAAATTCTGTCACCAGGTAGGTCTCGTCCCATTCGTTAGGCTGAATCACTTCTGGAACACGCACTTCTTCAGACAAAACACACTGGCCGCGACAGTACTTAGACAATCTTTCCGCCGGAATGCAAAACTTTTATCATCTGTGGCAAGCCACAAGTAATCCATTGATGGATTTAGTGATTTTCGGAACTATCTCAGCCTTCAATGCTACTTATCTTCTTGCCCTGTAATTTGGTGACATTACCTTTACCTGCTGTCCACATTGAGTAGAACAGTTTGTACAAATTTCGATTTTTCCAAGATGGATCTTGAAACGGAGGCCGTAGTAAGGATCATTTTTATTGTGGTTATCATTGTAATCGGAGTTCCTAGTAACATTCTTGTTCTAAAAGTGTATTTCCAGAAAGCAAGAAAATCAAGTACATATGTTTTTATCTCGTTTATGGCTATTTCGGATCTTCTACGTTGTGCGTTCATTCCTTTAGAGATAGGTGTGCATCTATCAACGGCTACGGATACAATAGAAAAGTTGTGTAAGAGTAAGGCTTTCATGACGGTAGCGTTTTTTACGTTGTCCTTACTCACTAGTGTTGTTGTGGGATTTGATCGATATGTGGCAGTCTGCTGGCCTCACACCAAACGATTGAATGTGCAAAAGTCCTTAATCCTTTCGGTAACTTGCGCAGTGTTTTCATTTATTTTGTCCACTCCTGCAATTTTTTCTGTCAGCATATCCCTTGAAGAAAACGCGTTGCTTTGCAGCAGACGTTTCGGTACCGATAATTTTTTCTTACGACTCTGGAGTTTCATAGGCTCTGCTACCGTCGTGTTGTCATTGATTATAATTGTAATGTGCTACACCCTTGTGTGGAGACGGTTACGAAAGCAAAGATTTGTCACAAGCTTAACTACGCAGAACAGACCAGTACAAACGGTAAATAATGATGAAGGGGGAGTAGGAACCAACCAGCAAACCAGAGCAACGTGGGCAATTTTCTCGAAACCAGCTACGTTTGCAAGTTGCAGTCATAAAACATATCCGAGTACAAGTCGGGAAACAAAACCAGATGTCGCGAAGTCATCGTGTCAAGTCAATGAAATTTCCACGACCAACGATTGTGGGAGTAATGTATTTTTGGAGAGCACTGAGAGACAGTTTTCAGTTGAAAGAAACAACGGAAGCTTAATGAATAACTCAGAAGTTCCAAACGAAACTGAAGTGCCTATGAAGAATCTTTCAAGCACAGCGGAAAACATACACGCACCCCGGGAGAATTATTCTGGGATTGCAGTTAACAAAGTGGGACAAAATACATCTCCCATTAGGCCTACATTGTCAACAGCTCCATTGAGACCATCAAATATGACAATTGCAATACAACGTAGAATTACGACTATGCTTTTTATTAGTTCTGTGATAACCGTGATTACGACAATTGTAACATTCGTCGTCATCATACCAAAACCAATTCTGAGCGATATCAAACATACACACAAACCACTTTTTATTTTTATTCGCGTGACGCCCAAGTTGAGTTTCATTAGTAATATCATCAATCCTTTTATTTACGGTTTAATTGATAAAAGATTTCGAAAGGAAAGTTTGAAAGTAATGAGGTGTGCGCGTGTAAACCTACATTAAATATCGATTCAATTAGAATTACATTATGGCAGTTAAACTATCAAGGCAGGGGGCTGTTCAGAATCCCAGAGGTGGCAGTTCAACCACTGTGGTCAAAAATATTTTAAACGTAGAATTTAAAGTAAGATCCCTACAGTGCACGTTGTACGGGCTTGCCACTAACAGAGCTTCAAATGCAGGAATGGGAGTGTTGATTTGACATGCTCAGAGTTCTATTGACAAATTCGGACAACAAGTGATGGTGTTATTTCAGTCGGCCATATCTGATCTCTATCACCTTTTAATCTGTAAATTTACTTGTTTACCTGTACAATGTGCAATGTGCAATTGTTTCTTGATTTCTTCACTTTCACTCTGAATGGGAGGGTTTAAAACTCATGTAGACATTAAATGACGACGATTTAAGGTTGATGGACCCCACCAATGGCTGCCTACACAAAAAATTAACACAAGCGCTGGTCGGATTCGTTTATGATGTGATTAGTGAGCAAAGCAATGAATACGTTATAGAAAAATCCTTTGTGATAGGCGACCAGCGTGCGTGCATTTTTAGAACACATTGCATACGAAAATCTCTGTGTGATTATCAGAGGTAATTAACGCGCATTTTTCCTTTCTAGGTAGAGTAGCGCACAGGATGTTTTCGATTAAAAGTGCACGAGAAGGTAATCGCGTGCACAGCGTGCTTTCACATTACATCACAACTGGTAATCCGCGCCCACCGCCGGGCAAAATTGAAGGGTAATTCAATGCTTCTCAGCTAGCTACACGAAAGGCGTCTACCCGTCAAAAGGGGCATGGCGTATGACGTAGGTGAAGGCACTCTACAAATCTGCGCTTGTGAAGATATACCCGGAACTGACCATAAAAACTGTTCATGAACTTCTAGCCAGTGGTTGGGATTCCAAGTTCAAGTGTTCTTAAGTAGAAAGCCTCGAAGAGGCACAAACCCGTTCCGTGTAAGTGAAAAGTATGAACGAATAATGTTTTAACATATGCGATGTTTTGGAATCTCTTGTATATAAACTACTGGAAGACATTAGTTTTCTTTTTACCCTCCGACGAAGGACTGGACAGTCATCAACACTTCCGCGCCTCCGTTTTGCCTACTTATCTACAAACAGGCCAATGGTTTCGGCCCGAGAAGGGGCAGCGCATCATTTTAGTTTAGGTTCTACGCTTGTAATATCTTTGACTGCCGATACATAAAAACGTCACCATCACTCAGTCACTGATGTATTGACGACTCAAAAATCTCCCAGGGGATGTTATCCTGTTCGTCACCCCAAACTACAGTTTTACCGGAGTCTACCATATTACTCAAGTGGCGCGACTCTTCCATTGAATTCAAATTAAAAAGGAGTAATAGAATGGTTCATATTATTATACAATAAGCATGGAGAAATATTTGTTTAAAGAATAGGGCGCTGTGGATATACACTGGTTGATTCCGAATAAGGATGAGGCTGTTGGAAGTCGGAGGGAATAAGAAGTAAGCAGGTTGTGAGAATTAGAACTGCCTCGGATGATGAATATTGCCTTTAACTTAAGGAACTGTTGTAGGCAATTATCTTACAACAAAGAGATGTGAATTTAAACTTCATATTATTTTTTGGCAAGGACGTGGATCATCAAGAGTGGAGGGACTTTTCGCCTTTGACGAAACACTGTCCTGTGAAGAGGGTGTCCCCTCCCCTTTGATAACATTTTTCATTTTTTATTAAGCCTTAGTGGAAACTTGCCCCCAAATGTCGTTTTACCAACACAAATTTGGAAAAATTAGAATGTTTTTTTTTTTTTTTCAACAAGAGCGTAATATGTACACTTCCTAAACCCCACCCCCCCCCCAAATTATAGTAACCTAATATACTTTTTTCCCACCTTATAACTCATTAAAATAACTTTGTAAGCTTTAGAATGTTGAAAAGAAGAAAGAAGGGCATAGAAGTTGTCTAGAGGCAAGTGCGGCTATAGGCTATAGTGTGGTACAATTTAGCTCTTATAAATGTAGTATGAATCCGTAATCTATATAATTTACACCTTTTACGTAAAAAGTTGGAACTCTGACATGACCATGTATTAATTCAAAATCGTGAATTCTTCCACCCAGCCGCATTTTATAGTCACCCGCCAACACTTTGCCTTGAGAGTAGTTAGTATATATTGGAGGAAGATACACAAAAGTTTTGAAAAATGTTAAATTGCCATACACTCTTAAAAAGTTGGTTACAAAATTCACCAACACTGGTCACGTATGTCAAATACCTGAAATAGGGTACGTTTTCCCCAATATGTGTTTTTATTTGGTTGCTCCACAGGCTGGTTACCAATTAAGTGGTAAAAAAACCCTTTCATAACCCATTAATCAGCAACTATTGGGTAAACCTTAACCAATTTCAGGTATTTGACATACGTGACCACTGTTGGTTAGTTTTTTAACCAACTTTTTTAGAGTGTGGGAACAAGGGTAGGCGGGGAGGATGTGTAAGTTTACACAGTGATGAAAACCTTGCAAGGGAGTATGTAGTGGTACATTTTATCTTGGTAATTTGCTGATCATTATCTTTGTAATTTGTTTTTTAAATTTTCAGTGGAAATGAACATTCTTTTGAAAAAAAAAAGTTCAAGAAATAATGACAGCTTAAAATTCAAATTACAGGCATGTGAAATATCATTTCCATTCCCATGACGGGGTCACGATTTCTGAAATTTTTGTACGCTCTGCGTCAACCAGTATGTATGTCTATCTGCTACATTTCAATATATACGCATTTAAACCCCAGGTTTAACCTTAGATGTAAATGAACTTCAACACCAAGCGACATTTATCTGCAATGAGTTGTAGGTAGACAAAAAGAAAAAAATCAATTCCAGCGGGCTCGAAAAATGTTATTTCTTGTTATGTGGGAGGTATTTTTGGCAAAAAGCACCCTCAAAAATCGCTCCGGTTAGAATAATTTGTGTCCTTTCATAGACAAATGGAAATATATACGATCCCTATCAATTAGACCATTGAGGCAACCCTGTTTATTAAAGTGCCCAAAGCTTTACCCTTGGAATTGGTAAATTTTACCTGGTAATTTTCTGTATTTGCTTACGTTTTATTGAAGTGAGCATTTTCTGGCAAATAAAAGCTCGAACTAACGATTGATTTAATTCTACTGGGAAATGCCATCTCCGGCGGCCTGATGGTGGCAGTTCTCTTAGATAATCCTTCAGAAAGTATAGCACATTTTCTGGACCCAGCTAATAATCCCATCCTATTCAGACTTCACATGAGCTACATGCTGGATTCACCCTTGATCTGACTCCTAAATCTGGGAAAATCTGGGGAAATCGATCTCCAAACACATGCTGGTCATTGAATATCGGCGCCGTCGGAACAAGAATTCCAGGATCCGACCTGGTTTGATGAAAAGAACAGTCTCAAGTATACCCAATGCATAATCTTCCTTCCACTCTCTTTCATAACGTTATTGGTGCAATTCGTGTCTAATTATTTTAAGACCTTTTTCATAAGATTTTATGACAATTTTTGTTTCTAGTCAATAAATAAATGAGAAAGGATTTTAAGTTTCCTATCGACCGATGGAACAATATTTTAAAAATTCCTGTTAACTACATTGAATGATACAAACACTTCAGTGTTTTCAATTTTGTTTCATCTACATTAGGTGTAAACCTTTTATTATGTTTGATGAATAAGATTGTTAAAACTCTCATGTAATTCATTTAAAACGGATGATGAAACAATTCATCGTCTTTTTGGGAGTGCACAATTATTTTGTGTTTTCTGTTGGACACTGAGACAATCATCCTTGGCCGATAGTTTTCTTTTTTTAAGGAAAAACTAATCCCTTGGGTTTTGAGCTAATATTGAAACATTCTTATTGCTATTAAATTAATCAATATAACTGTTAAATTCATTTGTAATATTACATTTTTTGTCAAAAGATCAGCAGTGAAGTTTAGAGAGTTTATGAATTTCCACATAAATTTAAGTTTGTGTTACAAATACAAGTCTTGTACAGCACAACGAATATTTCCCGTGAACAATTTAATTACAAACGGCGGTTGGATTTTGGACGTAGATATTCTTGATCAGAACTTTGATTTCTTCATTTGGCTTGATAATGGAAACGCTTTTTGTACTCATTTAAACCTGTGATTTGCACCGGGGCGTAGCCAGGTTTTTCTGAGGGGGCAAAATTGACCCATCGTCCCTATTCTTGACCGCCGTCCTGGGGTGTCCCCCTCCCCCTTTTGGAAAATGTTTTGCTGCTCAGTACCTTAAAGGGGAAGTTTAGGCAAACAATTAATTTTCACATGTGAAAGAGGAACTAAATTTACTCAGTGTGGTGAAATTTCCATTCAAATCGGACATGTATTTCTCGAGATATCAGCAAATGAATTTATTAGATTTGTGTTCCAAAGTGAAATTGAGGGCAGCAGAGATTATATCACTTCCTCACATTGACAAGAAATGCTTTGTTTCCCTTTGTTTTTTCAGACTGTTGTGTTGACCTTGACGTTGATTGGAATAGGACCTCCCCATGAGGACTGCAAAGTTTCAAAAGTTTTCACGCCACTTATGCAATCAATTGAGGAGAAAATAGGATGTAAAGTTTGAAGAAAAGAAAAGACTGTCCATTCATTAATGTGGGGAAATGATGTCATATGTGCTCGCTTCAAGTTCAGTTCTTGTTGAAAATGTGACAACTAAAATTGCTCATATCTTGAGAACCACTCATCGGATTTCAATGCAAATTTCACCGAAATGCTTAGAATTAGTACCCCAGGCTCTAACATTTCAAAACTTGATATGGCGTTAAACCCTTCTTTTAAATGCAAAATGGTGCCATATTTTCTTATTTTTTATACTAGAATGACTAGATCAATATGTGCTGAAAATGTCCTGATTCCATGCAATCATATTATACAGAAAAGTGGCCGACTCTCCAAAAACTCAGTGACGTGTTCATAGACCGATATGCTCGTGATATAATTAACCATCATGATAGATTAAGCTCTTGATGTTGCTTCTCGCTTTTGTGATGTGGGAGGATATCACCCGGCAAAGAATAATTTAGCAACTTTCAGTGATGTTTTTAATAGGAAACCCAAAGGTTTGAGTTAAAATGTTTTTATGACCTTGTTAGGTAACAAGCCATAGCATGGTGTGCAATTGCTATACGCGTTACGCCCAGAAAGATAATTTTCGGGCCTCATCAGTAACATGATGTATAGTATGTAGGCAATGGTGCCAGACTGTCACGTATAAACTGGTGGGATATTATTCAAATAAAACATTTGGAGCACACGATCGGGTCCAAAGTGCAATAAATGAATAACTGTTACTCTCTGTTAGCAGGTGTGCCGGGTAAGGGTGTGATCTGGCTGGCTTGAGCGAGTTACGATGTGACAGCCCTTCCCGGTATAACCTTATCCCGGTGTTATTCGTGGGACCGACGGGTGTTTCGGAGGTTCCTATTAAAAGAGTTTATGGTATAGAAGTAATCGAGAAAAAGTGTAGGATAAATAGTGTTCTAATAATAAGAAGAACAGCTCAAACGCTCGATAGGGTAATGCCGATGTTTGGCAGTAAGGCTTTGGTGCTGTTTGGATAAGTGCGATGAGTGAGTTAGAGTACCGCATGTACTGAGTCATCATACTCAGAAATTACCTTGACATCAATATTTTCAAAAAAATCATTTCGCTGAATGTAATTATCTTGATACCCGTGCCTACTCGAAACCGAGAGAAACTTATATTATTATCAATATTTATCACGTGACTCCAGTCAGCCCTTAAGCTGTTTCAAGGGCTTTATTAAAGGTGAAACCCTACGGCACTTACGCCTCTGTAATAACCGCCATGACTTCAACGAAAAAGTCACCTCATTTAAAGAGAATCTTATGCGGCGGAATTACCCAGAGGATTTAAATCAGATATCACTTCCGAAATTAATTTTCAGAATAGATCCCTTCACCTTACACCTAAACCAAAAGAAGCAATCCCACCACTCTTTTTTAAAGTTCTATTTCTCACCGCATATTAAGACTAAGGACTTAAAAAGTTCCTCACCAAACACTGGCACTTAATTACCGAACATCCAACATCCGAAACCCCCGCTTATTGCCTATATAAGGGCCAAAAATCTAATACGTGCGGACTTTAATTCAGATACAGTAAAACATCACGACCTCGATTAATGTAAAGTACCTGCACCACGGGGCTGTGCACACGCGCCGAGACAGCGGCATCAGCTTTGCAGTAAACACACTCCATAGGCTTATTTTAACCCTTTACCGCTGTTTGGGTCCTTTTGGACCCATATTGAGAGCGCGGCTGTCACCAATCTTTACTGATTCACGCGGAGCTCGAAACTGCGAGTGACTACCCGAAAATTCGGCCACAGCAACGAGAGAGACAATAGAGCAAGGCCAATAAAAGGGTCAATAGCCTACAGAAGCTGATGCGGGGCGTGTAACGACCTCTTTTCCGTCCACTTTCGAGGCGCGCAAATATGTCCCGATTGGAGCACAACGGTAAAGGGTTGAGGACCTTGCCTTGATCACAATTATGAGCGATTTATTGTCGGAATAACCCGGCTTACTTTTTGTGACAACTTCGTCAAATACTGCCCACCATACATAATGCTACTGATGAGACCCCACAATTATTTTTGTGGTCGAAACGCGTCTAGCAATAGCACACCATGCTATAGCTTGTTATCAAGCAAGGTCACAATTTGAACATTTAACCTTTTATCTTTTAGGTTACCTGATTCTTTACTCCTGTACATAAATCCACAATTTACGAGGCAACACTGACCTCCACTTTACATTTTTGGTCACCCGACTATTTATCAAATCAAATTACCACCGAAACTATCCTTTCAAGTGAACACGTCACTAAGTTCTTGAGGAGCCAGCCATTGTCTTTTATTATGGATGGAACTTGTGAAGCCATGTTTCCCTGTTGCAACCCCCCCCCCCATCCCCAACTGTTTCAACTTGTCATACCTCCCTCCTCTCGTCGTTTTCCCCCTTTTTTGCTCTCCCCTTTTTTCAACGCCATCCACCACGTCCCCACAATTTCTGAGGGGGACACTCTGCCCCCTGCCCCCCCCCCGTTGACTACGCCACTGGATTTGTGATGTAGCCTGCATATGAGCTTCTGTGGCTGCCCCCCGTGGGTTCAGTGGCGGAACTGCCATATGGTCATGGGGGCGGTCGCACCCACCCCTCCCCGACGGATCAAAATTGTCTGCTGGCGCCCTCTTTAGGTTTTTAACATACTTTACTCTTTCACCATTATTGGCAAAAGGCATAATTTAATAGCGTTGTTTTAAGGCCCAGATAACAAAGTGCTCAAACAGCCACCAGTAACTACTATCTGCATTTTATGGTAATGAAAAGGGTCATCATCTGCCATATAGGAATAGGTTTTGCCGAAACGTATCTTCATGCTTTATACGCACTAATGAATGTTGTCTCTGTGCTAAGTTAATTGCTTCCACACTAAGCGTGTTTAAAGCTTACAAAATACACAGACTGACATTAAATTCACCCTTCGGGCCAATAAAAGGCCCCAATAAAGATGTTGAAAAGGGCGCAACATTAATTGTAGCGCAAATAGCCCTCTTGCACGATAATCTCATGAAAATTTTTGTACTTTCGTGGTCTCAAAAGCCAGAAAATTGCATCTAATAAGCCTAGTAGGTTTAGACTACTTTTATTTATTATGAATTCGGAATCTATAAGGCCAAGTAGACCTTTTGTCTTGGGCTATTTCTTGCAATGTACCTTGTAAGTGGTTATTTTAGACTGGTCACATGATGTAACTTACGTCAATAAATTTTTCTTCGTGAACTTATCTTGATTTTCAGATGCCAAAAATGTACATCTAACGGTGATTAATTTCCATAGCCCACCCCCCACCCCCCCCCCCCCGGTGAGATTGCTTGCTGTTTAGCTGTAGAAGGTTTACTCTTTATATTTACAAAGTAGCTCATTATTAGATTAAAATCTTAAATCGACACCTGACAATAACACAAAATATGATAACCGCCTTCATACTAGAATGCGAAAGAGAGGGATAGAAACATGGGCGTCAGCAGGTAGGGGCAAGGGGGGAACTTGCCCTCCCCTGGAAAATAAAAAAACTGAAAAAACGAAGAAAACAAAGAAAATAACGAAGAAAAATTAACATCAACATCTTTTAACAGTTCACTCGGTGTTTTGCCTGTTTATATGCGGTAAATAGGCTTTAGAAATACCATTTCCAGCGATCTGAGAGGCTTTCTGGACCAAAATTTTCTTGCGATCCGCCCCAACTCATGGTTGTTGAATTTTTTACCCCCCGAATTTTCTTCTGCGGATGCACATGGGTAAAAAATTTAAACATGTTTTCATAGGAAAAAACTTTCTGAAGAGAAATGGCAAAGTATCTTCTGCCAGGTGCGGAAAATCAAATGAAGTCTGAAAAGCCGTGGCTTCGATCGTGCTGAGGCCCAGGGTATTAGTGAGCTTTAGATTTCACGACGCGGACGTCAACTACAACGTAGTGACGTCACAACCTACATTTCCCTTGTCATTTAGCAACTGTGTGGAGCGCGTTGCGTTCGAAATGGCATAGGTACGAATGACGTCATTTCGTTGTAGATGAGGTCCGCGTCGTGAAATCTAAAGCTCCCTATTTACTCCTTCGAAGCGCCCCTGTAGACCATTTTTGCCCCCTCTGACCGAAATCCCTAACTCCACCACCACATGGGTAAAGTCTTGTCACTGTTAAAGCCTGCTAAAAAAAAGTTATACTCCATTTCTAGCGTCTCGATGTGTAAAAAACATAAATCTGCTGCTTTAACATTATATTGACCTGACGTTAAACCCTAGACGGAATTCTGTTTCCTTTTTGATCTCTTAACAGTTACTTTGTATTTAAGTGTTCCACTGTGTTATTTTATGTGTCAACAAAAGTAGCCGACTCTCACACACCACCTAAGTATAACACACTTACGTGACTTGATGCTGGGAGTTCCTTGATGTATCTGTTTGTTTTCCATTATTGATATGTAATGTGATCCATTTTTGTAACAAGTATCCGCACCTGTCGATTACTTAACAAATAGAGACAGTAATCTCGGACTTTTTATTCCATTCGTTGTTACCGTTACTCACGGACTTATATTCATGGACAGAGCATGTAACGTGTACGTCCTATCCGCAGATGGTCGCCACCGACTGGGATAAAAAAGGCGCACCAAGATGGCCGCCGTCAAGCTATAAATCGTCTGATTTGACGACGACTCTGTAACAGTTTAAACAAAAGTTAAACTTCAATGAGAAATAATATGATATTCATGCAATACTTGAGGTGATTTTGACCATACCTTGCCATATTTCAAAAATATTTCAACTTTCTTGCAAAATATGGGAATATACTTGGGCAAGTCCAAACTTTTACACAAAACCATAGCAGACGGCCATCTTGGTGCGCTTTTTCTCACACGTGCGCGACGTCAGTCTACCGTACAGTATGCTCTGTCCATGTATAGGAAGTCCGTGTCGTTAGTGTATACAAACACATAGGGATAGCACGTAAAGCAGTTCACGCCCATCTTTAGATATTAATCGTCTATTTCGTTTCAAACTTCCACACTGCCCTCAACCGAACCGTTTATAAACTACAAATACAGGGACCACTGGTTTGCATCTGGATCTGTCATCGTAGCGCAGACGCCTCTAGCTTTCCGACCCATATTGGCATCCTTTGATAAAGTTGCAATTTCCATATGAGCAGTCGTACAGAAAAGTAAATTTTAACATCTTGCATGCTGCATTTTTTGTTGCTGCTACGCTTTGTGATATCGTTTGTATCGGAAGAGTAAAATTTTTAATGAAATTCTTATCATAAACCATTGATTCAAAACTGGCGTAACTTTCCATAATACACCAGACTAATCTGCATTTGAAGAGTAAAGGCTAGTCGTTACAAGAAAAATTGACATGGATTTATTGAGGATCAAGGTGATGTTGTATTGTTTTTTATATGCTTTCATGACTACCTTACAATCAAATATAGCCAAAGTTTTAACATATACCAGCCATTCGTCATATATAACCTTCGTTCGGTGTTTTTTTCTTGCTCTAACTTTACCCCTGGTCGAGTTTGACCAAGCTTCATCGTGCGATACAACAGACCTAGTAATTTATTTTGTATGTGCTGTATTAGGTGTTATACCTAGTGGCGCAGCCGTCTTGAGTTTTACGTTAATGGGAGTGGGAGATTCAACCGCTGTAGAATTTGGCGGGAGCCTTGTTCTTGTTGGTATCATTGGCCATTGTCTTTTGGATGAGCAATTGACTATTTCATATTCAATTCTATTGCTGATCGATTGCATCGGGATAATTTTAGTGGTGAAACCATCATTTATTTTTGGAATATCTGAAGGAGAGATATCACCTAAAGAAATTGGAGCCATTGTTTCTTTGGGTGGAGCATTGGTACTTTCCGTTTATCAAATTTTGATTCGAAAGTTGGGGGCAAGAAACACTCTCCATTGTTTTATCTTAACCGTGGTTAGAGGTTTGATTGGAATGGTTCTGTGTGGTATATGGACTACCTATGAGTCTGCTTGGGGGTATCCCACTTCATGGCTTGAAGCCTGTATTTTTATCGTTTACGGAATTGTCAGTACAATGCAATCTGTCGTCGGAATGTTAGCTTTAGCCAATGAGGAGGCGAAAAAAGTTTCAATGGCTCTGACACTCTCCGTCGTTCTGTCGTTTGCATTGCAGATAACTGTATTTAAGGACAAAGTTAACCTCACTTCCATTGTTGGTGCTGTTATTATAATTGTTTGTGTTACGTTGAGTGCAACTTGGGACCTTGTGACGGGAACCATGAAAAAATCAGCCCGTGATATTAAAAACAAAGAAATGCCCAACACAATGAGAACTCACGTTAGCTATTACCTACGTCATTAGCTGTGATAGAATTGATCCTCAGAATTCACCTTGAAGGATGGGGGAACTAAATTAGGGGTCTCGGATAGTTATATTTGTCTTATTCAGATACATGAACCTATGATCAACTTACCTGTATTCACAGCGCAGTTTAAGAACATACAAACTATCGACAGGGAATTTCAGTTATTGAATCTTTGTTTATCGAGCCCAATTTTGGGTTTCCTTTAGATCTCCCAGTTCTGTCAATACGTAATTTCCCTCGAATTTCATTTCGAAGACAAATCGTTGACGGGAACGCCTTTGGATGACGTAAGTAGGAATTCAGCGCTAACTGGATGGCAAAGCTACCCGGTAGTTGCAAGTATCAATGCTCTCAATTCCAGCCTAAATAGTGATTAAGGCTGTGATCGTGGTTTTTTTTTTGACAAAGGCATTTCCTGTCAATAAATAAATAATTTCGGGTTTTATTGAAGTAACTTACCTTGCTGTCTATTAGCATATGTCTAAGATTGCACATAGACAAAAGATTCGTTGACGTTACAAAATTTAATTTCTAAGGCCTGGGAGATAGAGGCTCTCCGGCGACACTCAAAATCTCTCTGAAACTTTCTTGCTTTTTTTTTTTAAGACAAAACATTTGAAAAAAACTCAAAGGCTATATTAGAGAAGATGTATAGGAAATTAAGGCCACAGTAGAGGCGAAAAGTTTACAAGACTGATTTATGAGCGAGCTCCCAATGCATTAGAGATTGCAATTTGGGACCAAGGAAGAAAAGTTGGGATAGCTGGATAGCCGTATTGTTATTTGACAGGTGTCCCAAACAGGGGTGGCGCCAGGATTTGCCCGACGGGGGGCCAGAATTTCAAGGCCCCGACAAAGGCGATGTTATGTTCTGGTTGAACGTGACTTTGCAGAATTTGAGGCATTCTTTTTAACAGATACTTAAAAATCTGGAGTTTATTTGAAGTAAAAAATTAAAACTTATGAAAGGAATTTGGCTTTTATTGGTACTATAAAAAATTTGGGGTGTTTATTGAAGAATCTGTCCTTCATAAGAACAAAATCAAAAACGTTATATGGGTGACAGCTGAAATTCGTTGGGGTTACGCATTGAATCGTACAAGACCTACTTACTAACTGACTAAGACTTTGAGACGAGACTAGAAGTTTGCCCGGGAAGTTTTTCCCTTTTCTGAACGAATCTTTCAAAATTAAGAGCTTATCATGATGGATTTTTTTTAAATTTGAATGAAAGAAAAGTTGGTTTCTTTTATTAAGTGATGTGCCTTTCAGGAGCAAAAATTGGGTAGTATGCTGGGTGACTAACAGAGTTGGCTTTGGTTATTTATTGTACGGAGTATCCATCGAAATTGGAAAATTTTGCCATTTTTAATAACCTTAAGCTACTGTTGAAGCAAAATTGTAATTTTATGACAGTTTTGAGGTTTTATGGAGGAACCCGACGTTCTCATGAGGAAAATCAAGTAAGAGGTGATCTGTAGTTTTGTTGAGGTTACTGAAAATCATCATGCAGATTTAGGCCCCCTGACCACATTGGAGCATTCTCCCGAGGAAAAAATTTGGCTTCGTATATATTTGAAGTTTTATATTTTATTTATTGTCATAGGTGTACGGGAGAGTGTCAGCTGAGTTTGGGAGGGGCAAACTTGTTCTTTTGTAAGAAAAAATGTAATCCTGCGCAAAAGATTTTCTAAGTCGAGCGCACAGAATTTTTTGAAAAATGGAGAACCCCAGGAAATGGCATTTCCTTTGCTCGTAACTAGGATTAAAGAAGTCATTACTTTCAGATTTCTTTCGTAATAAAATTATTTTCTCTTCATCATACTGCCTTAAACGAAGAATAATGTACAAACACGCATTGTTCTGTTCAGTTATATGTTCGAATAAAACACCATCTATGTTAAGAAACCTAACCCCTAAGATAGCCGGAATGGCATTTCCCAGACTTGTAACTAGAAATAAAGCAGTTGTTATTTTGAGCTTTCCTTTAAAATATCAACAGAGAAAAAACCAAACTTGCTAATGATCAGAGAAGTACCAGATAAGAGGTACTGCTACAATCAGATGTAATGGTCTTGTCTCTTTTCGGGGGGGGGGGGGGGAGACTATACAGCTGATTTGAAAACATACCAAAATGTTCTTGACTGTTTTAAGAATCTTCGTTGAATTCCATTGCAAGTTCCACTAAATAGATGAAATTTTTAACGTGACTGCCCGAACTCAAGACTATAAATGGTGTTGAAAATATGGCACGTTACAAGGTGCCTTCGAATATATTTTCAGTCAGACTTATGGGGAGATTTTCTCATACCACTTTATCATTATGTGTAGCTGAAAACGACATGGCCGATATTCATTACCTTTGTGAGAATTCGGCTGTCCGGGCAGGCCAAATGGCAGACCATTGGGTACTGCAGGCACATGAACAACACCTAGTCCGTTTTTGTAAGGAGAATTCGGAATTGTGAGTTTCCTTGAAGAATGTGGTCTTCTAGTAAGCAAGATCAAGAAAGTCGTCCGAGTGACTACAGACCCACATCTTTTATCGCGGGTCTCTAGATGAAGGCTGCCCGACGAAATTGTATTTTCTCAACAACAGGGGGTGTGTAGCCCGTCCCCGACGGAAGCATGACATTGCGCGGACGGATAGAAGAGCTTGTAAGAAGTGATTAAAACCGATTCAGATATGCATTAAAATAGCGTTACAAAAGGAAAAAAATAGTTCAAAAAGAAAAAATCAAAACCTAAGTACGAAAAGTTTCGAGAAAGAAGGGAAAATTATTTCTTTATATGTGGACAGTCCAAAACAACCTCCAGTAGCCTAATTGCAAAGCTTTTCTTTGGGTCTAATTTCAAGCTGTGAAAATAGCGAGTGAGACTCAGTAATAACCTATACACTACTGCGATCCGGTTGAAGTGACTTGACGAAATGATTCAACGAAAGTCACGCATGTTTTTACTGCGATAAAGAATAGAAAGGTCGACCGGATAAGTGATCTTTTAGGAAGTTTAGGTGTCTTATACTTAAATCAAAGGGAGTAAAGAGTGTATCTTGGCTAAAAAGTTCCTAACAATTTGTCCTGAAGGTATTTTTGAAGTTTGCAAATGGAAGACTAATCTTTAAAAATGATTTAAAACAATATTTTGTGGGAGTATTGTTGTATAAATCAAAATAAATTTAGCCTTCATGCAAGAAACACGGTAATATTTTACTTTGCTCTCTGTTGCTATAAGGCCGCAATCACTAACTGACCCGAATGCACGTATTGTGCATGCTGTTACGTAACTGCGGTCGAAAAGCCGGCCGGACGTGTGACTTTTCAGACGATACGTACAATGCCTTCCACTTAAATAATAGGGAGTAAAGCTGTACCTTGAACTAAAAAAACCTCACAATTCTTAGCGAGAGCGTCGAAGTTCCTTTTACCATGGATAACGAGTCGTAAAATTATAATTTTAAGCAAAAATGTTTACAAAGTACTGATGTATAAATGTCAGTCACTTTGTGAAAACATGACAATATTTGACTATGCCCTGCTATCAAGTAATGTACAACCACTAAGTAAAACACAGCTTTTTCAAGATTGCTACATTTTACAAAAGGTACACATATTTCTGACGGCCTCATAGGGAACTTATTTTCTAGACGAAATTTGATGTTTATGCAATTATGCAATCAGAAATTACAAATATACACGATGAAATTCACAGTATTTTTTCAACAAGAAACGAAGAGACAAACATTGCAATATATATTTGGTGAATTAAGTGTCCAGCAATACCATTCACACAGATGTCCCTCTTAAAAATGATCTACCCTAGCAACAACAACATCAATCATCCAAAATGAAGACAGGCTTTGGCTTGGTACTATTCTACTGAAAACAAAACAAAACAAAGAAATAATTCTCAATCGTTGAGCTTAAAAACCATAGCTTAAGCCAACACTAAAATGCACGATCCTACACGTTTTGCAAAAGTGTAGTCTGCATGAGTCCTTTCGGGAAACCAATCATTGTCATCCATCCAGTTATTTTAGTCCTTTACGTTTTTCATGTTTAGGCCTCCCCGAAAAATTGCCGTCCTTCCCCGACGGGGGAAGAGATAGGACAAGGTACAGAGAATGGGGTTTAACAGAGTTAAGAAGTGATTTAAAATCGATTTCGATATGTATTAAAATCGCATTTCAAAACAAAAAAAAAAGTTCTAGATCGCCCATCCAATAACTTCAGTCCTTGTGGGATTTTTTATTATTTTCTCATTATTTTTTTTTTTATTTTTTGGGCCTCCCCGACCAAACCTCCGACCTTCCCCGACGGGGGGCGTCTTCCCCGACGGGGGGGGGGGGGCATGGCTCCCCGGCCCTCCCGCTGGCGCCACCCCTGGTCCCAAACAACAAATTTCCAGTTTTAACTTTTCAGAGCCGGGAGTGGGGATGGGGGGGGGGGGAGATGGCAGTCTTTCCCCTTGCTAACTGTAGCTACGCCACTGTTCCAAACACAACGCTTATCCCCCTTAACATAATGTCAATGCAATGGAAAAGAAAATTTGTCAGTAAAAAAGGAAGATGCAACTCTTTTTAAGTGAGAAGACATAATTTGTAGTAATGAGGAGTAAAGGTTAAGGACGAAAATGCCGTTAAGGAACAAGGTAGACAAAGCTTTCAGCAGCTACATTAGCAAACTGTATCAAGTTTTTAATCAGAGAAAAAAATATATAATGAACCAAGCAATTGAAGTGAACTTCAGAAATATCTTCGTTCTATCCATTAAATAATTACTGTAAAGTAATATTGAAACTTATCTGCAAAATAAGTACAGTCGCCTTGAATGCGATTTGAGAAGATGTTACTAGTAGATTGACTAAATGAGGCAAGCCAATGGGTTACTGGCCTGCTCATAAGTTAAACAACTTTGCCAAGCTTCTGGCGTGTTTTAGTTAAGTGATATTTTGTTTGTTTGCATTTCAATATGATAAGATACCAGTAACAACCAAATGGAATAATAAAACTTTTAATAAAAAGAATATTCCACATGCAATATGTTAGAAGGCAGCTAATTCGTACGATCTACTGGTACTGCAGTATCCCTTTTGTGTTTTTTATCTTCAAACGTCAACAACGTTTCCCAATCAACATTGCGTGTCTTTTACAACAAAGATATGATTAAAATTTGGAGTTGACGACATGGTGCATGCGTATTTAATGCAAGTGAAAAATAATATTTTTTGTACCTTTTTTTTCAAAATATAACCTTGATCTCTAAATAATACACGTCTGCACTTTTTACCAAATGTAGAGGATGTAACGACCTGCACTGATGATGTTTTAAATGACCTTTTCTCTTTTATTCAATGCTGGAAGTGGGGTTTTGCAATGACAACTATTTAATAAGAAAAATTAAAAATAAGTACTGCGATAATACCTTACCAATAACTAGAAATTACTTAAACTAGACAGCCAATAAATCCGGAAATAACTGCTTACGACTTCAAGTTTCAGTCAATGTATTATTTTTTTTTCTATAGACCTTTCTCCAATAGAGGTCCAACAGCACCTAGTAACAATGGTTGTAAGCCAAAAAGAGAAATACACACAACACAGTGTCGTCTGTGCAAAAGCTCTATAGGGGAAATCTTGCATTAGGAGGCAATACTTTCAAATGTTTACATATGAGAAATTGTGATCACGCCTTGCAAATCCTACAAGGCAAGAATTTTAGAAATCCGTGGAAACTTATGTCGATATCAAGTCAAGAAATTAGTAGCTGCCGCCTCTCGTAGCGATGAGCTCCGCGGGCTATCTGTGATGGAGCAAAAAAGAAGCTGTTAGTTAGATTGAGTTTTACGGCCCAGTTTCCAGCCTATTGGTTCAAGTCGAGCGGACCACGGCTTTTTTTTTTTCCAGTTGTTGCTCACTGGCTTATTTTCCGCTGTCAAAAAAAAGGAAGCTGTCACACATTGATGAAATCAGAGAGAAGTAAAAAAGGAAACAATAAACACCATTATGATTTTTTTTTTTAAAACCCGAATGAATAAAAAAAAGGAGAAAAAAAATTAAAATTATGTTGCTGTATTGTTTCTCATTATTTTCAGTTGTTTTTTATTTTGGTTCTTTTGGTGTTTTGCATATAGTCTTCTTTGCTTTGACGTTGAAGTTTTTGGCGGTTTAACTATATCTTTTTGCAAACTAGAATCCGAACTTTAGCGCCAAGGTTAATTTATTTAATCCAAGGTTTTCCACTTCAACTGGAAAATTCGCAACTCATTATAGCTTATTAACCTGTTGTCTTTGAGAGTATCCTTATTGAATCAAGTTTCGATGGGACTACCGTTTAGTAGCTCGCAGTTAACAAACTTTTTCAGTTTTATCAGGCACAAAAAGTGCGGGTACATTGAAGTGTTCAATTTGCTCATGCAATACATACAGCGAACATGCAATCAAGCATCATCATGATACAAACTAAGAGTATTTATTTACTAGAGACCAAGGTCTGATACATGCCCTGTGCAAAATTTCGGCCAATTTGAAAGCAAGAGCAAGGCACATAATGGTTTAGCCTCGGACGGTCAGTCGTTGCACTGTGGCGACAACATTTTGGCGATTTTCGAAACCCCGGAGGTGTATTTTCCCTCGCAATTCTCGAAGAGTAAAGGAACAGCAATACTTTTGTTGCCGTGGGAACATCATTTTACATTTAATTCAACTGTGCATAAGTTTGCTACACAAATTGGTGGCATGTCACCTATATGTGAGATTTATTTTCAACTTTCAGAGTCGTAAAGCGAAGGTAAAAAGATACCAAATTGCCGACTGAGCCGCCTCGCTTAAGCGTAGACAATGTTAACTACTGTCTTCGTTTGACTTGATACAACGCATATAGCTTTACCTTAGCGACAGGATTCACTACGAAACCCTGGGTGTCGAATTCAAATGGAGGCTTTAGTAGTCTACCTTAATAGTGAGCTTTAGATTTCACGACGCGGACCTCATCTACAACGAAGTGACGTCATAAATGCTTACGCCGTTTTTAACGCAACGCAAAATAACGCTACAACAAGTTGTGAAATGTCACGGGTAACGCCGGAGTGACGTCACTGCGTTGCAGACGACGTCCGCGTCGTGCAATCTAAAGCTCCCTATTATAGAGCGTGTGAGTCCTCGAACTACAAATCCAAGGCTAAATATCCATAACGCCAAGTGTAGAGTATTTCACACTGACTAAGAGGACGTACACGTCTAGCTGCTTACAAGATCAAAATTTACACAGTGCATTTTAGTATTTAAAGGAGAAAACAGCAGCTGCACGTAACTCGCTTGTATGTAGCCCATGACAAAAAAGAACGCGCTCTTTAGCGCTCGCTCATGCTTTCATAAACACACGAATTTTATTTGTTCAGGACGCGCACTGGTGCACGCACAAACGTGCAATCATTTTATTTGTTTGTGGTAGCGCGTCTCTATGCGTAGTCTTTGTCAAGACGTTAGTATAATACTTATTTCCACGCTATTTTCACTCTGGATCCAAAATGAGGGCGCTTGTCAACTGGACTGTACGTGCTCGAGTATCTCTTTCAATACTAATTGTATAATAGTATTATAGAAATAAATTTTGAGGCCATGTAGCGGGCGTGTTCCCATTTGTTCTTGTACAGACGTTGTATCGAACTACCGTAATGTAGTATAGTTAATGACCGTAAATATCGCGCACCCCTAGAAATAGGACACCACACAAATTTCATTATATCGCAGTAGCAACACAAAAGCCTAGCCATTTGATGGCTATATATTAAAAACGTGACATTTTTCATCAAAATAAATCCATTTTGAGTTCAATTTCGCTTTAAGGTCGTTCAGGATTTGGAAAAATGTTACCTCATTTTCTACTACAATATTTTTTTGAAAAGCTGTAGAAGCTGTGTCACAAATATGTTGTTTTCTTGGTCACACGATCTTATCGCGACCGGAAACTTTGATGGTCTGTTTATTAACATGTTGCGCATGTTTATATGTATTAGTTTTGCGAATCATAGTGATGTAAAGTCTTTTTTTTAGTTATTAGGGCAAAGGGTCAAAAACATTTGTCTGAAAATTTGAGATAGTGTTACCGGGTGCAATCGACATGCTGTACATTCCAATCATTTATCCCGTCCTTAGGACATCTATAATAATACTGATGTTGCTAAATTATTTATTGGGCATTAACGATGTTTAATACTGTTTTCACTGTTACTTGGTGCTATTTTTGGGGTATAAACGAAGAAAAATTTCACCAGGCCTGTAGTCTAAAATGAATGGAAAACAGTTATCAACTTCGTCGACAAAAACCCATTTTAAATCAGTTTTAACTCATTTAAAGACGGGGAAATTGCCAAAACACAATTTTTGGCGAAGTCTGACAGATGCAGTATCTGATTTTACTCCCACAAAGGACGCCATCAGTAAAATTTAGGGTGCGCGAAACTTAGGGACATAAAACAGCATGAAGTTGTGACCAAAGAGCCCAACTTCAATCAACCGTTACTTTCTTAATTTCTATCTAACTAAAGCATGTTTCATATCAAAATAAAGCTAATGAATGATAGCTTGTCCTAGTTCTAATTTTTTTTACTCAAAGGGTGAGTTGACTATGATGTTTACAAAATAGTGCCGGAATGGGCGAAACTTTCATATAACCATGCTACTAATAATACCTAGGGTACCTAGTAATATCTAGGTTTGTAATTTTACAGGGTACACTCTCCTTACTCAATGCCAAACCCTGTGAAACGGATCCGATGTAGCGGGAACAGCTGCCTCCTCTTAGAGATGCTGCCTTCTCTTCAATAGGCCTACTGCAACATTTAAAGTCATTCCCCTTCCTGATAATAAATTGAAAATTATTATCAAGGCAAGACGCATAGAGTTGAGATAATCGGTGGGCAGTAGCGTATCGGGGAGGGGGGGAGGAGGGGAGCTCCTGACTGGTTCGATCGGGAAAAACAGCTGAATAGACCGGGTTGAAAAAAGGGAAAATTAAGGAAAGAAGAAAGGGAAAACAGAGAAAGTGAAAAGAAGAGGAGTGAAATGGAAACAGATTATTCATCGCAAGACAGGATTCGAAAAATTCTTTTTTCGTTACTCGAACATCCGGCTAGCCTTTTAAAATGCTGAAGTTTTGTCTCACGCCAAGTGGTAAAGGAAAGTTTAAAAACATTTTTCCATTGATTCATGGAGAACTTAAATTTCCTTTCTCGTTTATTCTTGACGTCGGAGGGGGTAAAAATATCATTAAAGAAAGACCTATATACGTGCTCAGATATAAAAGTAGCCTCACAAAAGCTTCTAAAAAGTTTAAAAATCATTTTCCAATGGACACAGGTCACTTTTCCAAGAAAAAAAATTTAATCGCATCAATTATGAAAATTCTTACTAATTTTGAACCGTTGAAGGTTTTTTAATTCACGAACAAAAGGCGCCATTTCCTAATGATTATTATAATATTCAATTAGTCACTAATAAAAAATATTTTCGCCTATAAATCGATTTTTTTTTAAAAATAACACATATGAATAAAAAATTGAGAAGAATTGTTTAAGCTACGTGATTTAAGAGATCAAACCTCGTGACCTCTTTGAGAGTACTAGCCAACTCCATCTCGTTGAATTAAAATGCGCAGAGAGAAACGGCCTTACTACTCAACGTAACAGATGACGAGAACTTTTGTGAATATTCGATTTTGAATACTTCCCAAAAGCACAGAATCCGGTAGAGAGATACTATATAGAACGATTTTGACATTTTTCGGTAATACACTAGTCAGCTAGTTCGAAGTTTGTAAAATCCCGGAAGATACCGTAAACATGTTCGACTGGTATGGCTCTGCAACAAAATTAGGTCAAATCTAGATAGTAGAAAATTATTCCGCACTTTTATTAAATATGATTGTGGTCCTGTCGATCCTTTCCTAAATTTCAGCTTACCTGGCAGTATTGTAAGCAAAAAGGTTAAGTTCCAAAACCAACACTAAGACACACACACATTAATGAAGAAAGAGGCCATATTGTTAATTAAAATGAGGAGCTTACATCGGAGAAAACTGAACATTTTAGAGGGGAAAATTGATCGAAAAAACCACAACAGTTGACTGGTTTCACTTGATGATTTGGTGTCACATAAGGCGCAAATTTCCAAAATTTTGACTTTTTAAACTGCATCAGAGATTGCAATTTGGCGCAGGGTAGTGCGCCAAAAAGGTTGCGTCATAAAGTGTCATTAAGGTATGAAGCTTTCATTAGAGAAAACTCGGAGTTTTCTTTTTTTTTTTGCAAAAGACTTCACTTAAATTGACCGGTGTTACTTGATGATCTGTATATGACATAGACGAATTTCCTCATTTTTCATTTTTCGACCCACCCTTCTTTTTCCCTTACCCCGTAACTACGTCACTGGTCTCGAGGGTGCATTATCCGTTGTTTAATGCACAGGTCAAGCGTTGTTTAACCATGGTGAATCATACACAACAATATTTTGATTTAAAAATCGACAGAGGGATGAAACTCTTAAATAACCGCATTTCATGACCGTAAATGAAATGTTGCAGAATCTAGAAAGATTGTTTTAATATAGTTTCTATAGCTATGTCAGGATTGTTGCTGCATGGAAATGCATCACATCAAGCCCAAACGAAAACTTGCCTTTATGTGTAAACTATACCATTTTGAGGGGAGGGGTGTTTGGAGTTAGATTTGCTTTGATTCTCCTCAGTATGACGTAAGTTGCTATACGGTAAATAGAACCAAAACCAGTGCTTGGAAACGAAATTTAAAGGGTACGCCAATTCAGTGTAGAGCTGTGGCGCTTTCGTTTTTGATAATTCGGGAAGAAAATTTATACGGTAAATATAAGATGTATATTTCGGTAAATTAAACATGCATTATTTCCCCTCCGGACTTTTGAGACAACGACGTGGCGTCAGGAAAGCCCTCTCGATATTAGACAATTGAAAAATAAGTTTTAATTAAATTGCTCCAACAGATTAAAGAAACTGGCATCGGTCCTTGCGTATCACGTAAATTATAGACCGCGAATAATTACCCTACTCTATTTCGACACGTCGACGCCCCTTCCCCGGGAGCTTTATAGTTCTATATATATATGTACACGGTAACGGCCACGGCATAATTCGTTCAATTTTCGCCGTGATTCAGTACTGTACAGGTGCTTATCCAGACATTCCAAAAAGAGCAGGGCTGACCTAAGAGAAAGAAGAGGTGTGGGGGAGTTGCACTGCTAATTTCCCGTTTGTTTTATTGTTGATGTGGCGAAGAAGGGAGGACTGAGGCCGTAAAAGCCCCCTTGGATCAGCTCAGATGTATGTCATAATGTGTCATGTTATTTTACATACAACATGACACAAGTCGTCCTCTAGCTAAGCAACCGAAATGACGTCGGCAGGCTATTTGATTGTATCAAGGTGGTGTCCCTAACAACTACCTGATTGTATTTTGCGATTCGTCCTTACACTTTATAAGCAAATAGAATGTACTTCTATCTGATCAAATTGAACAATAACTGCTAATTGCAGTCTACTGAACGGTTGGCCAACCCAAAGTACATAATTTATGATCTTCTCAAGAACAACAGGTTTTAATTAGCTGTAATGAATTTCGAATTTTCCAGTTGACGTTTAACACCTGGGGTGAGCAATCATCCTTGGTATTTAAGTCCGAAAATGAGTTCGTATAAAGAAATAGTTAAAAAGCAAAAACAATGGACAGCTAACAAAACACTTGAAAAAGTCGAATTTGAAAAAAAGGTCAAAGAACCAAAATAAATTTAAAAAGAAAGACAAAGAATGATTAATAAAATGGAACTTACAATTTCGTCCCTAATTTGTATATCATTTCTCTCTTCATTACCGTATTTCTTTTTTCTTTTTCAATTCAGGTGCAATTTTTAGCAATGCTTTTTTTCATAATGGCTTTAAACTGTATCTCTTTTCCTTCACTTTCACTACGACGTTACAACTTTCTTTTTTATTTCCTTTACAGATCACAGATCGAAATGACAGTACGAAAAAACATTTTCAGCACCAAACCAAGTATAGAAAACAAAGTCCTGAATGACCACTTACAAAAGCCAACTAGCAGTAGCGTAGCTAGGATTTTTTCCAGGGGGTGGGGGCAAAGGTATGAAATTTCCCCAAAACTTTTCCTGGTCAATGTGTATATATTTCATATAAAACATGTAAACTTACAAGTATAACAACATTACCATGTCATTTTGTAATATTACCTGCATTTTAATCATAAAGTAAAATATAGAGCAATCGGAAATAACAAAGTATATTATTTTGGTAAACAATATCTGTTTTATTTGTATGTACTAACGCAGTGGCGCACGCAGGATTTCTCTGAAGGGGGGGGGGGCATGCAGTATGGTCTAAGGGGAGAGGTGTCCGGAAATTTTTTTGAAGTTTTCAAGGAGCCTAGATGCAAAATGGTGCAAGATTTTCGATTTTGACAGGAACAGTGTATAAGTTGAATCGTGGTGGTTCATGAGGATAAAACTGAAACTTTTGTGTCTTGACATGCATTTCCTTATGCCATTTTATGCTACCTTGCGAGGAAAAACTTGTCATTAAATTTGCACAATTTTAGGAGTCAAAATAAGAGAGCATTGATCGGTATTTGTGGTTTTTCTTGGCCACAATATGTTATTTTGTCATAAAGATTATCTAAGCGGAGCGCCACCATTGGTTGGCGCGGAGTGTAAAGAAAATTTCGAAAAATCAGACCCCTCAGATGGTCAAAATAGCGTACTTATGCTTGTAAAGAGAATCTAAACATGTAGTCTTTTTTATCGATGCCATCAGTGGGAAACAGAGTCTACCTTTTTAAGTAAAAATTGAATTTGACAGAAGTTGCCTAGGTCTATTTGTAGGAATTAAAAAAAAGTTGGCATCACTGAAAGACCTTGCAGGGACAATCCTTCCCCTTTGAAAATTTCTGAAAATTGGGTGTCCTTATAAGCAATCTGGTGCCACATATGCTATCGTTTGAAGTAAAATCTGTGTTAATAAGGTTAGACTATTTTTAAGAACAAAGAAAAAATGGCATCTGTGAGAGGGTGGGGGATGGCCCAATGGTCTCCCTTTCGCACGCCACTAACGAGGCCTAATAGTGGCTCGATCACACAGGATATCCTGTTAGAAAAGCAGTCTGTTAAGTGTAGTAGGCTACAAGGTACTCATTGTCCATTTATTGTTACACTCAAAGTGAGCAGAAAGCTATTTTCCCGAACTAGCTTGAAAACCTCCAAGGCTAAGTAACAAAATCTAAGTGTGCCAACGGATCCCGCTAATTCTAATTTCTAGTTTATCGTTGGCCATGGAATGTTTCAGCTCCATCCATCGTTATGTACCCAGAGTAAAATCGTACAGCTACTGCTAGCTTGTAGAAGAACATAACAACCTCGGGGTCTACGTTAGTGACTTGTCAGTTTTCAAATCCTTTTACTGAATTCCCAAAGTATCACCTGAATAACAGCTTCTTGTGCACTGAAATGCACTGATCATAACCCCTGTGCGAAAACAAACACAAGAGAACATTCAATCTGCTACGCGGAGAGGACTTTTCTGTGGAACGCAAATTGGGCCGGTTCATGCGACACTGACGAAATTTGTTGCATGAAAATACGAATTATGTATGAGAAATGTCTCACAATTTCTTATTCTACCAAAAATTTTAAGAAATTTTTGTAATAATAAGAAGATTCATCAAATTTCCCCATTTTCATCAAATTTCCCCAAAATTTTTCCAGGGGGCAACTTGCCCCCCCCCCCCCAGTAGCTAAGCCACTGCGAACTAAAGCAAAGGAAACATATCGCTGTTCTTTTCTCTCTAGTACCGAAAAAGACATTTCTCCTTGTGAAAAAGAACTTAAATTGATGTAGAAATTAATAAACGCACAAAACTTAACTACCAATTTTCTGACAGAAAAACATTTCAAATGATTAATTAAATATTTACAAGGTTTTTTTTTTAATTTTAACAAAAAACCCAATGATGGCTTAGAAACAGTGAACTGCCCGCGAATTAGCCTGCTTGGCACCTCTGGGCCCGTATGACCCCTTTAGGCTGTCGCCTCCGTTGGTTTTTCGTTACTATGAGCTGACCGAAAAATTTCGTCCGCTCCGCGGGCTACCCCCAAAGATGATTGACTCGGCTTCCAAAAGAAAACTCTTAGTTATTGCTCACTTCCCCAATAGACTAGAAAATGTTTCGTGTCCCGAACACAAGGTATTTACACTCTTATTCATCAAGCACACTAAATCGTTTGTAAAATGAATAAATAAAAAAAAATTGAAGAAAAAAAATTGAAAACATTGATTTTATTTCACGGAATGTGGTAAAAAGAGGGTCCTAAAAATTTTGCTCCATTGGTCGATATAGAACTTAAATTCTATCTCCCATTTATCAATTGACAAGGATTGGTACAGACGTCATTACCGAAAGAACCTGTACACGTACTGAAAAACAAAACGTGTCAAAACTTGTTAAAAGAATGTAACATTATTGTCCAGTGGAGGCAAGTCACCTTTCAAGAGACAAGAGGTGTATGAATTACGATTTGAATGATAATGAAGGGAAGATTATACAGTGGATATGTTTGCATTAAAGGGAAATGTATGGTTTGTTTTGCGAAAAAATTCTTCGTTATACAACTAATATGTATTGACACAGGGTGATAGATTATCAAAGAAGCAGTATGGTAGTCTAATTTTCAAGAAATAAGTTTCCAAGAGGTAGAAATTCAGTTGTTTGTTTCTCAAGAATAGTTTGTTCACCCACACTTTCAACATTTCAAATAATGCAACGTCCATGGCTCTCCTTGCTCATAGAATTTTAAAAAGATGTAGCTTTTGCTGGGGTTTATGATTAAGACTAAAAATGTTGGATAGAGTCTGAGCCATTTTCTTTGTACTCTTTGCTGTAGCATTTTAAAAACACAGTATTTAAGCTATCTATAGACGGGGAACTGTTCTACACATAAAACCAAGCGCGAATCTAGGATTTCTTGTTACTAGGGCGCCGGTGCACGATGACCATAAGGCATTTGGAGATCGATTTCCCCAGTGTTAGGGCTAATGCCCTCATCACAAACAGTTCCAATTCTCCTAACCTTCTTACCTAAGCTCATCCTACAATTATCTAAAATTCATCCCGATCCAGACGCAATCTCAGTTTGTTGCTTCATGGTGAGTAAACAAAACCTCAATGTGTAATCAAAACACTCTCAGTAGAGTACATGATGTTTGATATGAACTTCAGTAGGTACACTTTTTCAACAGACTGTCAATCGAAGAGCTGTGCCAATTGAGAATTTTTGTAGACTACTACATAAATTGTAGTTTGTGGCGAGAGGATTACTTAATCTAATCTGGGGTGAAAGATTATCTAAGGGGAGGGGTCAACCGTTAGTTGGCGTCAAGCGTAGAGAAAGTCTTGAAAACCGCGGCCCCTCGGGTAACCCCCGAGTTGTCGTTTTTCCATGCTTGTAAGTAGAATCAAATCACTCGTTAGTTTGAAGTTTTACTTGCCCGAAAAAAATGTTCACTTTAATTAAACGAACAAATTCAGAAAATTACCAGATTTTTTCGGACACTGTTATATTTTTGGGCACTGCAATACACAATGGTGCTGCAGTAATGAAATGAATAAGGGTCGCATACTGTCGTATGTTTATCATAGTGCAATATACCAATTTAACCTAAGAGCTATTACTAGAAGATGGTGCTAGGGTTTTTTTGTGCCGAAAATACCTCCCGGATCACCAAAAATGACATTTTCCAATCCAATTTGAACAGAATCATTTCTGTTTATGTACAACGCACATCACCCCTGCAAAATATGTTGAAGTAAATTTGTTGATTTACTGATTTTTCTCTGTTATTTTACACGTCCCGCGCCTCTTCATATTAATGCAGCTTAAAAACGCTGGTAAAAGTTTTTAGTTTGAATTCAAACTAGAGGCGTCAATCTGCGTATTCAAATGTAGGAGGACACGGTTTAGCACAAAACGCTATCTGAGCGGAGCGGACAAAATTTTTTGGAATATCACGACCTCTCAGAGAGCCGAAGATGACATTTCGTATGCCTGTAAGAAGAATCTTAAGCTGACTTTATTTTTAGCTTTTGTTCGAACTTTAAAATCATGTTTACTTTTATTTCCAAACAAATTAAAAATGATTAGAAAATTACGAGATAAAATGTACCACCAACATTTGCCCTAGCACGAGTTTGGTCCCATTAACACTTATATATCTCCCGTCAGCCCTTGTTATCTGGCAAAATGATATATTCCACAGTGTTTTTGCATCTTTCCCCCAAATATTCTACCCCCAGGACACTGCCTTGATGAATATGAAGTGAGGCGAAGTAAAATTATTTTTCCACTCATAAGGGGTCAGAATACCTACCGAATTTTTGTAAACTCCGTTTAAAATATTAATGGGGATTTTTGTTAATGACTTATACCAAATAATGCTATTTTTTAAATTTTGTCCGGAGTTCTTGAACGCGTAAAACGACCAGGGATTCTCTGACAACTACATGATAGGACCAAGCTATGCAAATATCATTAATAAATTTGTTTGAGATTGAGATATGCATTCAGTAAATAGGAAATCTTTGCCGTGGGCCTTATGGCAGCAATACAAATATCTTCCATAGAGCATCATTATTGTTGCCGATAATCCTTTCAACCCACAAATATTCCTTTAATGAAATGAGGTGGTTTTAAAACCTCCAGGTCAAAACGGTTGCTATTAGGCAAACAGGGAAAAGGGCATGCCCTAAGGGGCATTACAATCAAAAGTCAGACTCCCCTGATGCATCGGGTTGCTCAAAGGATTTCGCACCAAGGAAGTACTTCCATGGTGGCACCATCCACAGGAAGGTGCGGAGCGAACAATTTTGGGCTGGAATTCGGTTTACTACGTTACTCTGTGCGACTCTTATCAGCCCCTCCCTGGGCAGAAACAAGCCTGTATAGTTTAGTTCGTGTTACCATTTCCTGGTGGAAACATAATCATGCCAAAATGTGAGTTTGTAACACCCTATGTATGTTGTATAACGTGAGATTCTACGCATCTTTCAAATAAAGAACAATAAATCAATTGAAAATTCTGCTTTCCCACCAATGAGAAATGTACTTGGGTTAATGTTGTCAGTCAATATCCCATGCTACTAGTCACGTGGTTTGATAACCAGCATTATTCCTGAAGTAAGTGGGGCATGCAGTATGTTGTGTTTTCGCATTGTGTATAATCCTACCCAAAATGCTACCTAAATGAAGGATCAGGTAGATGGACACTGTTTAGCAAGGCGTTTCTTGATTGCCTGCTGCCATTGTATTGTTTGTTAGGGTTAGGGATTAGGTTAGGGATAAGCGCTGTTGTTAGCCAGTCAGGAAATTACTAGTTAAACGGTGCGCATCACCCCGAGGGTTGGATCCAGGATCCCGTTGTATATGCACTTACATTCAGTACCATTCCAACAAGACTTAATGGCATTCATCCCACCGTGCTGACTATAAAAATGAGTCTGAATACAAATTTTCTTTAAAAGGCATCAAACTGAGTAAAAATCTCCCGTTTAAAAGTAAAACCCCTTACCGCTTTTAGAGTAAGTATTCCAGTATTTTAAACCCTACTTTTATCGAGCTATTTTTCCATACGGGCTGTGATAAAAACAGATTTAAACAATTATTGAATACTGAACAAAACAAAGTATGTATATATTGATAGATGCAGGTAAAAACATCTTCCCAAAATCGATTTTAAATTTAAAAATGGCAAAATTAATGTTAGTGTCATCATTTAAAAAGAAATCACCAACAATTATATTACCCCTTTTCAAGACAGCACCTAAGAAACTTGCCATTTTGGCTATCTGAGACGTCACGATTTTTCAAAATTTCCTGTACGCTCCTCTTCAATAATGACGTTCCGCTTAGACATGTCATTCGTGTATGACTTCATTCTTTGGACAGAGAGCCTAAAAAAGTCCCACGCTTTTTCAAAGTGATGAAATGTAAGATTGAGAAATTTTGAGTTGAAAATATAATACTGAACACACTAAAATAAAGAATAATAAATTAATTGAAAATTCTGCTTTCCCACCAATGAGAAATGTACTTGGGTTAATGTTGTCAGTCAATATCCCATGCTACTTGTCACGTGGTTTGATAACCAGCATTATTTCTGAAGTAAGTGGGGCATGCAGTATGTTGTGTTTTCGCATTGTATATAATCCTACCCAAAATGCTACCTAAATGAAGCGGAATTATCTGGTTGGGGTACAAAGCCTTTGAAAAATAGCGACCCCATCAGGCAGACGGCGATGGAATTTCACAGGCTAGAAAACAAGGCTGTGCGCAAGTATTTTTTACTTGGGGCAAAAAGTGGTGCATAGCTGACCTTTGACCAGTGTGATTCAAAACGGAAGGAGGAGCGATTATTGTTATTTGCTCTTTATTGTTCACGACACAAATTCCATATCAACAAAGTGCATCACTATATTTGACAAGACTTCAAATGAATAATTACATTAAAAGCAAGGGAGGGAAAAATAACTCAGGTTACAAAGATAATATTCATCACATTGTTACAACGAAATTAGACACGAAACATATCGATCTAAGGGAGTCAATATTTTTCCCAACCGTTGTATAACATTTTCGAAACACTTTTTTGCGAGGAAAATAACTTCTTAAGTAAGGACTCCGTTGACAATCTGATGAACCTCAACCTCTTATAATAAAATATATACATTTTCACCAATATCATTGTAAATTAAATATCCGATTAGTGCAGACGCGTAGCCAAAATTGCGTCATAGACCTTATGCCAATTAAATAGAGGGCGCTTCAAAACTGCAACATGGGAAGGATTATTCCATGTATGGGACCACAGAAGTGAATCGTCACCATGGAGAAGGCCAATGGTCACAATGCTGATTGGGAACTTTGTTGGAATAATCCTTCCCAGAGTGCAATATTACAGCTAACTGGCATAAGGTCTATGGGGGAGGGAGTGGGAACGAAAAGAGGGAAAAGTTTAAAGTGTAAAAGGTTAAAGAAAAAACCGCTATTTTAGAGGTGTTTTGCATAGCAAGGTTGGGTCATGGGTTTTTTTTAAACCTCCTACCCCCCCCCCCCCCCCGTGGCTACACCACTGGATTAGTGTTAGTACCAGACAAAACTGCAGACTCAGCCAAATCCTCCTGAAGAAATAACAATGGAAAACAAACATGGAATCGTCTGAATGGAGACTGAACAGAAAGTGCACACTGTTTGAGGAGGCAACCTTATTGTGTATAAATAATTATTCGTTGGAATAATTCTAGGGAGCAAGGCAAGCTGTTCTGAAACCATCTACCGGAAACATCGTTGGAACAAATTGAAGTCACTGCACAACAGGAATTCCACGAATGCTTTTATATAGGGATAGTTTCAGACCATTGCAAATACGATTTACAAATGCAACCCGATGGATCAGGTAGATGGGCACTGTTTAGCAAGGCGTTTCTTGATTGGCTGCTGCCATTGTATTGTATTGATTGTTAGGGTTAGGGATTAGGTTAGGGATAAGCGCTGTTGTTAGCCAGTTAGGAAATTACTTGTTAAACAGTGCGCATCACCCCGAGGGTTGGATCCAGGATCTCGTTGTATATGCACTTACATTCAATACCATTCCAACAAGACTTAATGGCATTCATCCCACCGTGCTGACTATAAAAATGAGTCTGAATACAAATTTTCTTAAAAAAGGCATCAAACTGAGTAAAAATCTCCCGTTTAAAAGTACCCCTTACCGCTTTTAGAGTAAGTATTCCAGTATTTTAAACCCTACTTTTATCGAGCTATTTTTCCATACGGGCTGTAATAAAAACAGATTTAAACAATTATTGAATACTGAACAAAACAAAGTATGTATATATTGATAGATGCAGGTAAAAAAATCTTCCCAAAATGGATTTTAAATTTAAAAATGGCAAAATTGATGTTAGTGTCATCATTTAAAAAGAAATCACAAACAGTTATATTACCCCTTTTCAAGACAGCACCTAAGAAACTTGCCATTTTGGCTATCTGAGACGTCACGATTTTTCGAAATTTCCTGTACGCTCCTCGTCAATAATGACGTTCCGCTGAGATATGTCATTCGTGTATGACTTCATTCTTTGGACAGAGAGCCTAAAAAAGTCCCACGCTTTTTCAAAGTGATGAAATGTAAGATTGAGAAATTTGAGCTGAAAATATAATACTGAACACACTTTTTGTCTTCAAATAGCGACATCATCAATTTCATCTAAAGACCAACTTTTAAAGATCCAAAAAGTGCATTGCTTGTATGAAAACAACAAAAGTTAGGACGCAAACAAAGAGAAGTCAGTACACCACATGGTAAGAAAAGGTGGCGCTCTACGTACGAACAGCAAAGATATTATAAACGTAGATACTAAACTCCTAGCCCTACACTGTTAGACGCGCTGTCTCCTCACGGAGGCTCAAGCGGAGGGGCGGAAGTGTTCATTTGACATGCGCACAATTCTATTCGGTTATCTGCGTGCATAATGACGCATGTGTAACAGAAAATTTCATTGTGACGAGATGTCAGCGTGCGTGCGAGTTCTATACGCGCACAATGCATTTCTCCTTGTGAAGTCCGGAATAATTGACGCGTACTTCCGCGTGCTTGAAAAAGAACGCAGCAGTTGATTTTGTGTTGTAAGCGCGTTAAGATGTAAACTCATGCATAGATGTGCTTTAGTGAAGATACCATAGAAACTGACCAATCAGTAAGCCAATAAACTTCAAACCAGTCGTTGTGCGTTAATGTTCAAATGTTCTTACGTAGTAGTTTTAGGCTTCTTCTTAGGCGAAGAAGCCTAAAACTGTTTCATGTAAGTGAAATTTATTGTAGAACGGTGTTTGCAAGAATTGCAATATATTAAAATCTCAGGTATTATACCACCGAAGATATAAATTGACTGTTAGCTTTCAAAACGACTGATCAGTGATCAGCACTTTCGCCCCTCCGATTCGGCCTCCGTGAGGAGTCACCGCGCCATTTTAAGTTTGGTATCTATGTTTGTAATATCTTTGCGAACAGTGTTTGAACCGCCCCATGTATTTTGTCCAGACCAAGATCCTCATTGTTAAATGCCTTAAAATAACTCTAACTGAAGAGAATTTTAATCATGGCTTTCTCGTGCACATTTGATCACCTTGAAGCATTCTTTTCGAAATTTTCTATCAAATAAACCGTAAATAAATGGATTGATGATATTACTAATGAAAGTTAATTTAGGCGCAAGAAGAAGAAACATAAAAAGTGTTTTGTTTGAATGCTTGATATCATTTTGTATTGGTATGTTTAGAGTAAATACTACAAGTGTCGTTAGCACGGTTATCACAGAACTGATGAAAAGCATAGTCGTAATTTTACGTTGTATCGCAATTGTCTTATTTGATGGTCTGAATGAAACTGTTGACAATTCAACGGGAGCTGTATATCGTCCAACGTTGTCAAGTGCAATTCCAGCATAATTCTCGCGGAGTGCGCATATTTTTCCTTTAACAGTTTCATCTGTTCTTGGGAGACTTGTAAGTTGCCCTTTAATTTTGTTTGAAACTTCTGAGCCACTTTTTAAATGCCCTTCGTTTCTCTCAACTGAAAACCGTCTCCCCGAAAACACATTAATCCCACCATCAGTGGTCTTGGGAATCTCATTTATTTTACACGATTTTTTCTGATCTGATTTTGTTTCCCGGCTTGTACTAGGATACGTTTTACGGCTGTGAATTCCTGGCGTAGATAAGTTCGAAAACTTTTCACTGCTTGCGCTGATTTGCTTGTTGGTTCCTTCTGTTTCTACATCATTATTTACCGTTTGTAATGGCTCATTCTGCGTAGTGAGACCTCTCCCGACCAACCTTTGTTTTCGAAACCTTCTCCAAACAAGGGCGTAGCTCATCACAATTATTATCGATGACAACATCCACGTAGCAATAACTGCTCTACTCCAGAGTTGTAAGAACAAATTAGTGGTACCAGGAGATCTTTCACAAGGAAACGCAGTGCCTTCCATGGATGCACCAGCGTTAAAGATAGCAGGGATACACAAAATAACCGATACCACTACACAGATTACCACCAGGATTAAAGACTTACGTACCGTCAATCGTTTAGTGTGAGGCCAACAGACTGCCATATATCTATCAAGTCCAACAACGGCACTGGTGAGCAAGGACAAACTAAAAAACGTTAACGACGTGAAAATCTTACTCTTGCAGAAAATCTGTTTGGTGCCCGTAACGGTTGATAGATGGACACCTATCTCTACAGGAATAAACACACAACGTAAGAGATCCGAAATAGCCATGACCGAGATAAAGACATATGTACTTGATTTTCTTGCTTTTTGAAAATACACTTTTAGAACAAGAATGTTGCTAGGAACTCCGATTACAATGATAAAGACGATAATGATCATTGCCAAGGCCTCTGTCTGAAGATCCATCTTGGAATAATCGAAACTTGTGCAAAAATATACTACTTAACTTGAGCAGAATGGAAACGTCTTAAATATGTTCAATTAATACGGTGCGACAAGATGAACAGCTCAAAGAGGGAGTTCCAAATATACCTTAATTACCAATCGAATACTTATAGATCGCCACAGAGGATGAAACCTTTGCCTTCAGGCGAAAAAAACGTCTAAGTATTACCGGAGCCAGCCTGTTGTTCGGAAGAAGACCGTGTTCTGTACAGGACACATTTCAGCCTTACTAATGAGACCAGACCCAACGAGTAGCAGATTTAGTTTAACCATGGAAGTACTACCTCGGAGGTAGTACTTACATGGTTTAACCTTTCCAACCAATCCCTACAACTGTAGGAAATGCGTCATCGGATTCTTGGGACAATTCTTACAACTTCCTCTGACGTGAAGATTTTTAATTTCCTAAACAGATTCACGACAAGTAGTTTACATTCAGATTGAAATACGCATCACCCGATTTTAAAGGACAAATGGCAGTAAACGAAATTAATATTAATGATCATCAATGAGCACTACACATATGTATGTATGTATGTATGTATGTATGTATGTATGTATGTATGTATGTATGTATGTATGTATGTATGTATGTATGTATGTATGTATGTATGTATGTATGTATGTATGTATGTATGTACGGACGGACGGACGGACGGACGGACGGACGGACGGACGGACGGACGGACGGATGGATGCATATAATGACCGTAAATGAAATGTTGCATTATCTACAAAGATACATTGTTCACAATACAACTTCTAAAAGCTAGGTCAGAACCTCAGAGCATTTATTACATAGAGTCCAAGGTCAAAATGGCGGAACTTCCGACCATGGAGGTCAAAGAAGGTACGAATTTGCAGTGTTTCGACCAACCAGTCGTTTCTTCCTTGTGTCCACTTTCTCTAACAGTTTGATCCTTTTTAGGGCTTGCCTGCATATGGGGTGCACAGAATTAACCTCAACGTACGCCGTAACGGGTTTCAAAAACCTAAAGGAATAAAACGCCCGATTTTTAAATACACCAAAAGTACTTTTATTGCGGGTACTAACAAAGTCAGGTTATGTGCAGTGCATAGACGCGCTGCCACAACTAGATAACGATTGGATAACGTTTGTGCGTGCACGCGTGTGCGTCCTAAATAAACAAAGAAATACGCGTGTTTATAAAAGCCTAAGCACGTGCTCAAGAGCGCGTTCTTTTTGGTCGTAGCCTACATTTATTTTAAATATTGATATGCACTGCGTATATTTTGATCTTGTAAGCAGCTGTGCATACGTCTTCTCAGTCAGTGTGAAAAACTGTACACTTGGCGTTTTGGATGTTTAGCGTAGGATTTGTAGTTTCGAGGACTCACACACAAAGGTAAGGGCCATTATCTATTCCAGTCTATATTATCTAAGGGAGACTACTAAAGCCTCCATTCGCAATCGAAACCCAGGGTTTCGTAGTGAATTCCGTTGCTAAGGTAACGTTTTGTCAACCTACTTTACATTCACGCTTTATGCGTTGTAACAAGTCAAACGAAGACAGTAGTTAACAGTGTCTACGCTTCAGCAAGGCGGCTCAGTAGGCAACTTGATAATTTTTACCTTCGCTTTACAACTCTGAAAGTTGAAAATAAATCTCAAATATTGGCGACATGCTACTTCTTTGTGATACCAACTTTTGCATAGTTGAACTCGATGTAAAATGATGTTCCTAGAGCAACAAATGTATTGCTGTTCCTTTACGCTTCGAGAATTGCGAGGGAAAATACACCTCTAATGAGGTTTCGAAAATCGCCAAAATGTTGTCGCCACAATGCAACGTTTGACCTTCGGACACGAAACTATTTTGTACCTTGCTCTTGCTTTCAAATTTGCCGAAATTTTTTAATGGGCATAAATTAGACCTTGGCCTCTAGTTAATAAATACTCTTAGGTCAGAACTCTTCTCGTATTGAAATCCATCAACAAAGCCAAAACGAAAAATAACCTTTTTGTGTAAACTAAAATATTTGGGGGTGGGGTCTATGGTGTTAGATTGTCTGTAATTCTCTTTATTTTTGTGTGACATAAGTTGCTTTGCAGTAAGTTAAACAAGTTCTTAGATACAAAAGGTAAAGGGTACGCCAAGTCACCATTGTAGAGCTGTAGCCCTTCCTTCATGAAAATTTTGGAAGAAAATTTATGGTGTAAATATTAGATGTATGCTTCGGTAAATCAAACATGCATCAATTACCTCTCCCCATTTTTGAGACAACGACGTGACGTCAGCATAGGGAAGCCCTCTCAATATTAGACAATTGAAAAAAATAAAATAAGTTACAATTAAATTGCTTCAAGAGGCTAAAGAAAGTGGTCACCCAAGTGCATCGGTCCTTGCCTATCACGTAAATTATAGACCTCGATTAATTATCCTACTCTATTTCGACACGGCGACGCCCCTTCGCCAGGAGCTACATGGAACTATGTAAATATGTACACGGTAGCAGCTATGGTATGGCACTTCACTACTGACCTTCTGACAGAAAATATATTTGAAATGAATTATTTAAATAGTTACGAGTTTTAGTAAGTTTTATTGAGTTGTAAGTTTCTCTGCATATTGTGACTTTAATGTAAAATTAAGAACATAAAACAATTGATAAATTTGCTTTCTCCCAATGAGAAGTCAAGTAACTGTAAGGGATGCGCTATCTGACGCCACATGGGTAGCCGATCAACCTCACTCATTTGAAGAGAAAGGTCCAAAATCACCATACACTATTTCATCGAAAGGTGTGGAGAGCATGTTTTTACTGGGATTGAAAATTCTTCTTTTGGCGGTTATAACCAGACAGACCGGTTTCCGTTGCTTCAGCTCAAATAATGGCCTACCTTCATCAGGAAGTAGTCAGGTAATACACTGTATGAGGGAATCGGTTAGAGATAAATAATCGATTTGTCTTAAAATTGGATAACAGAAATAACAAAGGAAATAACTTCTTGAAAATTCCATTAAACTTTGCTTCCGATAGAACAACCAAGTAGGCTCGACAAAGTTCCTTATAGAACCCCATTGGCACAACTTTCATCCGTCACAGCCGTGACCAGCTTTTGCGGAAATGCATATTACTGTATGTGAAAGAAAATAAATTACCGTTCATATTTTAAACAACTTCATATTTTTATATAAGTTAGCATATGAAAATTTCCAACAGGGGTCGCCGCGCTACCTGTTATGTTAAAGAGATTTAGTGGTAGCACTTGCATTCCCTATCCAGCTAATTAGGTAAATACTCAAAACCCTCGCTTTCAACGAAATATGTATAATAATTTGTTTCGGGACTCTTTTTAATTCCCTTAACATTATTTATACGGGGGTAAAGTGTCGTTCTCAAAATATGTGTTTACTTTCATAAATTAGGGAAGGGTTAATCGTTCTCAAAAAGCTTAGACATGCTTAGCATAGCGCTAGAAGAGACCTTTCTTTTTCAGGGCATTGCATTAAAATGGATCTTATTTATTTGGGACATTATATTGACAGGCCGGGATTTTGTATCTTTGTTGCATCTGGGAAGTTATTGTTGATGTACTTGGGGTATCCATTCACCGTTAAAAAGGTTATGGACCATTTATGACGACGTATAGTCTTATATGTACTAATAATGTTTGATAGATGTTTATATGTTTATGATGTTCAGGTGGGTACACCGGGTTTGAAACCAATACGTAAGCTTTCCAGTGGTTTTCTTCTACCTTTTGGTTCTTCTCTTGGTCTTGTCAGCCCTTTGAGGATGGTTTCTTATGAGTGATATCTTTGAAGACTGGAGAAGACAGGAGTTCTACTTATAGATTCTCCATCCCGAAACTAATATCGAGGTACTAAGATGAAGTCCTTTTTCAATGTAATTTTGACGTGAAAGAGAATAAGGAACGAAGAATAATCAAATCCGCAAAAATTGTTTTGAAAAAAAAAAAACAGAAATGCCCTTCAAGTATTTCGATCAATCACGTATGATGATTTCGGGCCTTTCCTCCAAATGCGCAAAGCTCGTCGACCACACCCGTGTGATATCAGATAGCGCACCGCCTGCTCTTACACAGGGGTGGAGCCAGGATTTGCCCGACAGGGGGGCCAAGCTCCCCGACAGGGGACCAGCACTTCGAGTCCCCGACAAAGGCGATGAAATTTTGCTTTTGTAAGGACCATTAAAAAGTTGGGGTGTTTCTTGAAGAATCTGTCCTTCAAATGGGCAAAATCATAAACGTTACATAAGAGACAGCTGGGATTCTTTTGGGGTTACGCATTTCATCGTACTAGGCCTAGGTACTACGGCTTTCAGAAGAGACTGGAAATGTGCCCGAAAAAATTTCCCTTTTTGAAGGAAGATTTGAAAATTAACAGCTTATCATAATGGAGAAATTTTAGAATTTTATGAAAAAATTGTTTTTTGGTTAAGGTTTCAATGAAAATTTTGGACTTTCTATTCAGTGATATGCCTGTCAAGGGAAATTGACGGAGTGATGAAGAGCGTTGGCTTGGGTGTTTTATTGTACGGAGTATCCATCGAAAATGAAAAAGTTTCCATTTTTAACAAATATGAGAGAATCTGGAGGTAAAATTTGTGGAACAGCAATTTTATGACAGATTTTGGGGATTCATGGAAGAATCTGACCCTCTCATGAGAAAATCAAGTAGGGGGTGATTTGAAGTTTTGTTGAGGTTTCTGAATAACATCACTGAGACTAAGGCCCTTGGAATTTTCCTCGCGGAAAAAGTTTGGCTTCCCATATATTTCAAGTTTTATATTTTGTATATTGACATATTCGTCTGAAAAATAAACTTCTGAAAAAGCAGCCGAAAATGGCATTTCCCAGAAACAAAGCAGTCTTTACTTTCAGGTTTTTTTTTCGCTTTAAATTTTCGCTTCATATTGCCCCTAAAAGGAAGAACAATTTACAAGCATGCACTATTCTGTTGAGTAATCTGTTCGACCAAAACAATATTAAAGTGGAACTCCACCATAACTTGGCGTGGAGCGTAGAGAAAATTTAAAAAACCTAACCCTCAGACAGCCGGAAATGGCATTTCCCAGATATGTAACTAGAGTGAAGCAGTCGTTATTTATGAAAGTTTCACTTCAATAAAAAGAAAACCCAACTTGCTATGTGATCAGAAAATAACCAGATAAAAGGTACCGCTACAATTAAATGAAATGGTCTCGTCTTTTCCTCGGGGGAAACTATGCCACCGAATTAAAATCACACCAATTTTTTTACTCTATTGAGACTCCTCGTTGTATTTAATTGCGAGGTCCACTAAATTTATGTAATTTTCTATGTGACTATCCGAAATCCCGACAATAAATGATTTTACGTCAGAAGTCTTTGAAAATATGTCACGTAACAACAAGGTGGCTTCAAATGAATTTTCAATCAGACTTATCAGGAGACATTCTCACACTTCTGTTCATCATTATGTATAACTGAAAACGGCCTGGCCGATTGTCATTACCGTTGCTCGAATTCGGCTGTCGGGGCAGGACAGATGACAAACCATTGGGCACTGCATGCCCCTGAACAACTTCTAGTCCGTTTTGCAAGGAAAACTAGTAGAGCAAAATCAAGAACATCGTCCTGGGACTAACGTTTATCGGGCTTACATCTTTTATCATGAGCCTATAGATGAATGCTCCCCGACGAAACTGGATCTTCTCAACGACAGGGGAAGGGCAGGCTTCCCCGACGGGGCATGACCTTGGTTACATCTGCACGTGGAATTTCCAGGTCCCTAACACAAGTCTTGGTTATGGGTGACCTTGCGCGCACGGATTTAAGATGAAGAGATTTAAGATTAAGATGAAGACAAGTTACATGTAATGAGTTCTAACAGAGCTATGAACTATGGGCTATGAGAAGTAATTGAAAATCGATTCCGATATGTATTAAAATAGTGTTATAAAAGAAAAAAATATGTTCAAGATCACCCATCCAGGTTTTTATATATTTTTTTTTATTTTTTAGGCCTCCCCGACGAAACCACCGACCTTCCCCGACGGGGGGCCAGTGTTCCTCGACGGGGGCCATCCCCCCCCCCCCCACCGCTGACGCCACCCCTGCTCTTACTTGACCAGAAGATAAACCAATTGATAATTTTCCTTTCTCCCAATGAAAAATGAACTTGGATTTGTGGTGACAATCAATACCCTTGGCTACTAGCCTCGAAGTGGTGTACCCAACATTTGTCTCAATGAAAGGCACATGCAGTACGCTGGTTGTCATATGGAATATAATCCCGCTTCAAAGACTATCTAAGCAGAGCGTAATTGTCTGGTTGGCGTACAAAAACTTTGAAATGAAAGATGGCAACCTTAGACAGCCGTAAATGGCATTTCAAGCCTCACACGGGGATTTCTGACGTATAGTAAAATGTGACATATGAGGAACATTTCAAAGGGAATGGCGAAAAATTGTAAGAAAAACGTAAATGCCAAAATGGGAAATATTTGAATGAATTTCAGCTCAATAATAAGCACCAACCAGAAAGCCAAAAGGCTAAGTGATTCCTTTCCAAAAAGATAATTTTGCTGTTTGACCTTTGGTTTAATGGCTGTGGACCCCAAATGGCCCTAATTCTGACTTCCCCAAAACAGGTCACTGGTGACCTGGCATATGATCACTGGACTTCTGGTAACCACATGACCTCTGGTGGTGACCTGGCATATGACCTCTGGTGACGTTGCATGTTACCTCTATACCTTGTAAGCTATTAGGATTTTCACATAGTTACTCTCTTAGAGGTCAATTGAACTCTGACCTTCACCCAAGAGCAATAGCAAATCTATGCCGGTACCTATCATAAAAATTCTCCTCATTGCTCTGTTGAGATGTGATAACAAGTCCTCCAGGCCTGTAGCGAGTCAAAGCAGGGAAGGAGAGAACGTTTTGGGTGGTGAGGGGAGGCATGGCGCAGGGGGCAGGGGGAATCTTTCTCTTTCAGGGGACAAACATGAGTGTCGGCAGCAAACTCATGCGAAGACGATTCCACATTCGAACTTGCCGTATCGTCGTCTGACGTATATCGTAATCTGAAGCCTAATTTAGCACAACAACAATAGCTGTTTATTAGTTTCTTCCTCCCTATAGAAATATATCTTACATTTGCTCCTGTATTTTATCCGGCAAATTGATTGAAATTTTGTGACTTGCTCATTTTTTTTATTGCTCTGAACGTTATATTGCAAACGAATGCTCAAAATGACCACTGCTTAGACTTTACTTGAAAGACTGGTAAATCCCATTTCCGACTATCTTAGCGACTAAATTAGCGGTTTTTAAATTTCTGTACCCTCCTACTTAATGGGAACGCTCCGCTTAGATAATCATTTGGGGCAGAATTTCATTCTTTAGGCAGAGAACCTACAAAGAGTTCCCCACTTTTTCAAAGGGATAGAATTTAAAACTGTAAGATGTTGGTGTTAAAATATAAAATAGGCCTACTTAAGACATGTCTTGACCTCAAATGTCGACATCGTAAATTTCATTATTAGACCAATTAGCAATGACTAAAAGATACAGTACTTGTGTAACAATAACAATGAAATCTACGTACACAAACATAGTACGAGATTGCAAATAGCGAAAAGGGAATATCTAACATTTTTGTGCCCCATTTACGGCTTGGAGAAAAATGATCTAGCCTATCAATATTTTCAAGCTCATTTACATAATAATAACGAATGATTTTTGATCTGTTCAGTCGAGTATCTAGAGAAATATGAAAAGATTACGTGGTATTTATATAGCTGAACACCACCACAACTCGACTTTCTTAGAATTTTTCATAACTGCACGTTTTGATGATACTGAACATCAGCCAATACGATCTCTGATTTTAATACATGACGATGACAAGGCAAAAGTGCAAATAACATAGAATACGAATACTCTAATTTTAGGTAAGTTGTGCCCTAATATATAGTCTCATTGGCCATCTAGACACCTTCCTTTCACTGTTTAGTCTTTTAAGGCTCACAAAGCAATTCTTTAGGGATACAATGTGGTATACGCAAAAATCAAATTATGTAACTAAAAGTTTGGAGACATAGAGAGAGTATACATTGCGCTTTTGTTGTAAAACAGTTTTAAGGTCAAATGTACGAAAAAATACACTTAAGCATAATCAAATACTTAAACAATGTTTCAATATTGGAAAGGGACATCTAAGACAACGCCAATACGTCACTGGTGAAAAGTCCTCTTCTCAATGACATGGACCCACGCACTTGCAAAGAAAAAATCCTAGCATGATATTTAAATCTATTGCAAATTTCTGTTTAAATACACATCTCTTGGATGTAATTTAAAGCGTACATCAATTACTTTAGCCTTTTCTTTTGCCTTTAAGGAAAATATTCAGCACCCCAGACAGTTCCTATTTTCACAACCTACTAAGAGTCCCTGCTACAGTTGTCTAAAACTCATCCTTACCAAGACATAGTCCTACTTCACTCCTTCAAGGCATATCTTGATGAGCACACAAGTCCTTAATGTGAAGCCTAATCAAAACTGCTCTTCATTATTTGAAATTCATGTCAATCGAAGAGTGGGAACAATTGGGAATATTGGTAGATTCCCGTAAAATTGTAGTCTGGGTGACGAATACTTGCGGTTGCTTGCGGGGAAGAGGACAAAGGGGCAACTGCTCCTGAGATTTCCGAGTAGTCAGTCAACCACCAGCTAAAGAGAGATGGTGGCGCTCTACGTATTGTGTTTGAACTGCTCTGATAGTTACCTGTCATTATATAATTCTTCTAATTGAATAGCTTTTTAATCTTGGTTTTCTCCTGCGCACCTCATCACTTTCAAACTTTCCTTTCGAAACTTTTTATAGATTGAACCGTAAATAAACGGATTGATGATATTACTAATGGAATTCAGGCGAATAAACACGGTGAAAGTGGTTTGTGTGTGTATGTTTGATATCGCTCAGAATTGGTTTTGGTATGATGACGACAAATGTTACAATAATTGTCGTAATCACGGTTATCACAGAACTAATAAAAAGCATAGTCGTAATTTTCCGTTGGATTGCAATTGTCGTATTTGATAGTTTCGAAGGCGCTGCTGACAATATAGGCCTAAAGAAAGATGTAGGTCTATTTCGTCAAACTTACTCAACTGCAATTACAGAATGTTTCTCTCGAAGTGTGTATATTTTTCCTTCACTAGCTTCCCCTGTACTTGAAAGATTCTTCATAGACGTTTCAGTTTCGTTTGAAACTTTTGAGTTATTCTTTTAAATGTCCGTCGTTTCTTTCAACTCAAGTCTAGCAGTGTCCCTGATCGGCGATCAACTAGGCCTTGCAAAACAAAAGTCGTAGCTATGCCATCGAGTATGGTAATTAAAAAAATAATCTTCTGCTGCAAAGAGGTAAATCAGTAGGCTATCCGTTAGGGTTGTATACTGAAGTACTAAATTTGGTGATTCTTAAACAACCTGGGAAATTTGACACTTCTGGCTAGGTCACAAGACCAAATGTACATTATCGCTGTTTACGAAGAGATATGTAAGCCCATAGAGGCGTTGCAATTACGTCACAGAACCGCCATGCTGGAGGACATTCATGCCAAATGCACGTGGCTTTGTGCCGAACGCACTGCACAGAGTGCATTGTGGTATGCACGGCGTGTACACATTCACGGCGAGCAAGCGCTCCCAGTGTGGTTTACTACGTAGTTACATGTACTCCAACATGGCCGCCGGAGAGTATTATGACGTCATGTGAAAAGCCTCTATATACCAAACATTTATCCAACTGTTCCGCATTGTCTTCAGTAAAAACCCACTGAATTTACAAACTGCAATGAAGACCGGATACACACTTCACACATTTCCCATTAATGGGTCTATTGATATTAGTAAAGGCTTCTAGATTTTGTGGAAATCTTGTAAAATTTAGAAACTCTTAACAAAGGAATTAGAAAAATTCTTGTTATTTTATTCAACAGACACGTGAAGGATGATTTAAATTTTTGATCACCTTGAAAAAATAAAGCACTTGGATTTGACGGTGTTCATACACGTAGGCCTAATACGCAGTTATAAAAAGGAATTACACAATGTTGTTGCAAACACACTTTAAAAAGGAAACCTTCCTAGTTACTTAGAAAAAAAAACTGCAAAAGACGGCTCTCTCTATTCAAGACACAACCAAAATCACGCAGATCTATTATCATTGCGTTCAAATAATTTTGAACTGAGTGACAAGTTTTTGATATGATTAAAGCAGTAAATTTCTAAGTGTTGAAGTCGAGCTGGAAGTTCGTGACCGAGATCTGACGTCAGTCGAGATCAAGACCTTAACCTGTTAACCTGAAAGTCAAGACTGAGATCGAGACAGAGACCGAGACCTGATGGCTCAAAACCAAGACGTCGAAACAAGTTCCAATTTCAAAATGGATTTTCAAAATCCGTGTCTTTTCACCATTTCTATCAAATATGTTTATTTCCTTTGGGATTCATGTCGACAATACCCAGAGAGTGTGCCACTTTAAGCAATAATTCGTGACTTCTTGTCACATGAGTAAACATGTAGTTAGTCCGTTCATCCATACTACTTTTTGCAACTGCGACAAGGAGTCTGTTATTGTCTGAGTGAATCTCATTTTTGAAATAATTCCTGACTCCTTGTCGCATGTGTGACAAGGAGTTGGTCCGTTTTCCACGGTATAGAGTATAATGATATAGTATTCGGCTGAAATTTTGTCAAAATAGGCAAAAAGTTCTGCAAAAGGAGCTGTCCAGATAAAAGTAGAAATCCATTTTGAAAACAGAACTTGTTTCAAGACTTTGCATGGGAATCATGCAATGTATGAATCCAACAACAGTAGTGAAAAAAGTACGTTTTACTGTACAAAGGAGTTGTCATGGATCAAGGGGTTGCTAAAGAGAGGAGTCTCTAGCAACTCCCTGCATGGACTCGAAGGGTTTTACTTCAGGCCATTACAGACCTAGTTAATTCATTACACGTGATACAATAATAAATAGAAAAGTATACGACGACTGACTAAATATTGTTTAACACATATATTTCTTTGTAAAATATCTTCGTTACACTTCACGGTCAGAGAATAATGATGTCCCATGAGATTTCGTGAATTCAATTAAGAAATGAAACCTGTTCTTGTCAACAGGACTCAGTATACTGTTATGGGAAGGGAATGACGCATCTGCTACGGTTGTCGTCTTTGGCTGCAAAGGTTAAACTAATTCTGTCAGTCGTTATATCTGGTCCCGTTTAAAGGCCGAAGCACTTGTGGAAGACTCAATTTTTTAGAAACAACACACTGACCATACAGTACTAAGACAATTTCTCTGTCTGATCGCAAAGATATTATCATCTTGACGAGAGATAAGTAATCCATTAATGAGTTAATCATCTGTGACAAGCCATAAGTAATCCGTTAATGAGTTAGGGGGATATCTCATTTTTCGGCCACATTCTACACGTTTCCCTCTTTCCAAATTAAATGGTGTAGTTTTGACAAATTTTGGTTACTTTAAAATGGATCTTCGAACTGATACCTTGGCAATGATTATTTTTATCGTCGTTATCATTGTAATCGGAGTTCCTAGTAACATTCTTGTTCTAAAAGTGTATTTCCAGAGAGCAAGAAAATCAAGTACATATGTTTTTATCTCGTTTATGGCTATTTCGGATCTCTTACGCTGTGTGTTTATTCTCGCAGAAATAGGTGTCCATATATCAACCGTTACAGGCACAATACAGAAGTTATGTACGATTACGACATTCATGTCGTTACTGTTTTTTCTGTTGTCCTTACTCACTAGTGTTGTTGTGGGATTTGATAGATATATGGCCGTTTGTCGACCTCATACCAAACGCTTGAGGGTACGTAGGTCCTTAATTCTGTCAATAACTTGCGTCGTAGTTTCGTTTATTTTGTCTGTCCCTGTAACTTTTACTGTTCGTATATACTCAGAAGAAAACACGTTTCTTTGTATAAGAATTCTTGGTTTCGATAATTTATTCTTACGACTATGGAGTTTAGTAGTGTCTGCTACCTTCGTGTTGTCATTGACTGCAATTGTAACGTGCTACACCCTTGTATGGAGAAAGTTACGAAAACTAAGGTTGGTCACAAACCTTACTACGCAGAATGGACCTGTACAAACGGTAAATAATGATACAAAAGGAGTAGGAATTTTCAACAAGCAAATCAGCGCAAGGTGCTCTATGTTTTCTAAACCAGCTACTTTGGCAATTTGCAGTCCCGAAACGATTCCGATTACAAGCCGGGAAACAAAATCAGATGTCGCGAAGTCATTATATCAAGCCAATGAGATTTGCAAGACCAATGATGGTGGGAGAACTGCGTTTTCGGAGAGTAGTACTATAAGGTTTTCAGTTGAAAGAAACGAAGGACGTTTACAGAATAACTCAAAAGTTTCAAACGAAATTGAAATGCCTATGAAGAATCCTTCAAGTGCAGAGAAAGCTATTAAAGGAAGAACATACACACTCCAAGAGAAACATTCTGGAATTGCAGTTGAGAAAATTGGACGAAATACATCCCCCTTTAGGCCTTTTTTGTCAACAGCTCCATTGAGACCATCAAATATGACAATTGGAATCCAACGGAAAATTACGACTATGCTTTTTATCAGTTCTGTGATAACCGTGATTACGACACTTATAACATCTATCGTCTTCATACCAAAACCAGTTCTGAGCGATATCAAACATACACACACATCACTTTTCATGTTTATTCGCATGACGCCCAAATTGACTTTCATTAGTAATATCATCAATCCATTTATTTACGGTTTAATTGATAGAAGATTTCGAAAGGAAAGTTTGAAAGTGATGAGGTGCGCACGAGAAAACCAAGAATAAAAAGCTATTTAATTAGAATTACACTATGACAGTTAACGATCAGGGCGTGGACAGAGTGAGAGGAGACAGTTGAAACAGTACGTTAAGTGCCACCATATCTTTAGCACGTGGTTTACTGACTACTCGGAAATCTCAGGAGCAGTTGACCCCTGTCCTCTTTCCCGCAAGCAATCGCAAGTATTCGTCACCCAGACTACAATTTTACGGGAATCTAGTCCACCAATATTCCCCATTGGCACAACTCTTTGATTGACCCGAAATTCATATGATAAAAAGTAGCTGATATTATACAGGATGCACTGGGAGTGTTTTGATAAGCCTTCACATTAAGGACTTGTGCGCTCATCAAGATATGTCTTGAAGGGGTAAAGTAGAATTGTGTCTTGATAAGGATGAGTTTTAGACGACTGTAGCAGGGACTCTTAGTGGGTGATAAAAATGGGAATTGTCTGGGGCCGATGGATATTTGCCTCAAAGGTTAAAGAAAAGGCTAAAGTAATTGAGGCATGTTTTTAATTACATCCGAAAGATGTGTAATTAATCGAAGTCTACAGCTTCGCTTATTGGATTTGCCCAGTTTGTTTAGTGGACTCGTGCCTTCTTTCTTGGCTCGGCGTATGAATATCTTCAGTGTGATGCCTCTCTATTTACAAACGAACATTACTAACGTTATACAGCATATCATCTGCCACGCAGTTATTTTTACTTTTTCATGAAGTGGAAATTTCGACTATTTCCCCGATTTCACCGACTTGACGGTGTTTCAATAGAATAATTTCGCCTATTTGAAGCAAGTAGGAAGTCTTCTTTTCGAAGGACGAAAAGTCGTTACGCAGTTCTATTGACTTTCTTCATATACTTGCTTTGATCACTCATAAAATAGTCACAGACTTGAACGCCGCTATGCAGATTAACGCTGGTACTTCACGAACACACCATCGAAAATCCCCGCTTGTTTAACACGCTTGTCAACCGCTACAAGTCCGTTGGCACGTCTTAGCTTAATCTGCGCATGTGCAGATGCCCGAATATGAGGTATAAGCATATTACAGTCATCTGTTGCTTGCGTGAAAGGTACGTTCCTGACACAACGGTTAAAAGTTGTGTTGGCGGCAGAATATTTTTCTCTTAGATGGTGAGCATGGTAGGCCGTTTGCTCATTTTTGTATAGCACTTATAATATTTATTCGATCGAGGCTTGGAATCAAGTTGCGCAATATTGGGTTTTTTCGTTTCGTTTCATACCATTTTCAGTGGCTTCGATCAGCACTTGCCTGCAAGTACAAACCGTCTAGTTTAAACAGGGTGTTGCAACAGATTTTAATATAATAGATTTTTTCTTTGCAAGTCCGTGGATCCATCTCAATGAGAAGAGGACTTTTTACTACTGACGAATTGGCTTTGTCTTAGATGTTCCTTTCCAGTTTTAAAACATTGTTTTAGTATTTCATTATGCTTAAGTGTATTTTACCGTACATTTAACCTTAAAACTGTGTATTTACTCATCCAATTTTGGCAGATCATTACTTCATGTTTTTCAACAAAAGCGTAATATATGTACTCTCCCTATATATCCCCCCCCCCATTATAGTTACGTAATAAAATTTTTGCGCATACATTCTATCCCAAAAGACTGACTTTATGAGATTTAAAAGACTGAAAAGTGCAAGGAAGGTGTCTAGGTAGTAAATCAGACTATTATTTTAAAGAATCAACTCGTAATCTATGTCTTTTAAAGTGAAAACACTGTTATCGTCATGTATGAATCCAAAATCAGAGATCGTATTGGCTGATTTTCAATATCGTCACAACGCACAGTTGTAAGAGATTTTATGAAAGTCGTGTTTTAGTGCTATTCATCTGTAAAAATACCACGTAATCGTTTCATATTTACAGTAAATACTCGGCTGATCAGATCCAAAATCATTCCTATATATTATCAAAATGAGCTGGAAAATATTGACTAGCGAGATCATGTAGTTCCAAGCCGTAAAGGGTGTACGAAAATGTTAGATATTCCCTTGTCGCTACTTACACTCTTGCACTATATTTGTGTACTTAAATTTTATTGTTATTAACACACAAGCACTGTACTTTTTGAGTCTTTGAAAATCGGTCTTAAAATAAAATTTAGGATGTCGACATTTGAGGTCAAGACGTGTTTTGAATATTTTATTTTTTAATACCAATTTCTCACAGTTTTAATTTTATCCCTTGAAAAATGATGGATTTTTTGTAGGTTCTTTGCCTAAAGAATAAAACCTTGCCCGAATGACTATCTAAGCGGAGCGCCACCATTGACGAGGAGCGTACAAAAATATTTTGAAAAATCGTTTTGTCTCAGATGTCGGAAACGGCAATTTCCGGTCGTGTAAGTAGAGTCTACAGCCTCCAGTGTTCGTTATTTTGGGTATTCTTTTGCAATAAAATAACCTTATTAAAGAAAAAATAGGCAGACAGCAAAATGATCGGAAATTTACCAGGTAAAATGCAGGGATGTAACCATTTTTGGTATGGGGAACAATCGACTAATCGTCCCATTTTTTGACCGCATTCCTGGCGGGAGGTGGTATAAGAGGAGGGGTGTAACACTCTCCTTTTGATATACCCGACATGATCACATATTTCACGCAGAGAAATCATTTGTCCCTTAAAACCAACTTGAACACGAACTCATTGTTGTTATCTCAACCATGGTAGAGAAAACACACATATATCAATAATAGCAATCATTTTTTCAACAAGTCAACCTGTACGTTCACATTTTATTGCACACAGGCCCGATCGTTGATTAATATGAATCCTTGAAAAGATAAAGGTGCATGTTACTTTATCAGGCAATTGAATTAAGTGGAGTAATAACATTTACAAAATTAAAAGATGGCTTAGCTTTTCTTATGATTATTTCCACATAGTAAAGCATTCGTCACTGTGGTTATTCGTTTATTTTTTAAGGTGAAATCCTCTCAAATAATTCACCACTTGCCGTCTATGTCCTCTTAAAAAATAACAATTTTTCGCCATAGAAAAGTAGGTCCCTCCCCTCCTTTCAAAATCTTTGCTATTTTTCAAAGATTTTTTCACTTCAACCATGGAAGTACTTTCATGCTTCAACCAGATAATGACGTTCCTCTTAAAGAGTAGCGCCGACCTTCGATTTGAAATAATATTTACAAGTATTTACAGTGTAAACAACTCCCACCTGTACTTCACAACAATACAAGTAGCTTTCTTAATAGCTTGGGGAAGAACTTTTCCTTCTCCTTTCCTTTTTGAATTATTAGGAGAAAACAAACACTCTATTAGACCAAAATGTTCCTGCTTTTTCGTGTTACTTCGTGACGCACTTCGGAGGGTGTGATTGAAAAAAATACTAATCGATGGGAAAAGATGAAATAATAACCCATGCAATTACCACAAGCGATCCGTTTGGCCTATGGATCAAGAAAAAATAAGTGAAAATATCCCTTTAAATTCAAAATCTGGCGAAGCTGCAGCCTCTAACCATGTTCCAAAGGCACTTCAATTATCTGAAATGCGTTTTAATGTTAAATTTATGAAAAATTAAACAAATTTAAATGATATTTTGGGTACGTGGGATTAAAACCGGTAAAAAGAAAAAGAAAAAGGACACTTTTCCGCGAACGAGGAACTGTTAATGTCCCTGCTACGTCGGTTTCGCCCGTAACGTTAACTGCGAATGAGTAACTCGAGCTGGCTACCGATCCAAATTGTATCATCTGCGTCACTCCGATCTCTGAAAAAAGAATAATACCCTTCAACCCATCTATCCAACCCAACCCATGTATCGAGGAACGACGAAACCTGGAAGATTAACAATACGAATACGGGCGAGAATGTCACCAAGCTTTATTTCGTGTAATAGGTTCTTATAGGCACTAGCACCTGGGGGTGTGTTGGTTCTCAAGTTATATGAAATAGTTTGTAGCTTTAATTCGGCTTAGCAGTAACTTACATGCTATCTTAAAATCCTAAACCGCTACAAACTTACTTAAAATTTGGTGGTCGGACTGTTATTAGCGGCTGGAAACGGTTTCCCTTCAGAAAAAATATCGGAATTCGTGTACTAAATTTTCTGGTCCCAATATGAGGCTCAGAGCTCAGTACTAACTTAGTGCCAAAGTGAATACGGTGCACTGACCACATTTTGTAAAAGCCATTAGCCCTTTCCCGATGAAATGCTTTTTGCGACACTCGACGAAGTAGCCATGCATTAAAATTTTGATCTTTTTGGCACAAAATCTCATCAGAAATTCCTGCCCCTGGAGACTGGGTGTCATGACATGGCCGAAAGCTTTAGACAGGGGCAGGTTTTTCAATAGAAAATCGCAATTCAGACCTTGACATCTTTCATGCTACTAGGCGTAGACCTTTCAGGTGGGGATAGGGGGACTGCAATTCTCCCTGTTTATTTCAGGGCACTGACATTTACATGTATCTAAGGGCAAGAGGGTAGTCTGTAGTAGTCAGTTCGGCCTGCAACGGACCGTGTTGACATACGGACGGGCAAAATAGGACTTGAAAAATATTCAGTTCACGGCAAACAGGATCCGCCTCTTCCAGTAGCCTACGCCTTTATGGATTTTTTTGAAATTACGGTACCCGATATGTTTTTTTTTTTTAAATATATCAGCTTGAAAATTTTTTACCTTCTATTACCGCAATTTAAACTTAGTTTCAGTTGAGCATAACTTTACTAAAGCTGGACCGACTTCCTTGGTTCAAGATCATTTGGTGTCTATAATTATGACTCCATTCGATTCCGTCAAAAGTCAGATACAAATCAATCCTTGAAACTCGTTTGAACTTGGTGCGGGTGCGGCAAAGATATAGGCCTACGGAAGGTCACTGCAAGCGCTACTCTGGATTCGATGTCCCGAATGCGGTGTGTAGGCCTACGTATGAGAACATTTGACTTCGGTAGGCCAAAGCTATCTTCAATTGGCGCGGAGCGTATAAAAAAATTGGAAAAATCGCGACCCCTCAGACCCGCAGACCCCGATGACATTTCAAAAGTTTCCCAAATTTTGTTGTCCTTTCAGACAAAATATTTCAAAATCAACAATTTTAATTGTAGAAAAATTGGCATTTTATTTTCCTTCATTCATTTTCCTTCTTCGCTATCCCTTCGCTTTCCTTTCTCGTTCCGGTTCCTGATTTATTCAACCTTTCCCTGAATGGAGGGAAAGTCGTCCTACTCCCCCACCCGGTCAATTAATTGACACAAAAGTTTATCCCCATCAATTTCACTGACCAGGCTGCACTGTGCACTATGCCCGGCACATATTGTATAGATTTTGTACGTGTCAGAAAATTCGTGGAACTAGTATATACAATGAATGTTGGCCACAAAAAGCCAACAATTCATCCTCAACTTCGTAGGCCAACTTGTTCGCTTGTGGTTATTGATATGATGTTCAAAAGGTTAAAATTGACCTTCGTGGGTAATTTTTATGCCGACCCTCAGATGTGCGTCACGAAAGTTAAAAACGAAAGCACTTTTTCGTGTACGGCCCGCTGCCTATAATAGAATACTATTTTTGTTGCTCGTTCCGTCCTCTTTGTCTACTGCCCTGAAATCGAAGTCAATAGTAAAATGTGCTTCAGTCCGGCCCGTAGTCGACTTCGTCGGCTGGGCAACGGCCGATTTTAGTGGCAAGCCTATAATAAATGAATAAAAGAAGTCCATTGATTTGCGTTCCAAAGTGATCGGGGGTGGGGGGGGGGACGGTTATATCACTTCCTCACATTGACAAGAAATGGTTTGCTTTCCTTAGTTTTTTCCTCTGTTCTATTGACCTTGAAGTAAGAAAGGGTGAGACCTCCCTGAAGTGAATGTTAGTTTTGTTAAGCGCTCATGCACTATACCCAATCACATTCTGATGACAAAGTTTTGTTGTGGAATAAAGATTGTTTGTGAAGTTTAAAGAAAAACAAAAGACTCTCCATTAGTGTGAGGAAATGACGTCATATGTGCTTGCTGCAAGTTACTTTTTGCTGGAAATGTGACAACTTCAATTGCTAATATCTTGAGAAAAGAATGAAAAACAAACCACATATCGATTTAAATTCAAATTTTACTAAAATGATAAGAATAAGGACACCTTTAATATATCAAAACTTAATGTAACCGTATATACCCTTCTTTTAATGACATCTAGATGTACCCGTCCTTGTCAATAAATAAATGAGACAGAAATAAATTAAAGCGGCACATTGAGTTGGTTCATGAAATTCAACAATTTTTTCCAAACCTATTGAGTTTTCTTCACAAACAATGACAAATGGTGAATCTTAGACAATCCCCATACCATACACACAAATAACTGCTTTGTGAGTGAGTGCTTAACGGTTCAAGTTGGTTTTCAAAAATTCGTGACCAGACACTTTTTCAAATAATGTACAAAGCCGTTATAAGTCAGGACACAACAAAATTCAAAATTTTAGCATTTCTGTGACTTTTCGACTCGAAACTTGACTTGTTATTCCAACTATTAGTATTGTTATGTGATACCGTTTGAGACTCTCAATAAGTTATCGATATCAACTCAATGAGCCTCTTTAAATTCTTCATCGACCAATCGGAAGGGCCTAACACTTTTAATATTTCTATTTACCACCATGCGTGAGACAAAATTCAATATTTTTAATTTTGTTTTCTTCTCATTAGGTAGAAACGATTCATTGTGTCTGATGAATAAGAGTATACTTAATGAACATTATGAAAGGTAGAACAACTTTCGTCTTTTTGTTAGTGTACAATTTTTTCTTATTTTCTCTTGGACGCAACGACAATCATCCCTGGTCAGGAGTTCTCTTTTTTCACTGCGCATCGTCCACCCTTTTTCAATACAAGACATATTCTTTGGGTTTAAATTAAAATAAAGGCATTCTTTTAATTATTTAATTATTCATCCGAAATATTGTACTTTCTGTCAGAAGATCAGTCTTAAGGTGCCGAGAGTTAATGATTTCCTACATAAATATGAGTTTGTTTTACCAAAAGCCCTTTTCGGCGGAAAAAAGCACAACGATTTTCCCGTGACCAGTTGCAAACGGCTGTTGGATTTTGTAGATATTCTTGGTAGGAACTTTGATTTTTACATTTTTCTTGATGATGGAAACGCATTTTATACTTATTTAATCTGTGACCCGTGATCTCCGCCGGCTACCTGTGATGGAGTTAAAAAGAAGCTGTTACACCATGATGAAATCAAATGGAAGTAAAAAGAAAAAGAAAAAATGAAGACCATTATGAGAAAAAAAATCCCCAAATGAATTAAAAAAGGATAGATAGAAAAAACTGATTTGCTGTACGGTATTGTTTCTCAATATTTATGGATCATTTTTTCTTTGACGTTTTCATAATCGTCTTCTTTGCTTTGCTGCCCGCCCTTAGGTTTTTAGCGGACCAATTATTCCTTTATAAAAACCTATATTCGGACTTAAATGACAAGGATAGTGTCTAATTAATCCCAGGTGTTCCACTTCAGCTGGAAAATTCAAAATTCATTGTAGCTAATTACCTGTTGTCATTGAGAGGATCCTAGCTTTATTAATTTCGGTGGGACGTGCTCGCACATAACTCGTATAATTATTTTGCTTATACAATATATAGAGCAAAATTACAATCAGCAGGTTGTCAGGGACAACACTCTGATACAAACTATACCCTGCTAACGTCATTTCAGTTGCTTTGCTTCGAGACAAATTTTGGTCGATTCTGTGCATAGTAATGCAGCGCGCCCAAGAGTAGTCTACCCATACCATAGCTGCTATAAGGTAGAAATTTATACATATAATTATAGCATAAGCAAGAATATGTTATAACTATAACTATAGCTTAAGAAAGAATATGTTCAGCCCAACTTCGAAATTCTCCCCGCTTCTTAATTGGAGCACATGACAAAAATTGAGGGCTGAACATACCCTTAGCCCTCCCTTTTTCATTTTTCATCTCCGCCACTTGGTGCGGCATTTTCTTGAGGAAGCGAAGCGCTCAAGTGAGAAGCCGAGCGACCGAACGGGGAGAGATTGCGGTTCTCCCCCTCCTAACCCAAGAAGATTTTGCAATTTTACATGAAAATTGGGCGATCTGGTGAACACCTTAGCTGGAATTTTTGGACATTTTCAATCTTGTATCAATGTTTTCCTTACTCCATCGAGAGTTATTGTTTGGCTGTATGAGGGTTACTGTACGAGTCAATGGGGACCTAGGGAATATGTTGCATTGAAACAAAACAGCTACTCATAAGGCTTACATTGGCTAAACCAGCGAAATTGACATTTTGCCCTCAAAAACGCCAAAACTCCATTTAAATAAAAAAAAATAAATAAAAAATTAGGTCTGGAGTAAGTGCGAACCCTCGAACCCCCTGCCTACGGGCATGTCTCCATGGGTGTCCCCTCCCCTTTTGGAATTTTTTGCTGTCTCGAAGAACTTAGGTGCAATGTATATTTTGTTCTTTTTATACTAGATCCCAGTGCTGTCCACATGGGTTTTATAGGGGTGACACGCCGTCCTAGTGAAATTAGCCGCCCCTCCAAAATAGTTGCCGCTCTCCAAAAAAAGGAGCTTCCATTTTTAGTTCATTGCTTCATTACACATATACAAGTGATAACTGGAAAAATGTCTCTTCAATCCAGGCTTGGCGCCAGGATTTTGCCGACGAAGGGCCACTCTCCTAACGGGGGAGGGGTAGGGTGGGTAGCGACCCCAAGCCCCGACTGCCAGGGTGCCGTCGATGAGTTGGTGAGGGAGATTTGTGCACTATACCTGCCATTGTGAGTCATATACGACATAAACTTTGTATATGCTAGAGGAAGATATTTCCGCACTGATTTAACCGTGAAAAAGCGGGCGAAAAATTTTGGGGTTAGCCTACACTAAAAAGAATCTGTACTTTTTTAAGCTTATATAGGTCAAATGTCCCGGCATTTGGGCCCTATTGGGCACAACTTGTATTGTACTTCCTTCTTCAAGTCTGTACCGCACGACTGACACAAGAGATTATTAACTAAGTTAAGCGAAACGAGATGAAATTCCCGACATGTACGTTAATCCTTTTATTCTACTTATTAATTTACTTGAAAAGATGGGAAGGGTTTGTACTTTATTAGCTCTAGGTAACGAAGCTGAGGAAGAGTGGGCAAAGCATACCGAACATTTTGGGTTTTATCGCAGAAATAACTCTTTTGAAAGCCAAAATAACTAAACCGACCATGGGAAGGCGACAGATTATTCCCGGCAGGGGCGGGCCATGCCAGCGACCACAAGTTCCGACAGCCGCTATGTCGAGGGGGTGGTGAGAAGGGGATATGAAGGAACTGTCTTAACTGTCCCATGTCATCACAGCCAGGGGCACATTTTGCACAATATCACTTAATATTTTAAAAGTCGAGTTGCGCACTGATAGCGTTCTTTTGAGTCTGATTCGTGAAATTGCAAAGCGCGCGAAGCGCGCGGTAATTTTTTGTAGGCTTACAAAAATAACATAGCCTATGTAATCATTAAGAACAAAGAGAGAAAAAAAATAGAAACTGTAGGGGTTGTAGACCGTATCGGGGATAACATACATTGTGTTGAAACCACCTGAAACACTTGATAAAATAGCCAAACTATGGCCTAAAAAAGGCCTAAAAAATAAAAAAAAATAATAAGAAAACCACAAGGACTGAAGTTACTGGATGATTCATCTAGATCATATTTTTTGTTTTGAAATGTTATTTTAATACATACGGAATCGATTTTAAATCATATTTAACTCTATTCAACCTCATTCTATGTACCTTGTCCTATCTCTTCCCCGTCGGGGAAGGACGACAATTTTTCTGGCAGGCCTAAACATGAAAAACGAAAAGGACTGAAGTTACTGGATGGATGACTAGAATTTTTTTCTTTTGTAACGCTATTTTAATGCATATCTGAATCGGTTTTAATCACTTCTTACTAGCTCTCCTATCCCTCATCCCATCTTCAATCCGTGCGCGCAAGGTCATGCCTCCGTCGGGGACGTGCTATCCACCCCCTGTTGTTGAGAAAATCCAATTTTGTCGGGGAGTCTTTATCTACCGTCGGGGAGTCTTCAACATGTGAGTCTGTAGTCACTCGGACGACCTTTTTCATTTTGCATTTGAGAAGACCATATCCTTCAAGGAAACTCACAAATTTTTCTTAAAAAAACGGCCGGGAGGTTGTTCATGTGCTTGCAGTACTCAATGGTTTGCCAACTGACCTGCCCGGACAGACAGCCGAATTCTTACAAAGGTAATGAATATCGGCCATATCGCTTTCAACTAAACATAATAATAACCAGTTGTGTGAGAAAATCTCCCGATAAGTCTGACTGAGAATTTATTTCAAGTCACCTTGTAACGTGCCATATTTTCACATACGCTGGGAGTTAAACCATTTATAGTCTGGAGGTCGGGCAGTCACGTTAAAAAATTCTTCTATTTAGTGGACCTTGCAACTGAATTCAACGAAAGTTCTTAATGAAGTCAAAAACATTATAGTATGTTAAATTCCGTTGCATATAGTCCCTCTCCAAAAGAGACAAGACCATTACATCTAATTTTAGCACTACCTTGTATCTGGTACTTTTCTGAGCAAGTTTGGGTTTTTTCTCTATTGAAGTGAAACTTTCGTTTTAAAGGAAGGCTCGAAAAAAAGACTGCTTCATTTCTAGCTACAAGTCTGGGAAATGTCATTCCGGCTATCTACGGGTTAGATTTTTTAACAATTTTCTGTTCACTCGGCACAGATAGTGTTTTAGTCGAACAGATATAACTGAACAGTACAATGCGTGTTTGTAAACTATTCTTCGTTTGGGGGCAGTATTGTGGAGTGAAAATAATTTTATTGCGGAAGAAATCTGAACGTAAGGGCTTCTTTAATTCTAGTTACGAGCCCAGGAATATCATTTCCTGCTTTCCGGGGGTTCTCAGTTTTTCAAAAAATTCTGTGTGCTCGACTTAGATAATCTTTTGGGCAGTATTACATTTTTTCGGACAAAAAATTCTGCTCCCTCCCAAACTGACACTCTCCCGTACACCTATGACAATAAATAAAATATAAAACTTAAAATATATGCGAAGCCAAATTTTTTCCTCGTTAGAATGCTCCAATATGCTCCGAGGACCTAAATCTGTATGATGATATTCAGTAACCTCAACAAAAGTACAGATCACCCCCTCCGTGATTTTCCTCATGAGAACGTCAGATTCCTCCATAAAACCCCCCAAACTGTCATAAAATTACAATTTTCTCCAATATAAGCTTTAGATTGTTAAAAGTAGCAAAATTTTCCAATTTCAATGGATACCCAGTAAACTAAATAATATTAAAGCCAACTCTGTAAATCACCCGGCATGGCCTAATTTTGCTCCTGAAAGTCATATCACTTAATAAAAGAAACCAAATTTTTCTTTAAAACCTTACCAAAAGAAATTTTCTTCCACTAAATTCCAAAATTTTTCCATTATAATAAGCTCTTAATTTCAAAGATTCGTTCAAAAGAGGGAAAAACTTTCCGGGCAAATTCTAGTCTCGTCTCGAAGCCTTAGTTTGTAGGCCTCGTATACGATTCAATGCGTAACCCCAAAAGAATTGCAGCTGTCGCGCATAAAACGTTTTTGATTTTCCCTTATGAAGGACAGATTCTTCAATAAACACCAAAATTTTTTTTTCTAGTACCAACAAATTTCTTTCAAAAGTTTTAATTTAAACTTCAAATAAACTCCAGATTTTTAAATATTTGTTAAAAAGAAGGCCCAAAATTTCGGCGCGGTCCGTGCGCCTCAAATGTTGCCAGGTCACGTTCCTCCGGGACATAACACCGCCTTTGTCGGGGCCTTGATATTCTGGCCCCCCTGTCGGGGAGCTTGGTCCCCCTGTCGGGCAAATCCTGGCGCCACCCCTGGTGCCTACCTGTTACTTGGTAAGGTTGACAGGACTTACCCTCTCTAGATATGTGGAATGAAAGTATTGAAAAAAACTCTCCGAAAATTTGGGGTTCTTATTAGAGAAATTGTCTCTTGAGAGCAAAAAACAGGTAAACCATCTTGGAAACCAGTCGCCGTCGGGGACTGCATACTTCATCGTAACGACTAAGACCCCCCCCCCCCCGAAAAATGCAAAAAAAAAAAGATGCCCCCGATTCCCTCCCTCCTCTTGCCGTTCATCTTTTTTTATTTTTTTATTTTTGGGGGCTCTCCTTCATTTTTTCAACATCGTCCATCGCGTCCCCAAAATTTCTGGGGGGAGGGGGAAGGGGGCAGAGCGCAGCCCCCCCGCTGGCTACGCTAGTGCGATAAAGAATAGGAAAATAAATCTAGAGCTACAATTTTACCGGGCACACACTTCTAATGCTTGCGAAATCCTCTGAAACGGGTCCGGTGTAGAGGGAAAGCCGCCTCCTTCTTCTCTACAGAATAGTCAGGCACCATTTGTCATGATTTAATCGCTACTTCAGAAAATTTTGCAAGTTAGATTTTTCACTTTCCTGTGTTCTTTAACATCACAAGGAACAATTTTCAACTTGGTGTCAAATTCTCATTGACGTCTTTCAAAGATGGGGGCGCTGTTTCTAATTGCTGCAAAAATCAAGGAAAACCACATCTTACATATTTTGTAAGGTTAGAAGCAACACTTTTCAGGAAGTTGTCATTAAGGTAGGTGTAATCCATAAATTTCAGACTGTCCTTATGAAAAAGCTCTTTCAGTTGGTGTATATTTTGTAGGAGGCCTTTTTTAAAAAAAAAAATGAGATAATTAGCGATAGCTTAAGGGTGACCTTGAGAAATCGTCCAAAAACCCCAGGGTTTTGACCACTCCAATACATAAATCACATCTTAGCAGTTTACATCGTATATGCTTTACTACACTTCCGAAACAACTTGAGAAATTTGTATCATCCAGAATGGTTGAACAAACTGGCTTCTTGGGCTCAAAGGAGAAAAGACAACATCACCTTCTCCAAGGATGTTGGACCAGTACCCAAAGCTTAGATCAAAGTCAGTGGCGTAGCCAGGATTTTTCCAGGGGGGGGGGGGGGAGGTATGAAATTTTCCCGGTCAATGTGTATGTATTTCATATAAAATATGCAAACTTACAAGTATAACAACATTACCTTGACATTTTTTAATATTACCTGCATTTTAATCTTAAAGTATAACATAGAGCAATCGGAAATAACAAAGTATATTATTTTGGTAAACAATATCTGGTTTATTTGTATGTACTAAAGCAGTGGCGTACACAGGATTTCTCTGAAGGGGGAGGGGCATACAGTATGGTCTAAGGGGAGGGGTGTCCGGAAATAATTTGACGTTTTCAAGTAGCCTACATGCAAAATGGTGCAAGATTTTCGACTTTGAAAGGAACAGTGTTAAAGGTTGAATCGTGGTGGTTCATGAGGATAAAACTGAAACTTTTGTGTCTTTACATGCACTCTTATGCCATTTATGTTACCTTACGAAGTAAAACTTGTCATTAATTTGCACACTTTTAGAAGTCCAAATAAAAGAGCATTGATCGGTATTTGTGGTTTTTCTTGGTCACAAAATGTTATTTTGTCATAAAGATTATCTAAGCGGAGCGCCACCATTGGTTAGCGCGGAGTGTAGAGAAAATTTGGAAAAATCAGACCCCTTAGATGGCCGGAAATAGCATTTTCCAGGCTAATACGAAGAATCTAGCCAGCCGCTTTCTTCTTTTGTCGTTTGCAATAAAATGCTCACTTCAAAATATGTTCGCAAACTGCAAAGTGATCAGAGAGTTAAGAGCTAATTTTACTCCAAATATGTAATTTTGTCCAAAAAACCGACCGAAGCGCCATCATTGGCTGGCGCGGAGCGTAAAGAAAATTTCGAAAAATCAGACCCCTCAGATGGTTAAAATAGCGTATTTATGCTTGTGAAGAGAATCTAAACATGTAGTCTTTTTTTATCGATGCCACCAGTGGGAAATAGAGTCTACCTTTTTAAGTAAAAATTGGAATTTGACAGAATTTGCCTAGGTCTATTTGTAGGAATTAAAAAAATGGCATCACTGAAAGACCTTGCAAGGACAATCCTTCCCCTTTGAAAAATTTTGAAAAATTGGGTGTCCTTATAAGCATTCTGGTGCCACATATGCTATCTTTTGAAGTAAAATCGGTGTTAATAAAGTTATACTACGTATTTTTAAGAACAAAGAAAAAATGGCATCAGTGAGGGGGCCATGGCCCAATGTTCTCCTCTTCGCACGACACTAAGGAGGCCTAATAGTGGCTCGATCACACAGGATATCCTGTGAGAAAAGCAGTCTGTTATGTGTAGAAGGCCGCAAGGTACTCATTGTCCATTTATTGTTATACTCAAAGTGAGCAGAAAGCTATTTTCCCGAACTAGCTTGTAAGTCTCCAAGGATTAGGCTAAGTAACAAAATCTAAGTGTGCCAACGGTTCCCGTTAATTCTAATTTCTAGATTAACTTTAAGTTTATCGTTGGCCATGGATTGTTTCAGCCCGATCTATCGTTATGTACACAGAGTAAAATCGTACAGCTACTGCTAGCTTGTAGAAGAACATAACAACCTCGGGGGTCTACGATAGTGACTTGTCAGTTTTCACATCCTTTTACTGATGAATTCCCAAAGTATCACCTGAATAACAGCTTCCTGTGCACTGAAATGCACTGATCATAACCCCCGTGCGTATACAAGCACAAGAGAACATTCAATCTGCTACGCGACGAGGAAATTTCAGTGGAACGCGAATTGGGCCGGTTCATGAGACACTGACGAAATCTGAGTTAATTTGTTGCATGAAAATACGAATTATGTATGAGAAATGTCTCACAATTTCTTATTCTAACAAAAATTTTGAGAAATTTTTGTGAAATTTTTGAAATAATAAGAAGGGGGGGCAACCCCCTGCCCCCCCAGTAGCTACGCCACTGGATATCATCATAGATTTCAGTTTGCACATATAATGAAGTCCATAGACAGGTATACGACGGAAGGCATATCTATCGAGGCTCACACACTTACACCCATAACACTTCATCATTTGACCGTCCAGGTAGCCTTCAGAGAAACAGAAATACCTAATCTAGTCTCAGATAACAAGAGAGCCGTGAATGCATTTGGGTCATATTGCCGCTACAAGGAAAAGAGACTAGAAATTAATCTAGCCACACCTGAAGATCTGCTTCCTTACTTCCATGCCCATGACCAGCATAACTTTGGATGTTGGGGTCCTCTCTAAGTGGCAAATATGCATGAGTTAAACACAACTGCTCCAGGGTAGGGTACATGGCATTAGATTGCATGAAAAGACAATGTAACTTTCGACTCTTTTCCTGTCAAAGTCGAAAATCTTGCACCATTTTGCATCTAGGATCTTTGAAAAGGCCAAATATTTTCAAAGGGGGAGAGCGACAGCCCCTCCCCAGGCCGACGATCACCCAAGAACCCAGGGAAATGAAAACAAAAAGAGGATTTATTGGACTAACAGGCAACGAGGCTGCATTAGAAAATACGCCATCATAGGACCTTCACTGACCACAATAACACTCCTTTTTCCTCACGGGACAACACTTATGCGAAAACAAGGAGAAAGGCTATCCACCTGGGACAGCTACCAGAAATTTGGAAAGAAAAGTACTGAAGCACTTATAGGATGGTATGCTTTTAATTAAGGGCACGGACAACACAGGAACATTTTCTGCCAAGGGCTTGCCAAGCTTTTTTCAGGGCATTCCTGCAATGTGATGATACCACACTGGATGCATTAGCCATCTTTAGCGTGACAGAAAAACAGCCACACTGGTCCTGGATCCTAAAGAAAATGGAGAGGTATGTTTGCGTACTCTGTAGCACAGCTGCAGCTGGTACCAATTCTGCATCTTCAAAAGAACTAAGGTGGGTGTTGTTTGCTCAGAATGGCAAAGAGGGCAGACAGCTGTCCCCGTCCCCACTCTTTGTACTCCCAAACCACGCACAGAAAGATCATTTTTCATGGCTATTGGAAGATGTCCTGAAAGCCATGTCCTTGCATTCCTTCCCCCACATAGTACTCCTGGAAATTGGTAGATGAAAAAATTAATACCAACGCCTCTATTAATCCACCAGCATCAGAGGCTTTGTTTGAACTCACTAGGTGTCCCTGCCACAGATCATGCAGAACTAATAGATGCAGTTGCAAGAAAACCTGATGGCGTGCATTGATGCCTTGGAATGCTCCGATGGGTGTGAAAACACAGAAGACCTCACAGCAGAAATGGAAGATAATGATGAACTACTGGGTTGATTATCAGATGAGCATGTGGATCAAAAATCTTACTAAACTTATTGGGCAGTGTTGATTTTGGAGTCATTATTTACATCAGCCTACATTTAATTTCATCTGTTCTAGTATACAATGGATATAGAATTTGGTCAACAGAATTAGTTGATTCCAGTCGAGTCAACCATAAGTTGATCAAAAGAGTTAAAAAATGGTTGCCGCCCGCAAGACCGAAGTCCCGCGAGACTGAAGGCGCACGAGACAGAAAGCCAGTGAAACCGAAATACCCCCGAAATCCCCTGCACATGAGGTTGGAGGCCAGCAGAAGAGGTAGAAGTCCAAGGGAAAGCCTTTGCTCAAAGAAGGTTCGAAGTCAAAATCTGCCCTCGGTCGTCATGGCTTCAGTTCGTCCAATTTGACCCCTTCTTCATCTGTTCTCTAGGCTCCGACTCCAAGCCGCTTGGAACTAGTCTTTCACAGAGCGTCAACTGAAACCCTATTGAACATGCAGATATTCATGGAGTTGCAAGTACGCAGGGAGCCGCTTTCAAAGTCGAGAGACAGTGACCGCAGGAGACAGCGGCGAGAACATACCCCTCAGTTATTCGAAACCGGAGGTGATCTCTGCAAAAAGGCGGAGCAAGTCTACGGGCAGCGATACCAGATCCCTCATGACGGGTTTTCTAAAGCGGTTTTCCGGGGTTCTTTCTCAGAATACGAGTATCCTGCCACCTTAGGATCCTGGTTCGCTGCCGGGAGTCAACACCCTTCGTCGGCGGCAGTTTCCCAAGTAGACGTTGAGGCTGAACCGATTCCGTCCCCGGGGGCCGCGTGTACCTCCGAACCACCAATTTTGATTCTTTCGGTCTTGCAGCCCTCCGGTCTCGTGGACCTTATTTCACTTTCGGTCTCGCGATACTTAATTAACTTACGATCACACGTTAAACAAGTTACCGCTTTTTCCCATATGCTGCAATGCAATTTCGGTCTTGCAGGCCTTCGCCCCCCCCCCCCATGGGCATGTGCAACTTGTATCCGAGTTTTAACTTCATCCCCATTCTTATGTGAAAATCATACATTGCTAAATAATGCTAATAATGACAGATGTGATCAAAGTTTACTATAACCATTATAACTCTTTTTTGTTAAATATTTTTACAGTGGTGTAATTTCAACTCCACATTCAAGTAAAGAAATGTAAGCAGACTTAAAACAAAGTAAAAGAAATCGCACGTTCAAGAATAGAAATGTTCCTGTAATAGACCAAAATATATAATAGGTGGTTAAAATAATTGTTGATGGAAAGATTCTAATTGGCCCGCAAACCTTATTTCGTGGCGACCATTTTGTTAAACAGTGCCCTCAACTTATGAGATACAACTTTTTACTCAAAATCAAATATATAGAGTGACACATACAACATATTAATGGGTGTTTCACATTCTTTTACTGTACATAAATGGTGGGAAATAAGCTTTTTAATGGATTTTTACTGATTTTTGCAGCCATTTTGAAAATCGCCCTTACCCTGTCAAGATGGTCTTTAGAAATTTGACACCAAGTTGAAAGTTGTTTCTTGTGATGTCATCAAACACATGAAAGTGAAAAAACAGACTTGGGAAATTTTCTGAAGTAGATGACAAATGCTTCCTAACTAGAAGGCTACTTCCACTTTTGAAAGTCATAAGTCCTTCTGAAAAATTACAATTTTTATCAAGGCCAGATGTATGGATTTGAAGTAATAGATGGGCTAGTGAAGGTGAATCATTGGACTTGCTTATGAAAGTGAGTTGCGCTAAAATGTGTGCGTGTGTCATGGTGGGAACACCCGCCCCCCTGGGGCGTATCTAGGATTTTTCGTAAGGGGGCGCGCTGACGGTTGATAATCTGCCCGAACGAATATCTAAGCGGAGCGCCACCATCAGTTGGCGCGGAGGGTACAGAAAATTTTGGAAATTCGAGACCCCTCAGATAGCCGGAAATGGCATTTCCCGAGTTTGTAGGCACAACCTAAGCAGTCGTTACTTTGAGCTTTTGTTTGCCAAAAAATGTTCCCTTCAATCGTGAGAAAATTGCACAAAACTTCCTTCATGAACTTAACCAAAATTTACTTGATCTTGATTAAAGATAAGATAACTCTTTAAAAACTTTTGAAAAATATCTTTCCCTAAATATGTCGTAATATTTTAGGTCCGGAAGAAGTGGTCTTAAGATAAGGGGATGCTCACACAAGGTAAAGAGAGGAGAATCTTTCCTTTTTAATTTTTAATTCATACGGGGGACCACCGTCAGTTGACGAGGATAGTACAGAAATTTTGAAAAAATGAGAGGCATCAGTTAGCCGGTAATGGCATTTACCTGCAGACTTATAACTAGAACCCGAATCTAAGCAGAATTTTGGGCATTCGTATGGAAGAAAATGTTCATTTCAATAGAAAATTGTAAATCGCAAAATGACATGAAATTTACCCGATAAGTGAAATTAAAAACGGTCCAGGAACGTTTTTGTTACTTTACGTTCGCCCGAATATTCTACCATTTCGGACATGCAGTTTTGTGTTTTACTAAGGAGTGGAGTGACAAAAATGTTCTTTCTACAAGCCACCATATTTCGTCGGAAAGTTATGTAATCATTTCGTTCTTCTACGTGGGAATTGTTTGATTATAATGCCTTTTTTACTTTTGGAGAATTTTTTGAAAAGTAATTTCGTACATTGGGACACCTCCCGGCATTTCGTTGCATCCCCAAGACTACGAATAAACGCTGATGAATAATTCTTCCCCTTTCTGGCATACTGACGAACCGCAAAATCAAGAATTTCAGGAATCTGTAGATCTTGTAGAAAATAATATATTTTACAAAGTCGTTGCAATTTTTAAGGTTGAGGTGAACAGATTACGGCAAAAAAATGCATTCGTCACTATGCCAAAGTTGCCAAATTTTCACATTCATGCTAATTTGCGATTCGTCAGTACGCCAGAATGGGGACAATTTGTTTGTCTGAAAACCGCTCAAATGTGTAGCGAATTTCTGTAACGCGTTTTGATGAAAATGTTACTTATATTCATACAGTAGCGTAGCCAGCGGGGGGCAGGGGGGGCAGAGTGCCCCCCCACAGAAATTTTGGGGACGCGATGGGCGATGTTGAAAAAATGAAGGGGAGCCAAAAAAATAAATAAAAAAAAAACAAACGGCAAGAGGAGGGAGGGAATCGGGGGAATTTTTTTTTTTTTTTTACGGTTCTTAGTCGTTACGATAAAGTATGCAGTCCCCGACGGCGACTAGTCTCCCCGATGGTTAACCTGTTTTTTGCTCTCAAGGGACAATTTCCCTAATAAGAACCCCAAATTTTCGGCGCGCTACGCGCGCTGTAGATTCACTCCAGTTTTTTCAGTACTTCCATTCCACATGTCTAGAAATTGTAAGTCCTCTTACCAAGTAACTGGTAGGCAGAGTACACAGGCTATGCAGAGGTCGTAAATTTTATCCCATATCACAAAGCCTAGTTGCTGTTCTCTTGTGTGTGTCATGCGATAGGTCAGATGGTGAGCCACTAACGGAGCATAGTTTGGCTATTTTATCGGGTATTCCAGGTGGTTTCGACACAATGTATGTTATCCCCGATACGGTCTACAACCCCTACAGTTTCTATTTTTTTTTCTTTTTGTTCTTAATGATTACATAGGCTATGTTATTTTTGTGAGCCCACCCAAAAATTCCGCGCGCTTTGCGCACTTTGCAATTTCACGATTCAGATTCAAAAGAACACTAACTCGGCTTTTAAAATATTAAGGAACATTGTGGAAAATGTGCCCAAGGCTGCAATGATATGGGATAGTGAGTCTCCTTCATACCACCCTCTCGAAATAGGGGCTGTGGAACTTGTGGTCGCTGGCATGGCCCGCCCCCTGTCGGGGATAACCTGTCGCCTTCTCATGGTCGGTTTAGTTACTTTGGCTTTCACAAGAGTTATTTCTGCGATAAACCCCAAAATGTTCGGTACGCTTTGCACACTCTTCCTCAGTTCCGTTACCTAGAGCTAATAAAGTACAAACCCTTCCCATCTTTTCATGTAAATTAATAAGTAGAATAAATGGGTTAATGTTCATGTCGGGAATTTCATCTCATTTCGCTAAACTTAGTTAATTATCTCTTGTGTCAGTCGTGCGGTACGGACTCGAAGCAGAAATTACAATATAATTTGTGTCCGATAGGGCCCAAATGCCGGGACAATTTAAATAAGTACAGATTCTTTCTAGTGTAGGCTAACCCCCAAAATTTTTGCCCCTTTTTCCACGGTTAAATCAGTGCGGAAATATCTTCCTCTAGCATATACAAATTTGATGTCGTATATGGCTCGCAATGACAGGTATAGTTCACAGGTTTTCTTCAAACCTCCCTCATCAACTCATCGACGGCATCCTGGCTGTCGGGGCTTGGGTCGCTACCCACCCTGCCCCTCCCCCGTTCGGAGAGTGGCCCTTCGTCGGGCAAATCCTGGCGCTAAGCCTGGAGGGAAGACGCATTTTTCCAGTTATGACTTGCATATGTGTAATGAAGCAATGAACTAGAAATGGAAGCTGCATTTTTTGGAGAGCGGCAACTATTTTGGAGGGGCTGTCAATTTCACTAGGAGGACGTGTCGGCCCTCTAAAACTCCCTGTGGAGAACACTGGAATCTAGTATAAAAAGAACAAAATATAGCACCATATTGCATCTAAGCTCTTCGAGACAGCAAAACATTCCAAAAGGGGAAGGTGACACCCAGGGAGACAGGCCCGTGGTCAGGGGGTTCAGGGGGTTCGAACTTAGTCCCGCCCATACCTAATTTTTCTTATTTTTATTTTTTTTTATTTAAATGGAGTTTTGGCGTTTTTCAGGGCAAAATGTCAATTCCGCTGGTTTAGCCAAATAAATGTAAGCCTTATGAGTAGCTGTTTTGTTCCAGTGCGACACAATTCCCTAGGGCCCCATTGACTCGTACCGAGTAACCCTCTTACAGTCACACACTAACCCTGCTAACTCTCGAGGGAATAAGGAAAACATTGATACAAGATTGAAAATGTCCAAAAATTCCAACTTAGGTGTTCACCAGATCGCTCAATTTTGATGTAAAATTGCAAAATCTCCTTGGGGCAGGAGGGGGAGAACCACACCTTCTCCCCGTTCGGTCGCTCGGCTCCTCACTTGGGCGCTTCGCTCCCTCAAGAAACTGCCACACCCCAGTGGCGGCGATGAAAAATGAAAAAGTTTGGGCTAAAGGTATGTTCAGCCCCTCAATATTTGTCAAGTGCTCCAATTAAGAAGCGGGGAGAATTTCGAAGTTGGGCTGAACATATTCTTGCTTAAAACACTCGGGAAGTGCCGTTTCCGGCCATCTGAGGGGTTTGTAAAACCCAAAATTTTCTTGTACGATCCGCGCCAATCGATGTTAGAGCTCCGCTTAGAAACATGTATTAACATTTTTCATAGATTGATTTTTTTTTTTTTTTTGCATTAATTGAGAAATATCAGAAATGAGATCCATATTTCTAGACTGGGAACATGCAGCATAAAACACTCGGGAAGTGCCGTTTCCTGCCATCTGAGGGGTTTCTAAAACCAAAAATTTTCTTGTACGCTCCGCGCCAACTGATGGTGGCGCTCCGCTTAGATAGTCCCGTCGGTCAAGATTGGGGACGATGAGTCGACTTTGCCCCCCCACAAGAAAATCCTGGCTACGCCCCTGTATTCATATTACTTATTTTTAGAGCAATTTCTGAAAGAATTTGGATGTTGGACATTTTAGGCATCGCGTTCTTATGAAGGGAAATGAATTCTAACAGTCCAACTTCATCATCATAGGGCATTCTTGAGCCAAGATAATTTGTGACTTTCTTGTCATCCAACTAACATTACCTGCTTTGTTTCCCTTTAAAATTAAAAATGTTTTTACGACTTGAACACTTCCTGTTTGTTTGCGTAGCATGTTGCACAGAGAGGGCTAAACTAATGACCTCATTCCATAAGAGTAAGAGGGCTGTTCCACGTTGATAAGCTAGTCAGTTAGACAGAGTTTTACGTTCCAGTTTCCAACCAATTGGTTCAAATCGAGCCGACTGGTAAAAGATATAGTAAATTTCAAAAAAAAAAGAAAAGAAAGAAAAAACACAAAGAAATACAGACTTTAATTTGAGTAGTACAACAATGGCATTTTACATGTCGGCTCAATAATGTCCTATAAAGATTGGAGTTAGACTGTTAAAATACATTTTTCATGCTGTTAAATATATATATCTTTTTTTTTTTTTACTTGAGGTACACTTCAATTCTTTCAAACATTGGCCTGAAAAATACATGAAGATCGTAAGTCACGATAGAATTTAAAAAAAAATACGCAACAAACTTTACAACAATCCTGGGGGGGGGGGGGGGGGGCGTTACACAAAGAGTTACGCACAATCTTAAGTTTGATTCACCATACTTAAGCCAACAGTAAATCAAACTTAAGATCGTGCGTAACTTTTTGTGGAACAGGCCCCTGGACACATTGCAGGTTGTAAAATTCAATCATTTCTTTCTCTGTATCTAGTTCCGTGGCCGACTCGACTTGAACCAATAGCTTGGAAACTGGGTCATAAAACTCAATCTAATTGAATTGAATCGAATCTGGTCTGGTCTGGTCTGGCCTGATCTGATCTGATCTGATCTCTGCCTAGCTCCATTCATTGTGCAACACTTTCCCAGCGAAGGTTGCAAAAAAGTCGTGGGATGTTTTCAACTGCCAGTAATAGGGGAAACACAGGCGGGTATATGCATACGCCACCCCCCTCCCCCCACTATGTTAGTGGTACATTTTTTGGCTAATCATTTTGATCATTTTGCAATTTAAATGTAGCAGTTTTTGGTTTCCCGAAAGGGAAATCCTTTGGACTCATGCAGACTACACTTTTGCAAAACATGTGTTGGATCGTGCATTTTAGTGTTGGCTGAAGTTATGGTTTGTAAGCTCAATGATTGAGAATTATTTCTTTGTTTTATTTTGTTTTCAGTAGAAAAGTACCAAGCCAAAGCTTGTCTTCATTTTGGATGACTGAGGTTGTTGTTGCTAGTGTAGATCATTTTTAAGAGGGACATCTGTGTGAATAGTAGTGCTGGACACTTAATTCACCAAATATATATTGCAATGTTTGCCTGTTTGTTTCTTTTTGAAAAAATACTGTGACTTTTATCGGGTATATTTGTAATTTCTGATGCATAATTGCATAAACATCGAATTCGTCCAGAAAATATGTCCACATGAGGCCGTCAGAAATATTTGTACCTTCTGTAAAATGTAGCAATCTTGAAGAAGCTGTGTTTTACTAAGTGCTTTTACATTACTTGATAGAAGGACATAGTCAAATATTTTCATATTTTCACATAGTGACTGACATTTATACATCACTACTTTGTCAACATTTTGCTTAGAACTATAATTTTACTACTCGTTATGCATGGTAAAAGGTACTTCGATGCTCTCGCAAAGAATTGTGAGGTTTTTTTAGATCAAGATACAGCTAAACTCCCTCTGAAAGGTCACACGTCCGGCTGGCTTTTTCGACGCACAATACATGCATTCGGATCAGTTAGTGGCTGTGACCTTATCTCAACAGAGAACGAAGTAAAATATTACCGTGTTTCTTGCATGGAGGGCTAACATTTATTTTGATTTATACATCAATACTTCCACAAAATATTGTTTTAAATCATTTTTAATGATTTGATTCCAATTTGCAAACTTCAAAAATACCTTTGGTACAAATTGTTAGGAACTCTTTAGCCAAGATACACTCTTTGCTATGATTTAAGTAGAAGACACCTGGACCTCCTAAAAGGTCACTTATCCGGTCGACCTTTCTATTCTTTATCGCAGTGACAACACATGCGTGACTTTCGTTGATTCTTTTCGTCGCGTCACTTTAACCGGATCGTAGTTGTGTATAGGTAATTACTGAGTCTCACTCGCTATTTTCACAGCTTGAAATTAGACCCAAAGAAAAGCTTTGCAATTAAGCTACTGAAGGTTGTTTTGGACTGCTCACATCTAAAGAAATATTTCTCCCTTCTTTCGGGAAACTTTTCATACTAAGGTTTTGATTGTTGCAGTGATTTACATTTTGCAGCATACAGTATGAAAACTCAAAATAACTAATCTGCAAAAAAAAAAACCCTTTTGGCAAGACATGCGGTATGCCATTTTTGGTCGAATGAGTATAGTACGAGTTGCGATTTTTCACAATTTTCTCTACGCTCCTAGCAAAAGACGGTGGTGTTCCCACTAAGGTAGTCTTTCGGGCATGATAAGATATGCCAGGAATAAAATCCTGTTTCCAAAACCTAATATAATCATGAATTTAGCTCATTGTTGAGGTTCTCATCTGTGATGATGAGTAGGAAACGAAAACGATCAATTATAACAATTATTTTCTCAACCAGACCACCTGCCAGTTTCCTTTTTTTTCTCGGGCATACCCGATCGTTCATTAATTTAATCTCAATCCGTGATAACGTAACGGTGCACAAAACCATATCAGGAAATATTATTATTAAGTGGAACAAAAACGATTATGAAATTAAAACGATGGCCCAGGTTTCCTCTTGATTATTTCTACAAAGTATATACATAAAGTATTACTACCTCTGCTTTTCGTCTTATCATGTGATATCTACATTTTTCTTTAAGTACAGTTTTTCGTCATATAGGAGGAGGAGCTTAGAAACGTCCATGGGCCACGGGCGAGTAATGCTCGACTTTTTGTCCCAAGCCAAAACAGCCTTGTTTACAAGCCAGGGAAATGTCATTGCTGGCTATATGGTCGTATAGGAACTTGTACTGCTTTTGTGCTTGTGGCTCAGCATAAACAATGGAGGGAAAACAGCGAGTGGGTCAAAACTGGAAAAAGTTCGTGACTCAAACCAACTGTTTGGAAACTGAGCCGTAAAACTTCATCTTACTAACAAATTAACGATTACCAAGCCTGGGTTGTTGTTTTGGGGGCACCGGAAGTATTGATCGCCATTCTGGGGGTTGAGAGGATGGCCTATAGACGAATCTGATCAGCGCTTGTTTAAGTTATTGTAGATGGTCTTTAGTGGGGTCCATCAACCTTACTCTTTTTCATTTATTGTCTTCATGAATTTCAAACCCTCATATTCAGCATGGGCGTCCGCAAGGGGGGCACTTGAAGTGCCCCCCCCCCCGGAAAATCAAACTTGTGAAAAAAATTAATTAAAAATTAAAATAAAAAGAAAATAGAAATAAATCATCAAAATATCTTCACTCACAGCTTCAGTTTCTACTCGTGAAATATGCGGACATTTGACCAGGAATAGCAAAATAGAAATGATGGTATGCTGAATAGTGAAATCGTAATTTGGGGACCATCATTCGTGACTACCTATTGGAAATTTGTAATTGTAAAAACTAGGCCAAAATTGTACTAGTTGTCAGGTAAGTAGTGTGCATATGGCATCCGACTATTGGTGAACCCGTTGGTCTTGGTTTGGTCCCGTGCTGATCTCAAGTGGCGATGCGCTGATGTTACTGGGACATACAAGGGGAGTTTGGCGGGGGGGGGGGGGAGAGTTATGATTCATAATTGGGTAACGGACATAGGCCTATATAGGCTGTTTGACAGTTGTAAGTTTTATCGTGCATAGGCGCGCGAGGCCGTAACCGAGAGGCAGATTTCCCTTCAACAATTTTTTTACATTAAAGATTCTAAAAATCTTAAAGTTACATACATGAAATTCCCGTTTCAGGTGTGGGTACATGCAGCTTAGCACTCTCACAAAGTGTCGTTTCCGGCCATTTGGAGGGTTAGTAAGGCCCCAAATTTTCTTGTGCGCTCCTCGCCAACCGATGGTGGTGCTCCGCTTAGATAGTATCCACAATTCAATCATCCATGAATGACCTTGCCCCCCGCCCCCTTGTAAAAATTTCTGCGGGCGCCCATGATATTCAGTGAAATTGAAGGAACTGAGTTTAAAACCATGCATGATACAGGTAAGCAAGGAAAGTGAAAGACTGAGAGGTGATAGATCCCAGCTGTGGCCGACTGAAATCAGAACTTCACTTGTTCTCCGAATTCGCCTATAGGGAAGACGTTTATTGAAGAATTAAAAGTGGATCTTTAGCCTACTCTGATATTTTTAATGCGCACGTGCCCCCGTAGTTACGACCTTGACCAAAACACAACGTACTGTGTGTCCACCCCTTGAACAAATGCTGGCTACTCCATCACAGTGAACAAGAGTTATATTTCTCATAATTAGGAGAAAGCAACATTATGAATAGGGATTACCCACTTCTACTGCTGTTTCTTTTTATCCAAGTGTCCATTTTAAAACAATTAATTTTCAGATTGTAAGGTGATGGTGTGCGCGCGTTTCGGTAACACAACGGCTGCCTTTGATCATTTCCATCCAGTATATGCCAAGTTGAACGCGTTGAAATTACGTGCATCATCTTTCTTGGTTTGTGTTCTTTATTTGACAGCAAAGTCAAAAGCTGTGGAAAAACTCACATTATACAAAGTTCAGAGAGTGTTACAAACAAACATCATGTCCTTAAGCCCGGTACACACCGCCACGACTACATACGACGCGACAAGATTTCACCTGTCGTAGACAATCTTCATAAATCGTAGACATTCTGGCGCCTTCCTAAACCCACGAAAATACCATGTCACACCGCTCCGACACTAATCGATGAAGCGACGCTGCACGTGGCGCGCCATCAATCAGGCTATTCCAGGTTTGAGATTTAGGCCCTACAATAAATTTGAAATGGTTCATTTTTTGGCCTCTGGGTCGCAATTAAGAAATTATTGGCGTGTACAGGCTCCAAAGAAGGCCTTTTACACTGTCCAAAGTTTGCGTATCGTGTCCTTTAAAAACTTGAACTCGGTATATGAATTAGTAAGTTAGATGGGCTTTAACGGCTCAGTTTCTAACCGAATTGTCAAAGTCGGGCTGGCCACGGCCTTTTTTCCAGTTGTGGCTCATTGGCTTGCTTCTCTTAAGGGCTGTGATTTCCCTGGGACGTAGGCTGGAGGAGGGGGTGCGTGCGGACGCACCTCCCCGCACCAGCTGGAGTTCCGCTCAAAATGAGGCAAAAGAATTCTTCAAAAAACATAAGGCGAAAAAAGAAGCTCAAGAAGACTACGGTGCTACTCCCTGACCAGGGAGGTGTTAGGACCTCTAACACCTCCCTGCTCTGACCGCCGTCTCCACCCAGCACGCTTGTGCCTACATGCAAGAGGATGAATACAAGTCGGCTATTGTAGATTTATCTGCCAGCCTTCGTAGGCGAACGAATGTCTTACAAAGGTATTAACACTTGTTATTTTGAAAAAAAAATATAGAAAGAAAAATATTCCCCTTAAAAAGGAAGTTATCTCTAATTGGCTCGGTATTCTAGGCCTACGTAAACAGGTAAATGCTTGAACATGAACCCACAATGACTGGTTTGAAGTTAACGGACTTGTTCCGTCTTTTTCTGTGCAAAGTATCTTCAAGTGACGCACTTTTATAAGTGCGTTCGTTTTCCGAACACGCAGAAGTTTGCATCAACTAAAATCCTGATAATACACTGAGAAATGTCTTCTTCGCGTATGTAATGCGTTGTAAAAGCGTACGCACACTGACCTCTTTGAACGATGGATTTTTTTTTTTTTTTGCTAATGCGGCTTTAGTTTTTACACGAATCGCCGGTTAGACTGGTCAACGCTAGGTCTCATCTACACTTCCACCCTGATATTTACGTCTCTATGAGGAATCAATTTCAGCAACAGTGTAAGTAAACGTGTGGAATATATGCTTATAATATCTTTGGGGTTTACCCCGTCTTCGAATCTCCAGTTCGTAGGTCTATCACATGGCGTTAGTCTACTCTGACTGATTTAGCGCAAAATTCATCGCCCGACTATTCAAAAGAAGTGTTCGTATGTCTTTCGCCTCCAACACGCTTACGTTTCAGTGCGATTTGCGTGTGCCTTTAAAGAGGGATCGTAGAGGCAAGGCCTCTCCTCCCACTTAGTGACTACATCATCTTCTCGTGCCTCCGTCCAAAAATCCGCCATCATCGCCATGGTTAGAACTAAAGTAGTAAGCATGCAGCTGTAGCATATACTGTAACATGGTTTGATACGTACTCACCTGCTCTCGGTGTTGCGCAATAAAAACATGCCGTAACTGGAACTGTGTACCATGGGTGAATGCTGCGCTCTGATTGGACAAACCGCATGAGGCCTGTTTGTCTCGTCGAAGACGAGTTTACACCAACACAACGAGTACCGCCTAGACCCGACTACGATTGAACATGTTTAATCTTGCCGACGGCATACGACCCGACGGAATCGTAGTCGTGGGAGTGTTCACACCGCCCATACCCCAGCCGACGCGTTGGGTGGTCGCCGTCGTGTCTTGGGTCGTCGTGGCGGTGTGAACCGGGCTTTAAAATACCCAACAGGAAACAGTCGTAGGGAATGTCTGCCAAAACGAGGGGCTTTGGACAGTTGCAGCAGTACGATTACTTATGTTGAGAGAACTGAAGCCCAAAATTTCTCGCGTGCCTACTTTTAGGCGGTGCGGCATCAAATCGAAATTTAAGCCTCAAGTCAACCTGCGACCTGCGTTCTCACGTTAATCGAGAAAACGGCTTTATCCCGAGGGGGGGGGGGGGGACCTGAAACTACAGCACAGCTGTGAATGGAGTTTCCAAAAAGAAACCATGGCCCAAGTCGCACATTGTGCCCTAATTGGCAGTGCCGTCGAAAGGTATTTTTGATTGGGGGGGGGGGGGGGGGCTGACCCGGGCAATAACGGGTAGTCTCCTGTGGCAGTCTGAAATTAGCCCTTCGCTGCCAACTCAATCGTGAATTGTGCACTAATGGGTTACTTGTGACAGTCTCTAATTGGTTCTTTGCTGAAAACTCAGTCTCAACCCACCTCTCTTGTATGTGGTTTATTAAAGACGGCCTAACGTGGAACGAAACGGGACGGTATCTTAGCTGCGTAGCCTTGTTCAGCCACATTCCGTTCTCCTGTGCCAAAAAGAATACCTAGCAAATTCTTTTGGAAATTAATAAAAATATGTGGCCTCGAGCCTTGTTAAAATGATAGTGAATAATCACTAGAAGGCAAAATCCCGCTGAAAGCCCGTTGAAAGCAAAAGCATACAGTAGCCGATACGACAGGGTTGGTATGTCATTGCGGGGCTCACTTCACGAGTGCTTATATGAAACATAATATTCATCGGTCTTCTCAGGTTCAATCAGCCCGGACTTTTTCTGAAGTCCTCTTGACCCTCTGGCAAATTCTGAACTTTTTATCGAGTTGATTGACATTATATAACACATCCGTGTTGGTGTGTTGTTAAATCTCATCTAACTCAACTAATAAATTTAAACTTATTCTTCTTTTCCCGGCATCACACCTTCCAAACGGGTATAGCGCCATCTAATGCTTTGCGATTTGAAAAGTTCCCCGCACACCCCCTACACCGGTACACAGAGAAATGCTAAGCTTCAAGAAAGCTGGAAAGAGCGTCGCACCATAACAAAAAGGATGACGCAGATGGGTCACGTGCCACCGAAATGTGAACGTGTAGTTCCAGCTTTCATTTGGCTTATACTTCTTGTTGCGTGCGTAACCGACTGTGCCCTAATGGGTCCCTTGTAACCGTCTAAAATAAACTCTTCTCTGCCAACTCCTTCGTATATTCTGCACTAATGGGTCTCTTAGGGCATAATCCATTGTCTTCAATATTTTTTACCTCGGGTGTTATGAGGCAAACAGACAACTTGTAGCATTTATTTTACATCTCTCTACAGTATCTAGTTTGAATTTTCTTCATGGAAGAGTATCGCGCAATCCCAGCCAACATGCCCAGCTGGTCCCCAACCGTTTTTCAGCTGGGCTACTTGCTGGGCCCCAGCTGGGACCCATTCACGTTTGTCAGGTGTTCAGCCCAGCTAGGCTTCAGTTATTGATGCGGGGCACAGCTGGGCTTCACCTGGGCATCAGCTGGGAAAGGCTAGCCCAGTTAGGCCCCACGTTGGAACACCTGACAAACACGAAAGGGTCCCAGCTGGGGCCCAGCAAGTAGCCCAGCTGAAACCCAGTTGGGGCCCAGCTAGGCATGTTGGCTGGGATAGAACAAGGGTCAAAGAGTAACACATTTACGTGTGCTCACAGCTGATGACGGGATGTGAACATAACAGTATGCTATGCGCGGCCGGCCCAGCGCTCCTATGTTTCATTACCAGCTGACCTGAACAGAAAGGTCATAAACGTATGCGCAGGTATAAACTTCGAACTCGCCTATATACGAATTCGATTAGCACTTGTTTTAAGTGACTGTGTGCAGCCATCAGTGGGGTCCATCAGCCTTGAATCGCCTTAATATATCGTCTAGAAGAGTTTCAAACCCTCATATTCAGTGAAATTGAAGGATGTAAGATACAATGCAGTGTACAACAATCCATGATAGAGGTTAGCAAGGAAATCGAAAGATTAGAAGGTGATGAACCCCAGTTAAGGCCGACTGAAATCAGACCATCACTTGCTGGCCGGATTCGTCTATAGAAGTTTTTCATATGACGTCATAATACTCCTCGGAGGCCATGTTGGAGTAACATGTATCTATGTAGCAGACCACACTCGACTTGCTTGATCGATGAATGTGTACACACCGCGTTTACCACATTGCACACTGTGTATTGCGTTTAGCACAAAGTCATGTGTATTTGGCATGATTGTCCTCCAGTATGGCGGATCTGTGACGTAATCGCAAAGCCTCTATTTAGAATAAAACAGTTCGGTAATTCGTTTTGGTACCTGTGCATATGCGCACATCCTCCAAATGGTCAGGATAAACGAATGATCCTGCACCTACAACAAGTGTTGCAAAATTTGAGTTTACATGAAAATTTGGTGACATCATTCCCTCTTAATCCAACCACAAAGAGGAATCATAAGTGTGGTTTGCAGCTGACTGCCTTTTTGGTGTAAAAATAATGTAAAGTAGGGTTGGGTCCCTATTATCGTTCAGGCTGGCTATTCAGATAATTTCTTAAGTGTTGTGTGCATGTAGGCCTACTGCACGAAAACAAGGAAACGCCGTAAACTATATGCGCTGAGCTTGGTTTGAGTATCCCGTGCACGCAGTACCCCACAATTTCATTCGGCAACGAAAAACCGAACTAGCTTGTATGGGTTCCTATAAAGCTACGTTCTTCCGTTAACAGATATTATACACAGTGGCGTCGCCAAGGGAGGGGGGGGGGGGGCAGGGGAACGTGCCCCCTGAAAAACCGTGTGCCCCCAATTAAGATTTGAGATTTTCAAAAAAAAAATGTCTTCTGTAGTCAGCGTGTGACTATGAATTTTTAGGATTCGATTCCTCTGTTGAAAAGAGAAGGCAGTAAATTTTCATATTTTCCAAATGAAAATATCGCAAAAACCTTGGAAATACCATTTCCGGCTGTCTGAGGGGTTACGTTTTTTCAAAATTTTCTTCACACTTTCGAATACGGCAATTGGAAGTGGCGCACAGCTCAGGTAACCCTTCAAGCAGGATTAAGCCTACATTTTTCCTTCAGAGAATCAAATCTAATTGCCTATCAACTGCCTTTCTTTCTCTTTATGGTCATGGTGCAGCTCACCTTCCTCAAATTGTAAGCCTGATACGATCTTGAGAGTAGTTTCACTAACGTTTATGTTGTTATCAAAAATAAAATCCTACTCGAAATTGCCCTGTAAGTAATTTTTTAGGTCAGTGTAAAAACAACCCTTTTAAAAACAACCCTTTTAAAAACAACTTTAAAACCTTACAAACACGCTAAAGACCCAGGAGCTTACAGGGTCTTCGCCCCCTGGACCCCCACCAAAACTCACATTGAAGTGCCCATCAACTTTTTCTCTACAAATCATCTACCCCATTTTCAAAATGTCAGCCGGATCCGCTCTTGGTAGTTGAATCAGTGTTTTTTTACCGAAAGTCTTACTTGAAAGTTACCCTGAAGATAACTTTTACACCAGTGTTAAGTCAATAAAATTACCCTTAAATAACGTCTTTAATACCTCAAAATCAAATTAAAACACAGGAGCTTCCGGGGGCTTCGCCCCCTGGACCCCCACCAAAATTCACATTGAAGTGCCCATCAATTTTTCTCTATAGATCATCTACCCCATTTTTAAAAATGTCAGCCGGATAAGCTCTGTTTTCATTATCTTAACCATGCCTTAAATCACATGTGTAACTCGTTATAGAAATGTCACTCATTACAAATACTGTAGGCCACAATATGCAATGATTCAGGGTTTGCTTTTCTAAGCAGTCGGCATCGTTTATGAATTCAAAGCCATTAAAATGAAAAATAAAAGAAAAACAAAACATAAATTAACAATGTGAATCCATGAAATCACACCTGCTTGCTTTATGTTCATTTTTTATAGAAAAATGTGTCCACTTTAATTTACAGTAATTTTGAGAACCGAACATGGAAATTGCTTAGAATATGTTTCTTCTTCATATATCAAACATGAATTTAGTTCTGGACTATTATTTTAAAGCCCAGGCCACACTGCAGCGATATCGGATCGGATATCGTTCTGATTTTTGAGAGTTTTACCTAACATCTCCTCCATAATTGGTCGCAAAAAACAAAAATTTGCCAACTTGTGCAAATATATGATTTGTATCGCAGGACTGCGAAAATCAAAGTTACGCTAAATATTCAGCGACGTCACATCCGCAGACAGCTTTTATCGGATCCGCGTAGTCCGATAAAAGCTGTTTGTAAATATAACGTCGTGAAATAAATAGGGTACACTTCATTTCCGTGGTTCTATCATGCCGATCATACATTAACCTGTTAACACAGGATGGCAAATTTTTGGTTGTGTCCGTCAGTGTATGGAGGAGATTTTAACTAAAACTCACAAAAATCGGAGAGTAATCCGATCCGATACGCTGTGACCTGAGCTTAAGCCCTTTTTGTAGATACACAGTGTCGGTTTTTCTTTCGTCCAGTAGCATGGGTCAATTAGTTTTAATGTCGCTCGTTGGCCTCGCAGTTCCTCATGATACAGAGTGATGTTTGGTGGAGGTCAAAGGTCATTTGGGGTCAAAAAGTAATAACCTTCCCAACACGATGTTTCAAGGTAGGAAACTTGTATAGATGTCATACTTGGTGTGTGGATGTGTAATAGTGCAAGGATGAAATCTGATATGTTTTGTGAAGGTCAGCTCAGGTCACTGGGGGTCAAACACTGGAAAACTTTTAACACAGTACTTCAAGGTACAAAGGACAGATTTTAAACCATTTGTGTTTGGTTAAGGTAAATGGTCCACAAGGTCACTGGAGATCAACCAGTGAAAATGTTATTTAGAAAATCTTGTAAGCAAGGTAATGATACAGTGTAGGTTGTACAGATTTTTTCACTTCACCTGGTTTTGCATTAAATCAGCTCACACACTCAAATACCTTTGAAATTTGGCCTTCATGTTTGTTTAGTAATGTTTACTTCAGGTTGTGCACAGATTTTCGATCATTTGAAGTAATAAGAGGGCAAAATAACTGAAATTTGTAGATTTCAATGAACACACGTCATAGCATTAAACTGGTCTCTGCCAGTGGAAGCAACGTATGGATCAAATGCCTCTTACCACGCTCAGTGATGGAACCTCCTAATCATCATTCTATTTTCATACCCCATTAATCACTTGGTTTCTGCTTCATTGTTGAATAAACACCGTTTTCTGTATAGGGATAGCAAACAGAGCAAATGGTAGATCGTTTTAAAGTTTAAATAGCATTTGAGAGCAGGTAAAAATAACTTATCAGAAAAGTGCCAGGGGTGTTTTTCTCTCTCTAACAGCATTGTGCATTGTCAACTGGTGATAATATCAAGTTTGATTACAAGCCTAAATACAAGTACAAGATAAATTTTAGTAATGCCTCAAAAATTTACCTTTGATTTCATGGAATATTATTAGTTCTTAAATACCACTTGTAAAGGTATTACAAATTGAGTGTGAGGTTTTGCTTTGCTTTAGTTTGGAGGTCAATTTATCAGCTTTCCTGCTGGCCCTACAATTCTTATAATATCCAGCAAGGGACCACAGTGCCCATTGGGATCTTGTTCCCAGTTGTGCCTCACTGGTTTGTTTTCCCTACCCCATTGCTTATGCTGAGCCCCATGGCAGAAGGTTCCGCTTTTAAAGTCTTCGGCATGACCCGGCCAGAATTCTAACTCCTGACCTGCCAACTGAAAGTCTGAAGCTCTAAGCACTTGACCACGCAGTCTATCGTCATGGTGCCTGCATGAGGCATGGAGTTACCAGGCTCGTAGCCAGCCCATGTGGAGAGTGGGTCTTTTTTACAACATGTGGACCTTTTTCCAAATACGGGGGCAGCTGGTGCGTGCTGTATGCATGCAGTTGCTAGGGGTCCGGGCATGCTCCCCCAGAAGAGTTTGAAATCTGTACATCTCCTGCAATCTGGAGCATTTTAGAGGACTTTTGAACACAACAGAAGTCCTTTTCCTCAAGAATTCCACACAGTACACCTCTTTTTGAGAAAAAAAGTCATACATGTTACTTGCTATACGTCAAGATAAAAAAATATGTCATAGCAAACCCTTCAAACACAGTCCTGGAAAATGGACCTCCCTCAAGTTGGGTGGGTCGTTCGAACGCTCCGACCCCCCCCCCCCCCCCACAGGGCTACGGGCCTGGTTATTGCCTTTGAAGAATTAGTTCCTCGCTTGGTGCATGCAGCATTACAAGGGGCATGAAACCGCGTCTCACGTACAGTTTAAGGGATGCATTTTAGGCTAATGCGTCAGTTTCAGGCAAAATTGCATCATGTAATGAAGCACTTTACAACACTGGTGTCGGTATTCCACACCTGTGCAAAATTCATCCGCATCGGCTTAACTGCGCTTTGGAACATAAATCTAGTCACTGTATTTACTAATATCTCAAGAAATATATATCCGATTTAGATGGGAGTTTCACCATACTGTGTAGATTTGGCTTCTATTTTACATATGAAAATTATATTTTTGCTCAAAACTTTCCCTTTAAAGTTACAAGTGGGTTCAGGGCAGGGGGAAGCTTGCTTCAAGGCCTCTGTAAGGTGCAACTTGAAGGGTTTTAAAGGCCATTTATTTGTGTAAGTTAAAATATTGCTAGAAAAGTGTGCTCACTTCAAAACAGAAACCAGAAATTGACAATTTTTTAATTATAATGGGCATGAAAAGGGGAGGATTTTACCCACAGGTCTTCTTTTGGCAACTTTTGGAAAGGGCGAGGGGGGCAAATCCGCTTCCTTCACACCACTACGGGAAACACTGGCCCTTGCTGAAGATAGACTGAATATGCTTTTCCCAGATAAGGGCAATAGGCATCTGCATTCCTAACACACCCTCCACCAGATGACACTGCCACTTGCAGAAACATGGCCTAGGGTGGCAGGGTGGCATGGTTTTGAATTACCACCTATCACAACTAACACAAAAAAGACGCAAGTCACTGGTTTCATTTTTGTGCAATTTCTTTTAGCCTATTAAACTCTCGACAGACATATGGCAGATGTTTAAGGCCTACCGTATTTTTACAATTCATTCTTTTTGCTCTGCAAGCTGGCAAAATATACAAAGACGATATGTTCAAATACACAATAAGCTTTAAAACAATTTCAGTGCTTTCATAAAAATAAGAACTTAGATGCAAGGAAGCTTTACATTCTTACGAGCACCGTATTATGTATAAATACATCATTCGGTTTTGCTTGAAAAAAAACTTAAAAGGAAAAATATGATGGAATGGAAACACAAACACAGAAAGTTATAACATTAACTAATGAGTAAACCTTAAAAATTATTGTTCTACTAAACTTTGGAAAATGCGAATTATTTGCACAAACAATCCCATGAGACACTATGAATGAAAACATCCGATAAAATGACCTTCTGCAAAACTTTTTGGTTACATCATAAATTCTACATACTCGTGGTAAAATTAAATATATCTTTTAGCTCACAAATAGATCCAACGGTCTCTCCCAAAATTATGCAGCATAATCAAGCGTGAGTTTAAGCTGCGTACACTGGCTAGTTACTGATACTTGTAGGAAGTAACACTCTTAAGGATGGTGACGAAATATTAGTTCCGAAAGCTTGAGACAAAGGGTTTTTTTAAAACTGACAAACCTGGCGCTATAAAGCTCCATAAAATTTCCAAGCTTGACGAAGGTTGGATTTATCTTAATTTTAGTGACAAATTTTGAGAACATTCCTGGATCACAAACAAAAATCAGAAATTTAGGAGTAAGATTTTGAAAGTATCTCCACACATTGATTAGTTCACATGATAAATTGTAGATGTTGTCAGAGCATGGTACTTTTAAATGGCACCAGACCTGAACTGCGAGTTCAATGTCTTCATTGCAAGTGTAGTGCTTGGTGTTTTAAGTATGATTTTGAGAATAAATCCATTCTTACTGAAGCAAGCACAAAACACACACAAACTGTGAGTATGTGTACATACTCTCTACCCACAATGCATCTGGCTATGACACCCATTTCAATCTTTTGTCCCCACAAAGATGAAACAGATGCCATATCTTGAACACTGTTTCCCTTTTATATTTCAAAACCCAGAGCATTTTCACTTCATTTTGTCCCCATGAGAAATGAAAATATGCAAGTTTTTACCAATATTTTCGATTCACCAACTCTATGCCACTATTTCAAATGAACAGACCAGCAACATGTATGGCCATAAACTCAGCTTTCATTTTTTTTCTATTTTGTACCCATTTCATTTTACAGTAAACTCACTTTCTAGTCTTCCAATAATTTATTCTTCATGGCTTTCATTAATCTTCGGAAGCATACACACAATTCAGTTCAACAGCATGAACTTCGCAAGTTTTATGATTTTATGAAACCATTTAACATTTAAAAATTAACAATACCCCCACCACACAGACAAGTGAGTAAATTTTTTTTCAGTATTTATCAACCATTGAATTTATTCATAAAGTCATACAAATTTTTCCTACCACAGCTGCAAAAACTGGCCATACTGATTAAAATGCCATTCACCTGTACCCCCAACATACACAACATATAAATTTTGAACACAGAGGTGTCATTGATGCTGCGTTTAAAATCAAATGACTCAGTCTTGTCCAGCTACAACCAGTAGCATGTCAATATCACACACACACCAGCATGACATGTCAAATCTCTGTAGCTAGTACTAATGACCACATACTTGACCATCACAAGCTGATCTTTACATATGATATAACCATTTATGTTGTGTATAGAAAATCATGTTAGCTGCAAAGTAATGTTATTCAAATTTTTGAAGAAAATGGTCACACAAAAAAAGAAGACCTGCAAAATTGATGTTAGAGCTTATGCTACTGTGATCTGATGCTACAAATCTGTAATGGTTTTCCTGATGACCAGATGGACCATACCACTTCATGGACAGGTAAAATGTGGTCACATTTATATCTAATTTCCAAAGAGACCAGGATGTTGAAACCTATGTGGTCTATATACTAGCACATACAAGAAATTTTAAAGATGAAAAACTATGAACATTCAAACTTTTTACTACTTTCAAAGACAAATAGCAAAAAGAGGGAGAACCGCCACAAAAACAAAAACAAGGAAAAAAAAAAGAAAACAAATTTTTTATTTCAGACTTTATAGAAGCTTTACTATTATAGCCAATCTATTTGCATAGAATGAAACGTAGACACCTCCCTCCTAAAAACTTAGTTTATAACATAAAAAAAAACTTTGGAGATTTTTGTAAAGATGCTTTACAGATAGTGTAATATTCTATTTTTCTACAGCAGAACTTTTCTCTAACTTATGCCACAACTTAGAATTTGATGCCTTCATATCATATGTATTAAAACTGGCCTTAATACCATTCACACATATAAAGTTCATAAGAGCTTTTGAATAAAATTTTTACCTGTTGGTTTTTCACAGCACTACCAGATTCAATGCACACAGACAAGCTGCAAATTTGGTAATTTGACATATGAAAAGGACTATTTGTTTTTTGTTCAAATCAACCCTGCCTAGAAATAACATCACGTCCAAAGCTTCCCATGCCCTTTCACTGCAAATGCATCAAGATTGCTTCTTTTCTTGTTCACACACCAATTGTTCAACTAATTTAGATGGGCAATTTATTTTCCCAAATATATACTTGTGTAAATATGTAGTGCAAAATTCTTTGAAAGACATAGTAAAAAGCCAGAAAAAAAGAAAGAAAAGAATTTTTTCTTACTACATTGCAAATTTCTACATAACTTAGAGAGAAAGAGAAAATGAAAATAACTTCTTTGGTTCGCTTCAACTTACCAAATGAATACAAGCAGCCCTCCTCTGAAAGAACATCATTTATATTCGCAACCACAAAATTACATTTACAGCGTTCAATATGGCAGTTGAGAAAATTTAGATGTCCTTTTCAAACACAATGGAATGAATATTCATGGTCTTCATCAATATTCAGTCTTCCTTAATATTAATTAAACACCACCCATGACTAGGAATGGCAGTGATAAGTCAACCTCTAAACTGATGGCAGCATTCATGTTTAGGTATGACACTACTTCCACCTATCCCTGGGAGTGGATGGCTTGGATTTGCCCTTCTTAGCCGCATGGGATCTTGATGATGCTGTAGGTTCCATTAATCGTGACTTGACAGTATGTTTATGGGTTGGTTTTGTAACAGTTCTTTCTTCCTCAGTAACAGTTCTAACAGTCACAACTCCATGGCTACCAGTTGATGTCTTGGTCTCATCTACATCCACTTCGGTTCTCCTTCCCGTCACCCTTTTTGTAGTAGTGACTCCGCCAAGAGGAGACCTGGCCCGGTGAGAAGTGCGAGGTGTGCTAAGGAGATCTGTAAATCACAAATAACAAAGAGACGACTGTAATTTTTCCTTTTGTTCAATAAAATCAGGAGATTTTTGGGCAAAGCACAAGATGAAAAGTTTTAAGTCAAATCCTTTGTGTGAAACACTCACTTCATTAGAGCCATATAGTGAAATTCCAGCCTTTAAACAAGTTCTAAGATGTAAAATAAAAGCGACTGATGTTATTCACTTCAGGCAACAAACCACTGGATTCCTGAAATTGGTACAAGCTCCAAATGAGGTCCCAAATTCCTCAAAATTGACATCTCATTCCAACTGATTGTTCCCCCATCATTGACCAAACAGAAGAAAATTCAGCAACTGATATGCCAACCATCTTATTTCACCAAAGAGAAAAATTTCTTTGCCCCTGTCATCCCAATCACATCCACATACCCTACCCTTCACATGCTCTCACATTCCAACTCTATTGATGCCAGCAACTTTATTCTATCACATGACAATATATTCCAAATTGAGAATTCTACACTGGGGAGGAGAATAATGACCTCCTTTTTTAGGATTCATTTGTTTTGTTTTGAGCAGAAAGTAGCATCACTGTAAGAGGGATTAAAACCTCGGCTTTTCAAACCACCAAACATACGTGCTTCCTGCTACATTAATTAACCAGGGAACCAGGCATCAAAAAAGGGCACCAATCAGGTTTAAAAAGTGGATTATAGCAGGTACTTAGTGTAGGAAATGTCCTTCTTTTCTGTTCAATGGGTTAGGTTAGATTAGGTTAGATAAAGGATGGGACATAGGCACCAGGTAAAGTAAAGAGGCCAGGCAGCCTTGTTCAAGTAGCCTCCTGTTTTACAAGTCCTAGAATATGCTATGAAGATTGCATAATTCATTGACCATGCGCACATCATGCCCAATCAAACAACCCATTCCACAGATTATTTTGGAATCTTCAAGATTACTTTCTTCAAATATGGGAAAAAAGCACGTCAGTGAGAGTGGCATTTGTATAGAGTTCTACTGATGCAATGCAGCTACAGTCAGAAGATAACAGCAAAGGGAGGGGAAGTAGAAAGAACGAACAAGGTCAGGTAGGGAAGGCAAAAGGCTGAACCGTACAAGGCTGCAGTAGTATAGTAATGAACAAGAAGATGATTTGAGATGATAATGCTAAAGCTATGGTCTAAATCACAGGTCAATAGCCACACAAGGTACCACAAACAGAGCAGATGGGGTGATATATCTGGGGGAGGGGGAATACATACTAAAATACATTTAGACTGATTTGGAAATGAACAAACACTGGAAGGATATTAAAGCTCTAGGACTATAGTCTGCTTGACAGATCAGTAAACTTCACCAGACATGGTTGCTAAACTAGGAAAAGAGGAGGGGGTAAAAATTTTTGGTGAAAGAGACAAGGGGCAAGACATACAGAAATGAATTAAGTGAATCATTATTTGTGTGCTTCTATGGGGTGGGTGCAAATTTTGGATAGAAATGTACCCTCTTACCCCCATTGTGTGAGGTATGGCTTTATGTGACAGTCACTATTTATATAGGTAATATGACTCTATTGAGTACAATACCAGGGGCCATTTGACCTACCACAGAGCCCCTGGTGTAGGGGTTGAAGAATATGCCCAATGTATTTCCTGCCTGTCGTAGAAGGCAACTGAAAGGCAGGACTTGCCCGGTATTTGAACTAGTATATTTGAAACCGCTTCAAAAAAAAAAAGAATTTTAACTGTGCCTTTTCATCCAGTTGACACCAAATAATAAATTTGTACTGGTGTGTCATTAAATCTCATCTAACCAACTAACTAACTAACAAACATATCTCAGGGAATAATTTAGCATTCAAATTTTGCATAGCAGTTTTGAAGATTTTTGAGGTCATTCATGCATTGTTTGTGAAAATACGAGGGTTATGCACACAAAAAAAAATGCTACGCAAGTTTTTTTGTGTAGCTACTTGGCCTGTTTTCGTAGCAAATTGCGATGCGATACTGGATAAATTATTCCCTGTGTCTGACACACAAACAAGCATCTTGGCTATGGACAACCTCAATTACTAGCCTACCAATGAGTTTTATCATTACACTACTAGATTTCCCAAAGTCTCAAATCTAGAACCATCAATGCTGGAAAATTAGAGTTAGTACCCTAAAGGCACAGATTTTTTCAAATCTCAAATCTGGAACAACCAATGTTGGAGAATACTTGTTACCCTAAGGACTCAAATTTGTTTTTAACACCTCACAAAAATCTGTGCAATACCAGAAAATGAAACTGGTAAAATATAAGTGTGTCCAGATTTTGAAAGTTGTAAAAATATTTTCCAAGCAGGATCCATGATCCCAAGAACGTGAGGAGTTGGTGCTTGACCAGCAGAGACAGGTCCAAAGTAGACACAAGTGAGTCGCCCAATCCTACAGGAAAACATTCTTGGTACTAAAATTAAAATCAAAACTTGCTTAAGGAGAACTGGGGATGTTTCACAGAAGAACAAATAGGACTTTAGCTCAATCTGAACTTTTTTTATTTTACATGCAGCAATGACAATTTTAAATTCTGTGAAAGCTTCAATATTTTATTACTCGACTCGTGTTCTGTGAAGATTGGAGTTGGATCATTTGGGTGCACTTTACAAGCAACGTATAGACAAATCCGGACAGCAAGTGATGGTCTGATTTCAGTCAGTCATAACTGGGGTCCATCATCACCTTTTAATCTTTCGATTTCCTTGCTTACCTCTATCATGGATTGTTGTACACAACAATGTATCTTAATTCCTTCAATTTCACTGAATATGAGGGTTTTAAACTCATGTAGATGGTATATAAAGGCAATTCAAGGCTGATGGACCCCACAAATGGGTGCGCACAGTCACTAAAATCAAGCGCTAATCAGATTCGTCTATACTTTGAAAAGCTGGATTGGATGGATTTTGAGTTTCCAAGAGAAATCCCTGGCCCCCATAGGACAATGGATAAGCATAGATTCTAAAACTTGGATCAGAGCTATAGAAGGATACAGTTAGGGGCAATAGATTTATCTCGGTGATAGTAACTGCTGGTGGAGCACAAGAATGGGTCCATTGAGAGCAGTGTTAATGCTAAGCTGCTATGACACGATTTTGACGCAATGTCTTGTCAATTTGATGCACTGATGTTTGTGGAAAAAAAATGAACAAAGGTTTAATTTTTTTTCTACATTTGATGTGTGTACAGTTCCACCTAACTGAAATTTCCCTAGAGTCAAATTGTCTTACACTGAGTAAGGCAAGGCCATATTGACCCAACGTAAGTGGAAAAAGTGATTCACATTGTGAATCAAGTGTGTGGTAACTACAGGACATTTAATGTTACATCCAAGTCAGAAACAATCTGTTATATCGTCGATCGCGTCCACCCCTACCTCCTTTAGTGGACCCATGATGTAAACCTCCTCAAGGGTGTTCCTTTTGGGATCTTTCTCTCCAGTCAAGCAATCACTACCAGTGCTTTGCTGTTGAGCTGGGGCTACTTCTGCGAAAGCAGAACCCTCGTGGGGATTTGAGCCGAAGAGGCAGGAGTCAGGTTCCATGTACACTGGAACCACAACACTGGTTAATAATGTGTGTATGTGTACAGAAGAACAGTAGTTCTCAGCCCTTCACAACTAACAAATCAGAATTAACTATGATGATGACAAACTGCTGACATATTGTTTTTCTTGCCGACAGAATCTGTTTGCACAGGGAGGGAGAGGGCAGAGGTACATACAGCAGAAGGTTTTAAGAACAGGCAAAAAGAGAAGGGAGAGTTTCGGAAGGGGAGGAGTAGCAGCCTGTTTAACACAAATTACTGAGTCTGACTTCATTTCAGGCAGTATTATGGGACAACCATCTCTAAAAAGGTCACTCCTTGCACATCATGCAATTAGCTTTGCAAAGTTTACATCTGGCTCAACTATCAAAAGAGAAAGAACCCCAAAAATTATAGATGGTCTAGCCAGGCAGACAAGACTTGTCAAGGAAAAATTAAAAAAAAAGCTTTCATGAAATATCGAGGATATTCTTTAAACATTCAAAAATCACCCACTCCTTCGAGATACAAAAAACACATTTATCAAATAGCCACAATTTCCAATGAATATTCATAATATTCAAACTACTACATATCAATACATGCATATTCAACATGCCAAACAAAGGGTACTGCTCAAAAGAACAAGGGTCACCATGCCAAAGTTAACATCAAAACCCAACTGCGCAGGCAAACTCAAAAAGAATTAACGTTCACCATCAACAGACAGAGGACGTGTTTTATATTTTTATTTCCAATGCTGTTGAACTTCTTCCAAGACTGGGTAAAGAAGATCTGTAAAAATTAAAGAGAGTTATTTGCCGACAATGAAAGGCTGAGACAATAGGGTGATCATGCAGACTCTGGGAAAGCATCTCCACCGTATGACAAAAAATTAATGTAAGAAAACATAGAAAACATAAAAAAGGGGATTCTGTGAAATTGTTGCTTCATGCCACTAGTCACAAGTTTCAAAAGTAGCACTTTTATATATCCAGTGTACCTTTGAATGCACAACTAAGTGCTCTATCATTCCAGAATTGTGATATGTAATGTTAGGCTAGGTGGGAATTCACCAAGCTCATAAAGTTGACAGTTACCCCAATATGGTTCCTAAACATGGAGACTAGTCTCAATCATTAAGTCATAAAATAAAATTGATGGTTGTATCAAATAATCATTAAGTATTTACATTATAAAAGAATATAAAAGAATATTGTGCTACCCTCATTCCTTGCATACCCATGAGACCATCTGCCCAAGTTCCAAGTAAGAGGGTGACGACTCTTACTTTCACAGGTTAAATGTGATGTTCATTTTGGAATGGACCCTCTGTAACTGGCTTTCTCCTCTGTAAGTTCACCATCTACTTTCAATTGACACTGTAAATAAATGCCCCCCCTCCCCCCAAAAAAAAATGATTTTAAAGACCTAGTTTACTCAAGTTCAATGAGGGAAATTAATCCTACTGCCCCCAAAATTATTTGAAATTTTTTGAATCCAAAGACTAACAACTTTGATATTTGCTGTCGGTAAAATTTTGATCTCTTTATTTAATCAAATCAATGAAGAAAAAGTCATCCAAACGCTGCCAATTATACAACTAGCTCATTATCAGTAGTAGTGAAAACCGTAAGTCCAGGTCACACTACAGCGATATTGGATTGGATTTCTCTCCAATTTTTGTGAGTTTTACTTAAAATCTCCTCCATCTTTGGTTGAAAAGCAACTAAAATTTGCCAACCTGTGTAAATATATGATTTGTATCGCCGGACTACGAAACTCAAAAGTTATACAATTATTCCGTGACGTCACATTCGCAGACAGCTTTTATCGGCCAATCGTAGTCTGATAAAAGCTATTTGTTAATGTGACGTCACAAAATTAGTGTCATTTCATTTCCCTGGTCCTCCCGTAATGATCATACATTTAACACAGGATGGCAAAATTTTGGTTATTTCCAACTTGAGGGGATTTTTGCTAAAACTCTCAAAAATCTGATAGTAATCCCATCTGATATCGCTGTAGTGTGACCTGGTCCTTAGTAATGCCACAAAATGTGAACTAACTGACATGCACTTAGTGTGCAACATGTAATGAAGTTATATTACATTAAATTGATTAACAGGAGTTCCCCAAAATTCATTATCTTTCAGAAATGTAGATAATGTTGAAAACTTTCAAAATCTTGTAGAATCACTCTCTTCTGGCTGGCTAGTTATCAGTTACATATCATTATCCATGATTTTTATTTGTACATATTTTGTACAAATAAAAATCATGGATAATAATACAATAGTACCAACAAGTCTGTTATGTACAGAGAAGAACTGGGTTCACAAAAAGACATGAAATGAATAACAAATGAAGGTATTGTTTAATACAGAGGCTTTGTTCAATAAGACACCATGTCAAAGAGTATAGGCTGGAGCTGCCTCAGCCATACTTGGATGTCATGTATATTACAATAACAGCATTAAGCTGGTATGATATTACAGTGTGCAAAACAAAGCAGCTCAGGCTTGACTTATTTGACATGGTGCCCTCAAATATTAACAATGCAAAACAATGGGCTTTGCAAGATGAAAAAGCTTTTTGTGAGGAAACTGATATCCATGATTGCCATTTCCATTGAAAAAATACCACCTACCTTGACTACCCTTGAAATAAAATAGCAGTTTCTGCTGAAGTAGATCTACAATTGCGATCAGTTAAAGAAGTTCCCCCATTATCTTTTCCATTATATCTGGCTACATAAGTTTGAAAATTTATGGCCCATTTGGTAGTAAACTCTACATTTCACTTCAAAATGAAAGCAGAGTTTTCATGTTAAGTGGATCAATTCCAAAGTTACCCCTAGCTGACTATGTGTACCACTAGTTTAGTCCTACTGGGTTGGTCAAGCTGGCTGGATGGACAGCTAGCCCAATCAGAACAAGAAATTTGATAGCAAGTTGCTTGAAATTATTGAAACAACCATGCAGACTGAGGAGAGAAAATGCCATTTTCAGTAAAATCTCTTATTCAATACACCCATTGGGGAATGTGTGAAATGCATCTTCAATCTTCGTGACAGTAGTAAATCTAGATGACTTTTACTGACAATGGAGAGCAGGGGAATGTAGGTTCTGTGGGCAGGCTGATGCAGCAGTAAGCATGTATTAATAGAACAGAGGAACATTATACCCTGTGACCTAGTCGGAAGTGCTTAATTTTGCAAAATTTTCCAATCTGTCTCTTTTCTGCCAAGAGTTATTGTCTACTCATCCACTCTTAATCCAAGTACTACAGGAATAAGAGGACTACCTACCTGGAGCAACATTCCTAACTGTTGATTTTCTGGTAATGGAATCACCGCCGGATTTTGTTTCTCTGGTTGTTCTAGTGAAAGACCCGTCAGGATTGACTTTTGTCCTCGCTGAGAATCGAGGTGATGAAGTGTGAGCTTGTTGCCATGGACGATTGATGTTTCGTTTGCTCTGGTGTAAAAATCAGGTCATAAACAAAGTTAGGGGTTGAAGTTTTGGTGTTAAATGTAATAATAGATCAAGCACGGCATAATTCATCTGAATATTAAAATTTTATATGGTGTTCATACCCTGTTCATGTTAATAGTTCTATTTCAAGAATGGAAATTGAATATAACAGAGGATTCTGAAAAAATATTTTGGTAAGTTTAAAAAGATACTGCTGGTTTGCATTTCTTTCCTTTTAATGCCTGGTGGGGAAAAAGCCAGAGGAAAAAGGGAGAAGGGACAACAGAAGAAAAGGGAAAAAAATTGAGGAAAAAAAAAAAAAAAAATTACCCAGAATGCTAGAGATATGATGACATTATGACACATTTTGTTCTACAGTGACTGCTTTGCAGAAACTTTTGCTTCTATGACAAAGAGTTGAATTATTTAACCTTTCAAGTCGACACCATATGCTGCCAACCCAATGTGTCCCATAGCTATCACAATGCCAAATGGTACCTACCTTAATTAATGGTCCACTCATACTGCTGGACCCTACACTACTAGTACTTGCTTCTGAAGGAGACCTTGATCTTCGGAATGATGCCATGGATTGGCTAACTCCATCAGCCAGGATAAACTTTTCTTTGATCTCAATATTGGTCCTGCCTTTGGCTACAAAGAAAAGAAATCATTTAAACTGCAAAGAAGCTTCCATAAAAGTGAGCACAATTTCACAAAGGTACTACCTCCATCACTACCTTGGGGTTTTTGAAGAACATTTTCTGTATGCCCACACCCACCCAACCCAAAGACTGAAGGAAATTCCTATGTGGGTACCTGTCTCTACAACCGAGACCTTACCATAGATTTTCCAAAACCCTATGGTTTGAGAATCTACAAGCCCCTGATACTTACCTCCAATTTATGTATGTAATTCCTGCTTACTCACTGTAAGTCCCTAGCAAGCTTCTTTACAGAAACATAGGATTATAAAGAGAGCCCTCAATACTCCCACCTTCACTACTTGTAGGGGTGATACAGAAGAAGAAAATCTACCTTCCACAAACCTGAAGAAGACCACATAAAGGAGTGGAGAGGATGTTGGGTCAGGTAAATCCCCTGGAAAAATGAATTGTGCCTTTGACATAAAAACTTCCCATTGCTTTATTGCATTTATTGCATTAAAAATTCTTTTGCCAAGTCCCCTGGAAGCTACAAATCATACGTCCCTCTCTGTCTGGCTAGGGTCTGACTTAAAGGATAATTATAGGGAGTAGGAACACGAAAGGGCATGAACATGAAAGTTCTGGAAGGGCGAAATGGTCCACTCACCTCTGCATGGGTCATTCTTCACCAAGAATTCATCCAGGGCCATCCAGCCACCACCTACACGGACCATGACAGTGCTTCTCAAGATGCGGACCAGCCTCATCATTTGAGAATCACCAAACTGATGGCAAAGAAATTATATTTTTGAATAGCTCAATTCAGGAAATAGAATACTAATCATGATTTGCACGTTTGCTATCAACTACCTTTACAACTTGGTATTGTAGCAGCCTTGAGTGACATACTTTCTACCAAACATTATATTCTGCAGTAATCATAAGGTAATGTAACTTTTTTATTACATTCAAATTCAATAATTAACTTCCAGCTATGTGAGGGGAATTTAGATGAGGTTTAACAGTCGTGTTTCTGACGAATTGGTTTACCACCGGCCGGCCACAGCCTTTTTCCAGTTCTGGCTCACTGGCTTGTTTCCCTACTCCGTTGTTTATGATGAGCATCAAGCATTTTGGCAGTGGTTTCCATTTTTGAAGTTTTCGGTGTGACCCAGCCAGGGTTTGAACTTCAGACCTGCTGGCTGTAAGTAAGATGCTCTAACTTACAGTTTGACAATGCCATTGGTCTCTATAAGAGATGAAACCAGTACTGCATATGCATGCTAAATATTAGTTCCCTTACAGTAGAAAATCATGTGAATGTGACTTGGACCTTCTATGAAACCTGGACAACACACAAAATCAAATGTGAATATCAATACAAGGCTTAAAGGACCAATTCTCCTACCCCAAACTTTTTTTGGTCTTTGGTATGACTCGGCCATGACTGAAACTCCCAACTATCCAACTGCAAGTCTGATGCTCAAACTTGACCATGCAGTGGTCAAGGGGACAGAGGTCACTACCACACTACTGCTCTCCCTGTTTCATTCACTTTTTTTTTCAAAATGTTGGAGAACAGTCATTACAACTTACCCTATATTTGCTCTCTCCTAGCTTCTGTACTTTAAACCTCTTTGTACACTTGCACTGGCAAACTTGTCTCTCCACCTAAATATTAACAGAAAAAATATCAAATGTTAGTCAATGACAATATAAACTTGCAAAATTTTTCATTATCTTTTATTTGTCATTTTCTTATCTTTCTACAAAGCATTCACAAGCCAAACTCCCCTCTCCTCTCCCTGGAGGTCAGGTAAGGTTAGATTAGATAGGGTTTTACGGCCCAGTTTTGAACCAATTAGTTCAAGTTGAGCCAGCAACAGCTTTTTTTCCAGTTGTGGCTCACTGGCTTGTTTTCCCCACTCCACTGCTTTTGCTGAGCACCGAGCACGACGGCAGTAGGCTGCTAGGGTCCCTCCCCTTCGAGATACGTTGCTTATGTCCTTTTTGATATGAAGGCAAAATCCACTAGATTGATGGTTCACTACTCAAAAAATTCTAACTTCTTAACTTAATCCCAAACTAACCACAATCCTTTCCAAAGCCTAATCCTGGGGATCATCCTAAGCCTTTTATCAAATTTGATCCTTTATGTAACCAGAATCTTTGCCCTACATCTAACCCCAATTGATTCTCAGCTCTGGGGATCTTCATTTTAGCACCCCTTTGATTTAGTGAACTTTCCGTCTCAAGAGCTTTCAGCCTTGTGGTCAGTCCATTTTTATAAAAGAAACTGACCACTCCTTACCTCATTTTCAATTTTCTGTGCTTCAGAGACTGGTTGTTTGCTCCTTTCAGAGTCTGGGTACAAGGCATTCATAAATTTCTTATAATCGATGGAACCCTCATTGAGGGGGTCTAGGTAGTCAACTACTGCATTCATTTCCAGCTGGTTGGTGTCAAAGGCTGAGTGGAGAAAAAATTAGAAATGATAAGGAGAAAATAGTAAAACAATAAAGGCAAAAGTTAAAAAAGAAAAGAAAAAAATCAAGTCAAGAAATAATTTTCAGAGCTAATTATTTGGCCATAAAGGAATGGCATTCAAGTAAAAATTGTAACAGTGGTAGATGGGAAGTTTGTAAATTACTGAAAATGAAATGATTTGGTTTGAAAGTATGAAATGTGGGGAACCATTCCAAATCTCTATAAATTTCCTACAATGTTTCATACATGATGAAGCTATATCAAGTTTACGTCACACAAAGGTACTATCACAATAGACGAGGTCTTCATGTATGGAATCAAAATTGAGGGATGTAGAGGAAGCTTGGTAGAAAAATATCTGCATTTTGGTTAGTGGGTTAGAATGAAACAAGTCTACATAAAGATGATGTTGCAATCTCTGTTAAATGAAAGGAAGTCTCACTATGTGTTCTACACGTTCTACGTTGATCTCCAAAATCACGCAAATACTTACAGTACTCAAAGTACAGGTCAATTGAGCTTATGTACACTGACCCTGGAAAACGAAACATGAATTTACTCTCCTTTTAAATTTTTTGTTCCTCTCAAAAATTAAACAAGAAAGTATCAAAAACCATCAATTTACAAGATTCTAAAATTCAAGCCCAGATGGTTAAAAATTCTACCTTCTAAGCTGAGTTTTAGCCCCTCCCACAACTAAGGTACCATGACTAAACTTTTGGTTGCAGCTGACTCTGCTAGGCTGCAGCTGCCCCAGCTTGGCTGCAGTTGCCCCAGCTAGGCTGCAGCTGCCCCAGCTAGGCTGCAGCTGCCTCAGCTATGCTGTAGATACCTCAGCTAGACTGAGGCTGGTTCAGTCATGTTGCATGGTCCCACACATCACAACAGCAGATAAAGCTGGTCTGTTTTTGTGATGTATATAATTGACAAAGCATGACCACAGCTGCTGCAGCTTAGCTGAGGAAAAGAAATTTCTAGCACTTTCAAGGCTTTAATGGCCAATCCATTGAATTCAAGAACATTAAGGTGCCCAATGATCCTTGAACAATTTGAATCTTACTGCTACACTGAGAACTCAAACAGGATTGGAATTGTTTAACTTCATATGACATGTAGTTAGATGAGGTTTCACCGTTCAGTTTCAAACAGATTGGTGTTAAGTTTGGCTGGCCACAACCTTTTTCCCAATTGCAGCTCACTGGATTGTCTTCCCTACCACATTGCTTATTATGAGCACCAAGCACCAAGGGTTACGTAAACAAGGCATCACGAACTTGCTCCCTGTATCTATGCTGTGCCCTATGTATGGTTCAGAATATGGGAGTACTGTGTTACATCCCAGTGGACAATGGCTTCTCCATTCTTTAAACTCTATGGACGAATTTGCCCAGGGCTTGTGTTTAGTGACTCTTGGCAGCCATTAGTGGGATCCATCAGCCTTAAATCCTCTTCATTTATTGTCTACATAAATTTCAAACCCTCATCTTCAATGAAATTGAAGGAATCAAGATACAATTAAGTATACAGCCATCCATGATACAGTTAAGCAAGGAAATTGAAAGATTAAAAGGTGATACACCCCAGTTTATGGCTGACTGAAATCAGACTCTCACTCCCTGTTAAGATTTGTTCATACAGATTGAATGAACCACCATTTCAACCACTCAAATACAGTAACATTTGCAGCAACACTCCTTTTGTCAATGACAAGTTTGAGAATCATTTCATCATTGATTTATTTGTTCCTTTCTCAGAGAGTATACTTACTTGAACCTGCCAAGCCTTCAATAAACTCTTTCCTGGTTAATTTGCCATCTCTGTCGAGGTCCAATTTTCGGAAAAAGTCCATGACCCTGGCCTTTTTATGCTGCATCCACTTCAGATAACGGGATCTCCAATCTTCAAAGTTAAAGTTCTTCATTGTCTGGAGCTGGAAGAAAGAAAAGGCAGAGAGAGAGAGAAAGAGTAAAGTAATAGAAACTTGGTACAAAAAGGGTTGTTTTAACTAGGAGGGCCCAGAGGATGGTTTAGTCCCCCAAATTTTTCCTGCCCTCCCCCAGATAATAATGATAATAATGCAAAATTTTATAAATACTTGTAATGGTCCAAGAACAAGGGATATCCCCCACCTTTGGCTTACTAAATAGTGGCTCAAGTGACCATGCTTGACCAAGCGATCAAGCATGTCCTTGCTCACTAGACGGAAAATTGGAAAGGAGAGCATAATTTAGCTGGCATCTATAAACATGATTACATGAGCCCTGGTAAATGATTCATTAAATTTAAGAAAAAAAATAATTACTCGCATAAACCACCGCAACTACACTCCTAAGACTATAATATTTCTTTAGTCAAGAATCTCCATCATTTTGCATTTAGGCTCCATGATATCGCTAAAGCTAAAACTTTCCAATGGCCCAGGTTGGCACAAACACAAACTGATGTGCCGTCATACCTACACCCCCTACTGGTCACTTAGGCTACAGGCCTACAGGTTGTATGGTGGTATTCCTTGTTCCTTTATTCAATCATTTGGCACTTCACGGAATGTACTTGACAGAGCTGATCTAAATGAGATTTCTTCCAAAATTAGCAAAGGAAACACTCATCCCTTGCCTTAATATCACACTGCAAACGCTAAAGATAGCAGGTATCTGTAAAACTGAAATTGGGGTTACTTGACGAAGCTGAGGTGAAGTTGCAGCATGGAAATCTTTGTGTACCCTGCACAAAATTTCTCTTTATGTCATGATCATTAATTGACGACACTCAGTCACAACAAACTGGGTTTTACTGTGTAATAATCCTTACTTCTGCCTGTTTATCTTGAATATCTTGTAAAGCTCTCCTCCTATTCATGGCCTTTAACCAGACATTCTTCCACTGGTTGTCAAGTGCAGCCACTTTGGGGTTCTTCAAGGGATCTGCGGCAGGGCTGGCATCCCTGCTTCGTGGTTTGGTGCTCCTAGTACGACGGGAGCGCTCCGACAGCGGGATGGCACTGGGAGAGTCACTGGACCGTTTTCTTTTATGGGGTTTTACTAGTCTGTCAATATCTGGTTGTTTCTCTGCTATTTTTTCCTCAAATTGCTAGAAAGGGGAAGAGAGATTGAAACCTTATAAATGAAATTTGCCTCATGAATGTATCACTGTTAAGTTTTGGAAAGAGAAAACCACACAGGTGGGTAACACTAGAAACAGTCGAACAATTAAAGTAGAACTCCAAAGAATTTTATTGATAGAGTCATTGCCATGATAGATGGTGAATGGGTAGTAGTTGCCATACCAACTCCAATATAAAACAGTGTCATGCTAATACACACGAAAAAAGCTCTCAATTCTATCATACTCTTCTCTGTATTAAATTTTCGAAATTTTTCGAATTTAAGAGAAAATTTTTTACATTTTCATTAGTGTGAAGCTGTTGTTATAGTAGAGTTGGTCTAACAAATACAGGTAATTTTCTAGCAGTTAAAATGACAGTACAAATGAAAACCATTTGAACAATAAAGAAAATCCCTCGGATCATAAACAACTTCAATTTAAGACTAAATTACAAGAAATGAAATTGATGCTATGTACATGAATGATCAGTTCCCTGTGGGCTGTAGAAAACGGTTAATATTTTCTACCTTTCGTAAAAGGTGACAGGAAAGAACCTGCACCATATTTTAACTGTATTTGAAACCAAACTTGAGCCGTGTTTCAAAATACTTCAACTTAACGTTTTTTATCTACTTGACACTACACAACACATTCCTGTTGGTGTGTCGTTATTTGTTATCCAACAAATTTACAACAATCAATGCAGATCAGCATCTCCACAACACAATGCAATGCTACATGATAATGAGATGAATTTCAATATTTACAATCAAAGTGGTTTAATGTAGTTTTGACTTCATTGAATTTCATCCATAGCAAACCCTTGTAGTAAAAGAGAGTGACAACCTTACAAAAGGAACCCTACAAAAATTAAAATTTAACCCTCCCCCCCCCAAAAAAAAACTTTCACTTATAATATTGAATCTATACTTACATTGTGTTCTTCCAACAATTTCTCAACTTTATCAACCTCTTCAGGGATCGGTTCAATCTCCTGTTGGGCGAGTTTACGTTCAGCATCTTCCAAAAACTCCATCACTTGGTCAAGTAACTCAGCATCATCTTGCACTTTCTTTAAGGCATCCGTAAGGCGAGTTTCCTTTTGGTCACTCAGGGCTTGGATCTGCAAAAAGTTTTTAAGGGCAAAAATGTGAGTGACTACATTGCCAAGCAAACTGGGGTTTAACCTGAACCTTACAGTTATGACCAATGGGAAAAATGAGATATTTGTAATGTGGAAGCAACATTTACTATTGAAGAAAAAAAAAACATTTGTAAAACCTTGTGGGCCAAAAGAGGTGCACATCTCAGGGTTGCAAAGTAGTTATAAAGGCTGCAAGAATGATTGGAGCTGTGGTTCCTTGTAGTCCACTTGAGCTATAAAGCATATCTTATTACAGTCTACAATCTTGGACAAAACTATTGGAAGCTGGAACACCTTCCTCCATTATGTCATGTGTAATGATGTGCAAAATCAATCAACCCTTTTCCATTCTCAGTTCACAAGTACAGCTGATCCTTCCTAAAGCCCCCTATACAATGTTGTGTTCCAACAAAAATGGTGTGTCCAGTATTAACCTTATCATCCCAAACATTGTACAGGGTAGCAGGGATTAATGGGGTGGGTGGGAAGGGTTGATGCCATTCTCCAAATCTCCAAAAAAGCATTACTTATTGTGTTTCACCTGCCTTTCAAAATCAGAGCATTAATGTGATGCAAAGCTATCAGTAATAATAGCTGTTATGTATCTGTCCCACTAGGTCCATCCAAACACATAAAATGTAGCTCTGCTTCAGACTGGGCAAAGTCCTCCTTCTCTGCAGCAAATGCTTTATTAATTTCCTTTGAAATCACATCATATGAAATACTGCGCAAGATCTACATGCATTTCATCGAGCTGTCTTAGGCCTAGTATCACCACTGACTACTTACATCCTCCCATCTAGCAGTAAGTATACCAAGATGGCGTTTAACTATTGGAATGGCATCAGGATGGCACTTGGATAAAATATCTTCTCCTTGCTGTATGACATCATCCAGGCGACTTTTTTCTGCATCTAACATTCTTTTAGCATCCTGGACAAACAAATGACACATACAAACATTAACGGTGAAAATTAGATGAAGGTATTTAGAATGACAAAACACTTTGCAGATCAAGTCAGGGCATACTATGTATTAAAGGCTGTGAGGGGGAGGGGGGAGTATTAAAGGCTGTGTGGGGAGGGGGAACTGAAATAAAATCACCACCTGTAACCTAAATAAAATATTTTCACAACTTTAATTCTGAACCACATATGAACATTGACTTAAAACTAACAGAAAATGATCTGTGATCATGGTCTGAGGTGGTGATTGGATACAGTGCAGTTGAGACCGTCTCATTTTGCATGGTGTGGAATTTTGTTTAAACCGACAAATATTCAGAAACTTTCATTAAACAGGAAGTAACACAACAATAATGTTTCTTCTAACCTGAAAGATCTCTTGAATGTTTCTTTATTCTGGTAAAAAATCAGTTCAGAAGGGAAACCACGGTGATGGAACAAAAGAATAACATTTTTTGTCAAAGTCTGATTGCCCTTTAAAGGCAAAATTCAGTCCCTAAATTGAATATTTAATACGGTACATGGTATTATTCAAACTCAAGAATAACTCATTTTCAATCATGAGGCATTGTTTTTGTTACTCACTTCATAAACTCATTGCAGAAAAGCTCTGGGTTTTACTCTAAATGTTTTACTTAAAATGTTTTTAACACACTTAATGTTTTATTAAAATACATAATGAATGATACTTGTGCCCAGAATCAAAGAAGATCATAACATTAGAGAGATTTGAAAGACTTTTTTTTGCAAATAAACTTGCATGGACTTCTATTTCCCCTTATATCATATCTGATACATGTAATGCCTGCTTTAAACAACATCAACAAACGATAGTTGTTATATACAAATCCAGACATCAAGTGATGGGCTGATTTCAGTCAGCCACAGCTGGGGTCTATCACCTTTAATCTTTCAGCTTCCTCGCTTACCTGTATCATGGATGGTTGGACACTAAATTATATCTTGATTCCTTCAATTTCACTGAATATAAAGGTTTGAAATTGATGTAGACAATGAAGGAAGACAATTTAAAGCTGATGGACCCCACTAATGGCTGCCTACAGTCACTGAACAAAAAAGCTGATACGATTCATCTATAAATACCAGTCTTATATGGTTGAGTCAAATTTGGTTCTCACAAATGATCCAGCTTGAACGAAAGTGTCAAATTACACAAATCAGAGTGACACATACATATATTCAAGTGAAGAAGTAACCATACTACAAGTTTTGTTTCTGAGATAAATACCTTGTGGTTTTCTAACTGTTCTGTTAACTTCTCTTCATCATCAGCTAGCGGACCTGAGAACTTCATGCTGTGTTCAGTAGCAGCAAACGAGTCCAACAAATTCTGAACAGCAGAATTGAACTCTTCAGCCTATAAAAAAAAAAAATAAAAAAATAAAAACCCTAAGAGGTTTAAATTCAAAATTGCATTAATCAGGCCTCAAATTTTGAAGTGTGCAAGTGTAATCACTCACAATTGCTCACCTAAAATCACTGTCAGGGGTAAGATTTTTTACAAACCTAAAATGAAGAATGTTAGCTCAGGTAAATCTATAGAAGTTTACTATAACAGCACCCCTACCACAGTCCTTACTTAATTTCCTCAACATTGTGATTTCCCACACACTTGGAAATGCTAGGGCTCAAGCCTGTTTTACGTCTGTCCAATGCCATAAGTCTCCCCTGCGCTTCAGACACTACTGCATTTTTGTGAAATCTTATCTCAGCATACAAAATACAAACTGTGATTTGTTCTTCCATACCATCATATAACTTTACATAATGCCCTAACACTATTAGTTAACAACATAAGATGTTCACACATTTAGTTACGTGTACAGTGCGTATACCTCAAACGGTACAATTTCTAATTCCAGCCAAACATGCTCTACTATTTTTCTAGAAATCCCCCCCCCCCTTTAACATTCATTTTTTATTAACTCTCCGAAAGGACCCCAGTGACACACGGCTGTAGAAATTTTTCTTGGCACACACTTACCTTAGCTATCACACTTACACTTTACAGAACGACTATTCCCCCCTCCCCAAAATATATCTTCTTGTAGCAAACTGTTTACACAACCAAAGCCCCAAAGGGAACAACTAAAAAGATTTCACATTTCTACAACAATGCTATCAACAGAATGAGTCCACCCCAATTGGAATGAACATAACAATATCATTGAAACATTCCACCCATAATATTATATCTATGTAGAGAGATTTCTCTCTAAATCTAAATGATAAATAAGAGAATGATCAATGAGTAAAGACAACCTTTGTCTTCCCCATACCTCTTTCAAAGCATCCTCCAGTCTTGCCTGTTTTTGAAGATTCAGATCGCAAACCGTTTCCCACTTGGTGTCCAATTCATCCAGCTTGGCCTTCAAATGAGAGGTGTCTTCACTAGACTTATTCATCAGTCCCTTGGCAGACTTTTTGACAGATTTGACGTTATTCTTTCTGCTTGACAGATCCCTTTGGAAAACCTGCCAAAAGGAAAAGGAATTTACTCTTACAGACCTTTATCTCAAGTTAGAGTCATTGCTTCCATCACAACAGCGCATCTTTCATAATAACAGTTGTTAAAGGGGGCAGGAACAGTCCCCAAAAACTTATTTTGAAGCAACCGCTAAATCGCAAAAATTTTCTTATTCCTCCTTAAAATATCCTTCATAATATTTTAGGACTTCAGTATGGCACATTTGAGGTTAACCAAACAGTTACTTCAAGTAACTTTCACAATAGAGGAGAAAAAAATTTGTCACATGTATTATTTCAACAGCCAATCATGAAACAAGACAGTCTATCACACTGTTTCAAATTAATGTGACTGCATTTCTCCTTTAAGGCAAGATTGTGAAAGATGAACCTGGGTTGCTTGTCTTTCTGTATCTAGAGGAAGACTTGTAGTGTGACTGCAGTGCCAAAAGTGTGGGTACATTCATTGCACACATAGGAATTCATGGGTGCTTTAGAGGGTAATGTTAAGCTTTTATCTTAAAGCCTCCCTGTGGACTGGGTGTTGTACAATATGCCTGTGGTATTTCCCGACTGTCATAAGAGGCGACTTAAGGGAAACCAAACTTGAACTTGAACCATACTTGAAAACCAATTTGAAACTTTAATCTTTTTATTGAGTTGACTCAGAGTTTGTAACACATTTATGTTGGTGTGTCATTTAATCTAAACTAACTACCTAATTACAGTTCTATGAAACTACCTACCTACAATACCTGACTGACTGACTAACTTTGTCTTAAAATACAGGTACACATGCTTCAGTTTTAGATGGTCATCCCTACAGCCATTCAACTTTGACTGGCCCTTCACCCAATCCATTTGACATCCCCTGTGGTTAAATGTAATTGAAAAAACATAGTACACACCAAAAAAGATGTCCCTTTCCATACATAAGGACAATTTCTACACTATACCAAAGATGTTCCTGATCTTACCTGGTGTGCATCCATAAGGTTCATTACAGTATCTTTGTCCCCATGGACAGGGTTGTCCTCTGTCAGGGTGGGTTCCACCTGGTACATCCATTCCAAGAGGGATTGGAGGGCATCCTTAAACTGTCCACTGTACAACAGGGCTTCTTCCAGCTTACGTTGCCTAGAGGGAAAGAGTATATACTTTGACAAGATCTTCACAGCTTCAAATTCCCTAAATTAACTTCAATTGTCACAATTTTTGGCTTGTGAAACCTAAACACACTAAAAGAGAAAATGCTGAAGCTAGAATCTTAGTTCCACTGTGACCTTCAAAGTCCTTCTGAGCATTACTCCATAACTTCTTTTAAACTCTCCTATAATGTTCAACTTCACTCTTTGAAAAATATGTAAAATTGTTTAGAAATCCAGTGAATACTACCTAGTAAAGTTTATAAATGAAAAGCAAGTGAGATTAGTAAGAATAACATTAATCTGGAATGCCACAAAAGCAAATCCAAAAACCAGTTGATTCAATGCTACCTACCCTATCTTTCAAAGACAAAACTGAATATTTCATGTCCACAAAACATATTATCATAGATATGCTGCTTGTCCCAATGAGTTTGTTCTATCACATCAAGTTGCGCTTTAGTTTCAGGTATTATCGTGTGTTACACAAGTACATAGAACTGACAGGGATAGATGTATTACATTGTAAATCATGTCTGTGTATGGATACTTGGTCTCCCCTTCACTTTTGACTCCCCTTTGATACAAGCACTTATAACATTATCTCCTTATAATTTCCAACCCCCTTCCCCCTGCACCCCAAATCCACTGTTACTCTTTCCATATGCCAATAAATGACAAATTAGACACAACACTTATTTTTTAAAGAAGGTATCCTCATCTCCTCAAACATTGCTTTTCCCCCACCCCTAAGAACTCACCTATCCACAGCCTTGCCACAAAGCAGGTCCCATTTGTCTTTCAGGTCAGTCAGCATGGCGTTGATAGCCTTGGTGTCCTCTGGATTACTCTTCTCTCTGAGGTTACGTCCTGCTCGGACCACTGCATCATAGCTTGGTTGTACTACAGACAGCTTCTTCTGGAATTCCTGTCAAGATGAAACGTACATTTGCTTGTAAGTCAGCTAGTTAGTTAATCAGACTGAGTTTTATGGCACAGTTTCTAACCAACTGGTTTAAGTCGAGCCTGCCACGGCTCACTGGCTTGGTTTCCCCTACTCTACTACTTGTGCTGAGCACCAAGCACAATTGCAATAGGTTCTAACTGGAAAAAAAAGCTGTGGCCTGCTCGACTTGATCCAATAGGTTGGAAAATGGGTCGTAAAACTCCATCTACTAACAAATTAAGCCTTTGGTATGACCCAGCCACGGGTCAAACTCCACACTGAGAGTTAGATGCTCTTACTATTTGATCATGCAGTTAGTTATTTAGACAGGGGTGCATGACCACAATTAACACAGATGTTTTACATAGAGTCAGCTGAATAGGTAGGAAGGCAGTTAATGTATCTTGCAAGTTCCAAGTTCATTTCAAGTCATCCCCTTCAACTGCCTTTTTAGACAGGCAATATGGGCTATTCTTCAACCCCCAGTCCACAGGGGGAGGAGATGAAATGTGAAAGTAGTCATCGTGAAAATTGGCGATAAGTTAAAGAATGAGCAACAAAATATAAGATATGAAGGAAAAGTTACCTTTAATGAATAACCATGGGTTGCCACCAAACATTTTTAATTTTCTTATTGCCTCCACTCCAACTTCTCTCTCCCATCCCATCATTGTCCATAAATACCACACTAAAATTCTGATATTTCATACTATACTATTTCTATATATATTTCTATACACTATTTCGTACTATTCCTGGTCATTTTTAGTATATTTCTAATACGAAAAGTCAGAAAAACAGAAAATTCTGATTTTTACGGGTTTTAAATCTCAGAAAATGGAACCGTTCTGCTTAAAATGGAAAGACTGGAAAGTATGATATTTTTGTGTCTGTAAAACACATTTCAAATGAAGATTTCTAAATGTTTATTTACATAAGTACCTACATGCTACATGCTACAAATTTGAGAATCTTAGGAGGAACATATTTCTGAATCTTACCTTGTGTTTCTGTCTCTGTGCCTTCAGGAACTCTGGATCACTGCCAACTGTGCGGTCGTCATCCATCAGTTTTTCATTCTCATCCAGCCAACCGAAGAGTTTGTGGTATTGCTCGTTGAACTATAATATGTAAGAAGAAAAAATAAGTAGGAACTGTTGCAAACAATTTTATACATGAGAAACATTAACAAAACATTCACCTGTAAAAAACCCAACACAGGATTGTTTTCCGTTTTCTGCACATTGTAAATGTAGACACGGTATGTACAACAATCTCAAAATTATGTTTTGAAAATGTTTTCAAAGAAATCTCATCTCAATTCTTTGTAAACCAGTTGCACGAGTGTTTTTGTGGAAATGTTTTGGGAACATTGCTTTGGTACACAGGCCTTTACATTTGTTTTATTCTAGTGGGAACCCATGCAAAGCTGATATGACACAGTTTATGAGCATCCCCCACCTAACCTCAAGCTCAAGCGTACAGACATATTTCATTTAAATAGGGCATCATAATTCAGACACAATTTCCTCCATTTTTAAGTATTTCTGAGGAAACCTGGAAAGCACTTAACTAGCCAACAACACAATCAGCCAAATATCTGACCTGTTTTCCTCACATAACAAAGAAGTGGCTGCTCTATTTCCCCCACCCCTTTGCAGATTTCACCTGACCAGGGCATCATAATTCATATATTCTTGCCATTTTTAACTTTCTTGCTGGAAACAGAATACTTTGAACTTGCAAATTAACAAACTCAGTAACTTCCCATTCTTCTCATTTATCACAGAAGTGGTACCCTCCTTCCCCTTGTGTAAACAATTCCAGCTTCTTTTCAACTTTCCTGGGAAAACCTTGAAACAACTGACCTAACGAACAAAACGACAAATCATTTCTCGTGACCTGTTCTTTCCTTTCAACAGAACAATGACCTCACCTGTTTGGCTAACTTTAGACCAGCCTCCAATTCCCTTGTCTTCTCATTACACCTGGTTCCCACTCTCTGGTATCTGTTCTGAACATTCACTAACATGTTCTTAATAACGATCACATCCTTCTTCTGACTAAAATACTTCAGCTGTGTTCCAATCCTGTCCAACTTATCTACATCTTCCTTCTTCGCTGCCACGTCCTTGACAAATTCCTGAAAGCGTAGACAGAAAAGGAAGGTTAGGTTAGATGGAGTGTTACCGCCCAGTTTCCAACCAATTGGTTCAAGTGGAGCTTCTTTTTTTAATTGTGGCTCACTGACTCCTTTTCCCTACTCCACTGCTTATGCTTAAACCAAGCAAAGTGGTAGTAAGTCTCATTTTTTAAGTCTCTGGTATGTCCCGGCTAGGACTCGAACTCCCAACCTCCCGACTTCAAGTCTTATGCTCTAACCATGTGACCAAACAGTTGACCACTTGACCATGACAGAAAACAAAATGAGTATTTTCATTGACATGATACGAATTATACTTTTCATATGTAAGTCATTTTAAAGAAACACTATGAAGCCTGAATTTGTAGGAAGGCGCCTATGTTGCCTGTCACGCAACTTATAGCAACTTTTAGGTGGTCTACAAAACTTCTGGCTATCCAAAGGAAGGGTGCTCAAGTCTTCATGTTGGGCACGGCGTACTACCCCTGGGGAATACAAAAGTATTCACAGCAACCCACAAGATTGTTGTTGATGGTGACAGCACAGTCACATGGTATACAACATGGTCTCTCATCCCCGTGGTAATATGCGTTACGATGTCACCCAGCAGAAACAATGTACTACACCCAATGCCAACAACACACGTAGAGACAGCTACTTTTCGCTGGTCTAAAATCTACTCAGCAAAAACTAGTTTTACCTACAACCATTTTTACAGTTGCTGATCACTTGACTCTTATCCCTCCTGCATAACTTATGTGGAGCATCATGCACAATGACAGAGGTTTTCACTTTAAAGTCTTTGACTCTGGTATAACATGGTCTGTGATTTGGACCCTGGACCTGGGTGAGAGTTTGGGTGCTATAAAGGTTACACACTGACGTCAATGCATTTGGCATCTTGCTATTTTTCCATGTAGGGGTCCTTTGTTCAACAATTGTTACTCAGGTGCTGTAGTGCCCACATATTGGAAACACATGTGCTCCTCATTGACCAGTTTTATCCAGAATGCCAAACTGAAATGTGCTGATGTCACATGCATAATTTCTATACCAGTTAATCAAATACTGTCTCTACTCTCATGTGAAAAGGATACATGGTGTTTACAGTATGGATGCTAGAGACACATGTTTTATTCAGGTAGATTTTGTAAGCCCTCTAGCACAAATTAAGCATGCCAATTAATATTTACAAAGTCTGTATTTTAAATGACAACATAACTAAATAAATATGTCTTGCAAGCTATGCTAATTTGTCCACATAATGCCATTTAAGTTTGAGTAGTGAATAAATTCCTTGTCTCTTATTTATAGACGAATCCGATCAGTGCATGTGTTTTGTGACTGCAGGCAGCCATTAGTGGGGTCCATCAGCCTTAAATCGTCTTCATTTATTGCCTCCATGAATTTTAAATCTGTGAAATTGAAGGGATCAATATACACTTTAGTGTACATCCATCCATGATACAGGTAAGCAAGGAAATTGAAAGATTAAAAGGTGATAGCCCTCTATAGTTAAGGCCGACTGAAATCAGACCATCACTTGCTGTCCTGATTCATCTACAGACCCTTTTCCAAACAGCAATTGCAAAGGATTGTGGGATGGAATTTTGGTACAAGAAGTTTTTGGCCACAGTAAAATGCCATTGACAAAAATAACATGTACCAAAACTATATCCCATAATTTGTAATTGCTTTTTGGAAAAGGGTCAATACTTGATGGTCTCTCACCCAAATCAGCATTTTTTCCTTTTTTTTTCTTAAATGAAAGAAACCCTTACCCTATGGTCCTCTATTTGCTTCTGTACATTATCATATATAGTGCTTGGGGCCTTGGTGTTGGTCAGTGTCTTTTCTGCAGTGGTCAGCCATGCAATGAAATCCTGGAGACCCTGGTCAAATTCCTGAGCATTTTTCAAGGCATCTTCGAGATGTGCCTGCAGGGAAACAGTAAACAGTATGTAAGGAGAAAGTAATCAAAACGCTATCATCATGTACAAGATTACAGCCATTTACCAAACAGAAAGATCTTAAAGTTAGGTTAGATGGAGTGAGTTTACAGCCTAGTTTTTAACCAACTGGTTTAAGCGGAGCTGGCTACGGACTTTTTTTCAGTTTTGACTCAGTGGCTTGTTTTCCGTCTTCCATTGCTTATGCTGAGCACCAAGCTCAGTAGGTCAGTAGGTTCTGTTTTTAAATGTTCTTAATAACCTTAAATCAGAGTCCCCCAATGACCTCATACTTGAATTCAGATTTTGTTGAAATGCCTTTAATTACTTTCTGGAAAATTTAATAATTTGAGAGACTTTGACCTAAAGGTTCCCATTCCTGGCATGTCTAGGCTTTTGCCAGTTTGAGAGCATCCTAATAGGCTAAAAACCTTCACACTTCAATAAAGCATGTTACCAGAATTTTCAAATGGAAGGAATGTATACTTTATGTAAACAAAGGTATCAAGGAGGTGTTATGTCCTGTGTAATGGGTCCCCTCAAGCAAACTGGGGGGGGGGGGGTTGTTTGTTGTATGGGGGGGGGTTGCTATAACCCTCTGAATTGCAGGTAAGTGGGGATTACAAAGTGCAAATAGGAAGAGTTAGTTAGATGGAGTTTTATGGCCCAGTTTCCAACATATTGGTTCAAGTCGAGCCGGCCTTAGCCTTTTTTCCAGTTGTGGCTCACTGGCTTGTTTTCCCTACTCCATTGCTTATGCAGAGCATCACGCACAACGGCAGTAGGTTCCTTTTTTAGAATCTTTGGTATGAATCGACCTGGGAATAGAACCCGGTCCTTCCCGGCCCTGCAAATAGGAGGAAAGGAGGGGCAACCTAGATTAGCTTTTTCTACTCAAACAGACTAGTTTAGATATGTAAGTATTATAATCTATGTAATGACTTTATAAACATAATAATTTTTCATGTCTTTTTCTTACCTTTCTTTTTCTTATGTAATTTAGGTCACTTTAGTTTTCTGTTTTACTAGTCACTTCTCTTCATTACACAACATTCATTTCTCCTTTTTTCCCCTTTCTTTTAGATTTTTCTCTTTTATTTTTCCTTTTGTTTGGATTCAATACATAATAAATTTCTCTCCCTTTAAAGTCTTTACTATCTGAAACTAACTTTATTCCTTACTTTACTTATTCACATGGCAGGAAAGGCGTTTAATTTTCCCTGCAAGGAGTACAACTTTTCACAAATTTTATGTGATGTTGTGTAGAGGAGAAGCCAAATTTCCCCACATGTGCCACAATTTCCCTCCACATAACACAATTCCACTACAAGGAGATTCCCAACTTGCTTATTTTACACTTTATACTAATTCTCACACTGGCTTTTGCCGTCACCCCTACCTGTTTTTCCTTCGCTTTTTCTTGGGAGTCATTCCATTTCTTTTCAAGATCATCTAACTTCTGAGCCACTCCCCCTTGGTTGTCTCCTCCAGGCCCTAAGTCCTCCCTCATCTTAGCTCCATCCTCCAACAGTTTCTCGTAGGCCTCTTTCTTGTCTTCAAACTGCCTCATCAGCGCCTGCAGAAAGCAACCAATGAAAATATCACTTACTATATATCGCTAGGAGAATCCAGTTGAAACAACAAGAAAGACACATTCATTAAACATTTTTAATCAAAGCGTACCTAGACACCTATAGCTGGGGTGAGAAAGTCGTACTGATTTATTATTTCTACAGATCTGAACAGACAGTAATCACCATCCTTTGGTGGTGGTAGGGGGAGGGGGGCGTGGGGTAGGGTTTCCCAGCAAGTGTTAAAGCAGTGAGATTTTGTGATGCAATGCACTGCTGCCTGTTGACATTTTTAAGATCAATGTATGAAAATTCAATCCAACTCAGGATTTGGAGTAAATATGTATTTTGCCAGGTTTTATGAATTTCATAAAATGGAGGCAAAGTCTCTACTTGGTGATGAGGAGGGCTACATTTTGAGCAAGGTTAGCTTTTTGTTTTGGAAAGGAAGAAGACCTTTGAGTCTTAGACAATAATACTGAGCGATATTTAAAGGGCAGGAGCAGTCATCCCAAAATGAAGAAGTGTAGTAGACTGTCCAGTTTCATGATTGGCTGTTGGGAGTCATGTGACAATGTTTTTTCTCTTCAAATGTGAAATTTACCAGAAATAACTGCTTGGTTTACCTTGAATATGCAATAGTAAAATCATAAAATGTAATGAAAGATACTTTGAAGAGAAATAAGATGAAACTTGTGTTATTTAGCCTTTTCTTCAAAATAAGTTTGGAGGGACTGCTCTTGACCTTTAAGACACCCAAGAACTGTTCACTGCTGCTACAACACTGCTGTCATTACACCCCTTGCCTAAATGTAAATGGTATTTCACAGAGGGCATCTGTTCCTGTCCCAAAAAGAACATACTTTCAATGTCACCATCTAGCACATCCCTCTTATCCTTCAAATTGAATTTTATTCTCTCCAAATTTATGCACAATGATAATTCAAGACACAACCCTTTAATGTCACATGTATCCTTAGGAGATAATTGCTCAGTGGACAAAAGTATTTTCACCGAATTAAAAATACCCTGGGGTATGGATACTTAAAATGCGGCAACAAACAATTGATATTTGAATATGCACCATTTCAAAATATGCCAATCAATATTCCACATTTCTTAGATGAACTGAAATCATTGCCTTATGTTAGAAATCCGAAACTTACATTATGTCTATCTAGTTGGTCCTTGGCAGATTCTGGGAGGCCTCCTACTGGCTCTGCCTTTGACAGTTGTTTATCTGCAGCTTCAAGCCAATCCAATAACTGATCTACCTGGTCTTGGAATGTTTTAGCCTGCAAACAGACAAAAATGTAGTCAAATGAAGTTGAATCGTACATCACAAAAAATACTCATGTCTTATAAATCTAAAACTTTCTCTGGGTCTACAAACTACATTTATCCTACAAAGTTCAGTTAGATCAGTGTATATTTATTTTCAGAGGAACCCCTTTCAAATGAGTTTGAACCCTCCCACCTCCGTCCTTCACAACAAAAATGTTAGTGACTCTTGTTTGACTTCCACAGGGGCAACATTAATATTTATTTCAAACTACCTACTATTTTATAGTACAGGTGCAGGGTGGAGGATGTTTCACAACAATCCACTACTTTTCCATATGCTTCATGTCTTCTTGGGATGGGAAATGGGTAGTGTTTGCACCGGGTACTTGGGTACCTGACCGACATTCTTGCTACCCAGGTAAAAATTACTACCCGGGTAGTGTTTTTCTATGATTTCTTTTTGATATTCACAAATACACATGGTTATTGAAAGTAACAGATGTATTAACCCACATCTCATTCACAATTATTTAAAATGAAGTTACTTAACTTGTTTGTTTCCGTAACGTGCTTTTGCTAAATTGCACTTTTCCAGAAACAATTCCTGCGATGTGTGTTTCTAACATCCGCTCCTATACCATTTCACGAAACAGCATAGGCCTACATACTATACTGTGCATTGCCTAGCCTAGCCCGAGGGGCAGACGAAAGATATTGCAAGGTTTACGATCGGGTACGAATTTCCTACCCGGTGCAAACACTGGAAATGGGGTGATATTGTCTGCTCAATGGACTTATGCACTTATCAATTACAAACCTGGCCCACTAGACCTGGGGATGGTCAGACTTTGCCAATCCATTATCTCCTAATGATGACCAAAAATTGACAAATATTTCAAAATTTACCTCTCCAAGGCTCTTCTCAAGTTCCTCCTGTCTTTCTTCGCTCTTCTTCACCAGTCCTTCCCATTTCTGGTTTACCGTGTCCAGCTTGCCTTCGATAACTTTGGCCAACTCAGGATTGTCGGCGGTGCCCAGGAAGTTCTGGCCTGCTGTGTTGACAGATTCCACACTTACTTGATGGGCAAGAATGTCATTTCTTAACACCTATGAAATGTATACAGACAAAATAAGGTAAGTCATAACATTAGGTAAAACAGAGCAGTTCATTTTCTCTCTTTTTTAGAAAATTTCGAGGGCATCTGAATCAGTTGTGAATCCTCAGTATGTAATTAGAGAGGGTTTTAAATCTCTGTTTAGCCAGGCATGAACTTTTCATTGCTCTCTCAAAAGATAAGATTTTCTTTAACTCCTGGCACTACAATGACTGGGAATGTACATCTCAGTGTTTCCACTAACGATTTCTTGAATCCTACAGAGGAATTATTAATCAAAAGTGATAGTCACAAAATATTACCTTATGTTTGGTCAATTGAACCTCATCTTGCTTGGGGTCTCCAGTCAATGGTACTTCCTCTGACAAGGCCTCTTCTGTGCGGTCCATCCAGTTGTTCAACTCATCCAATGAGCTTTCCAGTTGACCAAGGGCCAAGAGACCAGCTTCTAATTTGTGCTGCAAAATAAAATGATATTTTTGCCTTTTTAGTGTCGGAAACTATTAATTTAAGGACCTGTTTTAAAGAAATCTTAGCTTTGATACTCACCCTTTTAATGTGGCAGAACTAAACTTTGGAAGTAGTAGAGTAAAACTGATACTTTTGCGACATGAAAAATGCTGTATGAAGTAGGCAGTATGTTGGAAAGTCCTAATGGTTTCAAACCAGCCTTTGCAAGCTTGAAGGAAAATATGACTTCCAATGACATTTTAAAGCTAATGTGCTGAACACAATGTTCGTTGCCAGGCCAGCAAATAATTTTCCTCAAACTTCATTACATGTTACGATGTGTAAAACAAGTTACATCAGGGTGCCTGCACCTTAAGAAAAATCAAATTTCATGACTTTTCCATGACTGCAGTGTTTGATGACATTCATATGACTATTTCATGACAAAATTAAATCCCAGATCCTGCAAAATTTTAATGTCACAAGGATCGTTGTTAACATATGAGTAAACTTATTTACTTCGAAAAAAGTAAAAGGCTGATCTGAGCTAATTTTCATGACTTTTCCAGGCCTGGAAAATGCAAATAGAATTTCGCAACTTTCCCCATGCCTTTTCCAGGTAGCAGAAACCCTGTCACATTTCTTTTCAATTGCTAATACTCCATCAGTAAGTCTGGCCGTCCTGACTTTTTCCAGTTCTGCTCATTGGTTTGTTGTTTCCCTTCTTTGTTAATTTTGCTGAGCAGCAAGCACAATCGCAGTAAGTTCGATTTTTCAACTGTCCAGTATGATCTGGCCGGGAGAAACTCCAGACCTCAGAGCTGAAAGTCAGATGCTCTAACCACTTGACCATGCAGTCAATGCATCATTTGAGGGCAATCAACAAAATTCAAATGAGTCACATTTGGTGACAAGAAAGCTTGCAAGATGCCAAGATGGCGGGTTTGGCAAATCCCACTGATTTGAGAGGGACTGTGATACCACTCAGGCAGGCTACATCAACATGAAAAAAGACCTTCCAAGAAAGTTATTTTACATCTTAGTCTTCATTGCTTCAACAACAAACTGCCAGAAAGAAGTAGATGTAAAATGTTAAACAAATATTCCCTGTCTTCCCCCTTCCTTTTCTTCTTCATAAACTTTATCTTCTACCCATCCAGAGCATCCTTCTTACCTGTCTGGCCTGGGCATTTTCATTGAGGTCCTTCCAGTCTTGGTTGACTTCATTTAAGGGGTCCAACACATGGGCCTTGTCGTCTTCCTCACAATGGGCCACAAGTTTAGCAGCCTCCTGATTGACGGCCTCAAGATCCATGTTTTTCTCTGCCATTTCGTCCTTGAAGTCCTGAACAAATGGCAAAAGAATGTCACTGTTGTCAATATAGAGGGAGCAAGAGAAAACTAACAGCACTAATAGACGAATCCGGACAGCAGGGGATGGTCTGACTTCAATCGGCCATAACTGGGTTCCATTACCTTTGTATCTTTCGAATTCCTTGCTTACCTCTATCATGGATGGTTTTACAATAAATTCTATCTTGATTCCTTCAATTTCACTAAATATGAGGGTTTGAAACTCATGTAGATGATATATAAAGACGATTCAAGGCCGATGGACCCCACAGTCACTAAAAATAATTGCTGATCGGATTCGTCTATACTCACAATACAACTTTGTCACGTTTCCTGGTTATTTAGATGAGGTTTTATGGCTCAGTTTCTAACCAGTTGATTTAAGTCTAGCTGACCATGGCCTTTTTTCCAGTTGTGGCTGACTGTCACATGTTAATCAAGGCTTTCAGATAGGTGCAAAGTGATATCAGTAAAGATCATCCCTCACAATAAGAAGTCAAAATCAAATTGTAAAATGTTTCCTCAAGGGTAGGAGGAAAAAAAAACTGGGTAAGAAAATTACTTCCCTAAACTGCTAGATATGCCCAAGTATGTACTGAACTTCTTTTGAAACATGACAGATACTGAAACAAAACCTATTGATGCAAATCAATAAATGATATATCACACTCCCAGCTGATGCTTTTTGTTCAGGACGTCACTATTTGCAGCAGACCCCCACTGGCAAACACTGCCTCTGCTTCTCGTAACTATATATAATTAGATGAGGTTTAAAGACACACAAACACGAATGAGTTATATAATTTATTAATTTGATAAAAAACTTCAAAGTTAAAATTAATTTCCACGTATGGTTCAAGCATAAATTTGGTTTCTTTTTAGTCATCTCTTCCAACAGGCGGGAAATACCGTGGGCATATTCTACAACTATTCCCCACAGGAGACCACACAACTATAGTCTCTATGCAAACAAACAATAATATATGTTAAAAGTGTAGCATGTGGCTTAAAGTAATGAAAAGAAAGGTTGGAGGTTTTCTCATACTTGACAACATTATCATACTTGACATGATTATCATAGATAACAGAACACGTAGTACAACATGTAATATATTATCCATTGTGTGCAGCAGGCACACAAGTGCTAAACTCAATTGGCTGAATGGTTCTGGGGATGAAAACACTCTTTTTTCTCTCTAAATATTCACAGTATTGGAAATCACCTGTCCGTATTCATAGATTGATGTTTCTTTTGCCAAGCTGCTGCTTAGCAATTTTGTGATCATATTTAGTATACTGTACTTTTAATACTGTAAGTCAGAAAATAGCAACGTTTCAATTTTTATGGGCTTAAAAGCTCAAATAATTAGCAGAGTTTCATTCTAAATGGAACAGTTGGCAAGAATGTATTCTGATCTGAATTACACTCAATGCTACAATGCAAAAAAGTGGTTTTGCAAAGAAGCCCAGTGGGTGATTTCTCAGGTTCTCTTCAAAAAATCTAAAAGAAATTGCATATTCAGACTGTTCTTGAGAACATCATTACCTTGAGGTCATCGAGCTGTTGTCTAATGGTTTCTGGGTCACTACCTACTGGAGGCATGGTCTGTAAAAGATTATCAGCCTTGTCAATGTAATCCCTGATGTCATCCAGCCCTTTCTCAAAATTTGTAGCAGTTTCCAAAGCTTCTTGCAAATCATTCTCTCTCTTGCAGATGTTATCCTTCAAATTCTCCCAACTTTTCTTCAAATCATCCATATTTCGTTGGACTTCAGGTTTGTCAGTGTCACCACACAGCTTCAGGAGGTCCAGTCCGCTCTGCGTGCAAAGGTCCAAGTCCTGAGAGTGGGCATCAACATCCTCTTGGATGGCATGGAGGATGTCCAACTGGCCACGGACCTCATCTGTGGTCACTCCTGGAAGAGCTTCAGCCGCTAGCTGGTTCTCCAGGTCTTGGATGGTGTTGGAGGTGCCAGCCAATTCACCTTTGAATAATTCAGCAGCTACCAGGCATTCCTGTAGGTCCGAAGCACGCTGATTGGCTGTTCTTGCTAATCCATCCCACTTTGTACTCAGTTTCTCCAGTTTGTCTTTCAATTCTGTTGAAATTAAGAAAATATTTGCACAGTTTACAAAGAAAATTAAGACAGAGTAAACAACATGAATGTTTCATAAACTGCTTGCTACACATTTGATGTCCTCCAGCATTTGAACTCCTAAATAAACGATCTTAGAGCTATGTACATCTTCAAAAATTCTATGATGGTATTAATTTCGCAAAGTTGCTTTCAAAATTTTGGGAGTTTACTGCTGTGTTTCAGCTAAATTAAGTAGCTGAAATGGAGCAACTAGTCTACGTGCAATCAAGGGATAATGGATTAGGCATTATGTCAATATATCTAAGCTGTAGCTTCCTAAGGCAAGCTGCATTCGTGCTTTGTTACTATACATATCACAATAGCAAATCACTGTAATTCCTCTGTTTCAATATAAGTAGAAAAAAAGCATAGCTGAGGCAGCTGCTGTCTGGCTGAGGCAGCTGCAGCCTACAATTCTAGTACAGAACCTAAAGCTTGGTTCACACGGCCATAGACTACCAAAGACTTGACAGTTTGTCAAGAATCAGTGACACTTGTTTTGTAGTTTTTGCTGTGTGATCCAGTCTTAAAGTGCACTGACTGTAATCGATTACAACTGAACATGTTCAATCAAGGTCGACAGCTTACGACCCCACAGAATTTGAAGAAATCATATTGGTACAAGTGTTCAAACAGACAAGACCCCAGTCGCAATGGTAGGCGATCCCCATTGTTTCATGGAAAGTAATGGCAGGGTGACCCCAGTTTTACCCAACTTTGGATACCAGCCTAAGTTTAACCTCAACCAATTACTTACCTTTGGCATGGGGGTCACCAGATGGTGCACCACTGATCATTTCATTACCAGCTTTCCTAAGAGATTCCACAGTCTCCATCTGGCTATCCACCTGGTCCTGCAAGTTTCGGACTTTCTTGATCTGCCTCCTGAGGGGTTCTGGGTCAGCGGCAATGGATTCAGGTCTCTTCAGTTTGTCGTCAAACTTGTTGAGCTCATCCAACATGGCATCAAGATCCTCAACAAACTAAAATACAGACAAAATAAATGTTGGTAACAGAATAATATAAACTTTTCCCTGCTTAATAGGCTACTGCATCTCCAAAAATAATTATGAATAGCAGTATCATTCCAAATACAATTGGCATTGACACTTTGATTGACGTTCATTCAAACAACATTTCCAATCTGGTCGGTTGGTCCATGATGACTTTAGTCAACTCCAGGTTAAAAAAAAAGGTAGTTGGGAGTTTTATGGCCTAGTTTTGAACCAATTGGTCAAAGTCAGGCAGAATATACAAGAATCTGTTTAGACTGATTTCAGCAGAAAAACTTCTTTTTTTTTTTTGACAACATCCATTCCACTAAAAAAGTATGTAGCATATCTGCAGATAGTTTCTTCTCTCAAAACAGACATATGACCAAGAACAAGACCCAAAATAAAGCTTGCAGATAGTTATGAGACAGAGTAACTCCAACAGACAACAACTTTTCCCTCATCTTGAAACTTGACGTACAAACAATATTGCGATTACGTTGCACCATTCCAAATGACTGGCAGAACTTTTCATTTCCAAATATAAAACTTTTATTGTGATAAGTGTCTCCTTTAAACAAAGCAAGATTCACTTTGCTTACATGGAGATGCACCAAATGCAGTATCCACCTAAACTTTTTTTTCTGAGTATCCATCTAAACTAACGTTAGAAACACCTACTTTTTGGGTATCTCTGCTGAAACCAGGGTACATCAATAAAAATGGCCTTTTCCTCTCATGTGTAGAGCTTCCTGTAAACTTCAGGTAAATGTTTTTATCTTCCTAAAAAATGGTTAATACCGGCATTTCTATTGTACATGTCCAATTTATTATACAGTGTGACACACTGATACCCCATTAGTCTATATTTCTTCCACAGACTCCCTTTATATGGACAGAGCATACTATCCGTAGATTGTCGCCACAGTACATGTGAGTATAGGCGTAGCAAGATAGTTGTCTTCTATATTATTTTGCGTGAAAGTTTGGACTTGCTCGGGTAGTTCAAATCAACTGAATTTGAAAGGAAGTTGAAATATTTTCAAAATAATACAAAGTAAGGTCAAAATCACTTCACATATTGCAGGAATATGATATTGTTTCTCATTCAGGTAAAATTTTTGTTCAAGGTCATGCTAACACTTTTAGTTTTAAAGGGAAACAAAGCAGGTTATGTGAGATGTACAACAAGGAAGTCACAAATTATTGTGCAATGGACCAATTCAATGTTTTGAGTGAGTATTGAGTGAACTTCAACATTTTATCTCAGCTCAGAAACGTCCTTCGAAGATGGGAGTTGGATTGTTGGAATTCATTTTTCAAGCTCTTTAATATATATTTTGGAACTTTTTGACTTGAGGTACACTTCAATCCTCAACTATGTCGTTGAAGGGGAAAAATATTGTTCTTTTGTCCATCTATAAGGCATCTTGGTGTTAGCTTTGTTCACTATGAGGAGGGGTAACTCACTGGAAGGGGGGGGGGGGTAAAGCATGGTAACATTATGTCTTCTGTGGGTATAATTAATGGATTTTGGTATGATGCATTTCAACAAATCTGGTGTGCAAACATTTTACGGTTACATACACTTTATTTGAGGTCCACGGCGCACAATGTTGGCATGAAAATCAATTCATACATCACTAATCTGCTACCCTGTATGCAGTTTGGTTTTCCAGGAAATACTTGTATTCCAATTTGGGAACCATTTAAGTTATAATAATTGACTATCTTACTGAAGATGTCCTTTGCAGAAGGTCAAAGAGCTTGTCTCCTTTCTTTTCCACATCCTTTTTGATGTTGTCATAGCGTTTGTTGTCATCATCAACCTTTGCCTGCACTGACGTGGCTCCTGTTCCTGGACTCAACTTCACTAAGTCGGGTGATATCTTATTCAGCTTGTCAACATGTTGTTTTTTCTCTGCGATGTTCTTCTGCAGGAACTGTTAATGACAGCAATGATGATCATTAATTATGGTTACTCTAATCATAATGACGATAAGTAAATGACAGAGAAAGAGGAGAACAACGAGATAACGACCTCATGTGACAAAGAAAAAAAAAGTAAACTATAATTCATTTACTTATGAATATTTGTCTGATCTGTCAGCAATATTGCTGTGTATCTTAAAACAATAACCACCACCTTCTATAAACAATTCAAAGTACTGGCACCTCCTGAATAAGTTTTAATGTCACCCACAATATCAAGGTTCAAGGTGTGCCTGATTGCTACATATGCAAACATACTCAACATACCAAAACAACTGATAACACAAACAACAGCTTCAATGACGTTTTTCAGTGTAGCTCTTAGTTTATACCAATTTTATTCCTAACAGACAAGCCTGTGACCAACTTTTAATGGAGAGGATTTAAGTATGTACCCTTGCCTGTAGCAGAGAAAGCATAAATGTGAAATATGACGACAACACCAACCCTTTGTACAAAGGTGTTTTCATGACAACTTGTCAAGCTCCAACATGCTAGTCCCATGGACTTCCTATACATGGACAGAGCATACTGCATTGTACATTGTCGCTACCATAGTGTGAAAAAGCTCACCAAGATGGCTGTCTGCTATGGTTTTGTGTGAAAGTTTGGACTTGCTCAAGTATATCACCATATTTTGCAAGAAAGTTGAAATATTTTTGAAATATGGCAAGGTATAGTCAAAATCACTTCACATATTGCAGGAATATTATATTTTCGCCCATTCAAGTTTAATTTTTGCTTAAAATATTACAGTCGTCGTCAAATCAGACCATTTACCGCTTCACGGCGGCCATCATGGTGCGCCTTTTTTGTTCCAATCGGTGGCGACCATCTACGGATAGGACGTACACGTTAATGCTCTGTCCATGCATATAAGTCTGTGGCTAGTCCTCTTTCCCCTCACCTCCTTCCATCCTTATGCCTCAGTCCAAGGGTGGTACCCAGATATGCAATCAAAAGGGGCTGAGCTCCCCACAGGGAGGAGAGGAAGGGCACGGAAAACTTTAAGACCAGGGGCCCGTTCCACAAAGAGTTACGCACGATCTTAAGCATGATTTACCACTGGCTTAAGCATGGTGAATCAACCTTAAGGTTGTGCGTAAATCTTTGTGGAATGGCCCCCTGGAGAGGCAACAAGCTTCAGAAGCAAAAGGCACACTTTGTGATACTCAAAGCAAAATGTTTGCCTTTTTCAACACATATTTGAAAATATTGGGCTTGAATGGGTGATAACATTGCTTTCTTTCTAACAAAGGATTATTTTCTCTTTTTTAGGGTAACATTGTGGGGTCGCTATTGAAGATTGCTTCTTCGAAGCAAATCTAAAAAGATCATCACAGGTGAAGCTAATCAGTGTATGATGAAGTTGTTCAGGGTGAGGACTTTCATGACATAGCATCATTTTCCTGAAGGTGTTGCCCAATACTTTTAAAACTGGGTATTCACACTCAAACATTTATAATTCTATCTTTGAGGACTCACCCTGTTTTCTTCCACTTCCTTGCGCACCTCTTCTGGTTCCAAGGGAATCGGTTTTTCTTCTTTCAACTGAGCTTCCATGTCATCTAGCCACTTGGCCAGCTCGCCGTGGGTCTCATTAAACTGCATTGCAAGGGGTAACGTCTCCTCCAAAACATCTACACGTTCATCACTAGAGTTGGCCAGATCTTCGTACTTGCTGCGCAAACTGTTGGCCAGCTCTTGGAGACGGGCTTTCTGTTTGGGGTCTGTTGTCTGTTCGATGACCTTGTCTGCTGCCCCCAATGCATCCTGCACCCTGGTTCCCTTCCCATTGATTTCTTTATCCAAGACCTGTGTGTCAGAAAGTTATAATCAATAGGAACAACTATGCACCTTTTCATGGCTGGGTGCTCCAATGAGTTGTTGATCTTTTTCTAAATTCCACTGGTCTGAAATTACCCCACCCCCAATTTGTGGAAGGGAAGAATTTCTTGCACATATTTTGAACCTTAGCATCAACACTGCATAGCACAACTAAACAATCTAAAATTCCTCTCTTGGAAAGGAGGGGATTGTACTACATGTTTGTGTCTATGTTTAAAGGTAATTTTTAAGTTTAGAGTCAGGCTTCGACAAATCCCCCGCCCCACAGCCTGGGACAAGTAAAAAATTACTTGGGCAACTACCGTGCTCGATATTGCAGCCCGACGGGCAAGACCCCCAGCCTTAAATTTTTGAGTTGCCCAAAATGGCATTTGTACTTTTAGACTTAATAAATTATATGTACTCAACAGATTTGAATTGGACAAGAAGATAGTCATGTGGGCAAGTAGATTGAGAAAACCACTAGCCCGTCGGAAAAGTAACAAAAAAAAAATTGTCGAAGCCTGGTAGAGTGGCCATCAACTTTCCATACTAACATCATACGAAATCCTGACTTTGTACGAAAAGATGGGAGTTTAAGACTGCTCAGTGTCTGGATATTTAAGTAAGGGCAATATCATTAAATGACTTATTTGGAGTTATAGGGCAAGGACTTATTTAGAGTTATATGGCAATGAAATAAAAGCACATTGAGAGGGGGCCCATTAGGGTGACAGACCTCTATTCTTTACTCCCCCCTTCAAACTAACTCAATGCTATACAAATTTTATATAACTCTGCATGTGTCAGGATATCATGTGGTTATACTAATAAGAGATAAGAACAGGCAAACAAACAGGATTGATGGTATGACTTGAACTGTTCGAAATCACAAAGCCACCCCTATCTTTGAATCATTCCTTGCAAATTACAACAACTTGAAGGGAATCAGTGATATAGCACCTGTAACTCCTTACAAAGAAGTCACACATGGAGATGAAGAATATTTTTATCAAGCATCTTCCAGTACCTTTGATTTTTTAAGTTGGTCCTTGACACCAGTAGGGTCCACACTAATGGATTCTCTGCTGGCAAGGTCCAACTGTCTCCCTGTCTCATCCACCCAATGCAATAGACTATCCAAACTGTGTTCCACCTGTAAAGGAGTGAAAACAATGACATGTTTTATTCATTTCAAGACACATCATTTTACAGTACAATACAAATATTGCAATGTGTACACAATGATAAAGAAAAAAAAATTATAATTTTAAAGTGAAACCAAAGTAACAAAATTTTTGTTAACATTTGCAGAAATGAATTAGAGTTATGATAAGATATAAAATGCATACCACAAACCTTTTTTTAACAGACACATGCATTGCACAAATATAGATTTGTTAAGGTCTCAGACACCATGATAAAATTTCCTTTCCAAATCAAGCGTTTTATCACATTTTGTATCTTGAACTATTTACAAGTTCTAAAATCTTCTGTGATGTACTGTCCTACACCCCTTTTGGGCTGGGGGTTGTAGAACATGCCCATTGCATTACAAGTCATTAAATTCCATTTCACAAACAATCCTCCTGTCTTACCTTCTGAGCGCCCTCTAGCATAGCACTAAGCTGGTATTCAACATCCTTGATTTTCTTACTCAGGTCATCAAATCTCTGGTTATCACTTTCTAGTTGTTCTTTGATGCTGGTAGCTCCTGGTCCTGGACTCAACTCTACTAGTTGACCTCCCACAGTGTTTAACTTTTCAAGGATTGGTTTGTGGTCATCAACAGCCTGCTGTAATTTCTGTTACGTTCAAAAAGTGGAATTAGTTTTTCAATCACTGGATCTCCAAGGAACGTTAAAAGCATATTTCTTTTTTTTAATTGGCACATTTTCCCGAGGAAAATGACCATTCGTCAAAAGTACATATTTGATTTGCAATTTAATACACACAATGATGAAGAATAAATGACCTGTTCAACCCTGATTCATTTTCTAAACAGCAATACATGAAGTCCTCTTTAGTCTTTAGTTAACCTCCTGTTCCTTTTTTAACTCCATGACATATGTTGCCTCAACCTACTTACTGAAGAATGACCCTCTTACTCAGGAGGACTACAGGGGATTTTAACTTATGAATATAGCCGTATCTTACTTAAAATCTGCTCCCCCTCCCCTCCCACAGAATATTAATCAAAACCTGGCCAAGCCAGAGCCAAATAATTTTTCACAATCTGGCCAAACAGTCCAGCCAGACTGAATATCCAGGGCATCCCTGCATTTTACAACACATGCCACATTCAATTAAACTTGTGTTCCTTCATTTGATTCATGTCCCATGTTCAAAATGTCCATCTCACCTTTTGGTTACTTTACTTTTTCACCCCATCCACTTTGGGCAAATTAAATCACTTATTCATGACAATATTGTCATCGCAGAAAATGGCACATTTAGCAGATGACAACCCTTGAATGCACTGGTGCTGACCTTAAAGGGCCAAACCTCTCACTCCAAACTACAATTTGGTACCAAGGTACCTAAATTCTCAATTGACTCAACTCTTTGATTGACAGCTAATTCAAACAATGCAGAGTGCCAAAGCTTATATTACACAGCACAAATGGTACTGAGAGTGTTTTGATTATATAAATTGAGATCTTCTATACTCACCCTGATGCAATAAACTGAAATTGTGTCTGGATAAGGATGGATTTCAGACAATTGTGGGAGGGGCTTCAATAAGAAGGTTAGGAGAATTGGTACTGTTTAGGGTGAGAGAATTGGTCCTTTAATGGTCCAAGGGGTGGCATAAACATCTTTTCCTCTCTGAATGTTCACCATATCCAATCACATAGGTGTATGAAAAGATTGACATTACTTTTGCAAAGTTGCTGCTTCACCGACTTTTAATCATTTTAATTATACCTTCTGTAGTTTCCCCAAACCTCCCTGGTAATGAGGGGCAAAGTAGATTTACACTTACATTTAGAATATCGGAATATTTTGACTTTTATGGGTTTTAAAGCATAGAAAATGAAATAATTCCCCTCAAAAGAGAACAGATGGCACGTATACTTACTTCTTGGTCTTTCTTTTGTTCTTCAGCTGGTGCATTTGAATCCAGAGATTCCAGCTCTTTCTCTGCTTCATCTAACCATTTGCTCAATTTTTCGTGATTTTCTTCAAATTCGGTCGCAAGAGGTAGCGCCTGGTTTAAGAGATTCAGCCGGTCCTCACTCTTTTGAGTGACCCCATCGTATCTGTTCTGTACATTGTCCAATCTCTGCTGTACATCAACTCTTTCCTTCCCTGGTAAGGTCAAAATAAATAATTCCAGTGAGAAAGCTCACCATGTTAATCAGAAAAAGAGTGGAATAAGGTGGGGGATGTGGTAGTGTAGTAAAGGCACTTTCACGAGATTACACGTGCAACATTTTTGGATATGTAAGCAAAGTAGATGTACATTTCCTGAAACATTGTTACTCAAGATTACCCTTCTCTTAGGGGGTGATTACCCTTTGAGAAAATTTTTCACAGTAGAGAGAGAGGTCTTGGTTCAAAATGGCGATATTAGATTTGGCTATTTCTACCACTATGACCATGACAAACCTTTTTGTATAGCAAAATAAATTTCCAGAGAGTTTTGCTCAACAAGATATCCAATTTCCCGGACTCTTACATTCTTAATGATTCTTTTCAAACGTGATATACTGGAAACTTTGCTGAAGAAGTTATATTGGATCTCTTCTCCCCTCTAGCTGTAGATGGCATAAACAGAAAATGCTCTTTATGTTTAGTGCGGTACTGTGGTATTAAGTTTATGTAGTTAGATGGGAGTTTTATGATTGGTCTATTTCTGTACATCCTGCATATATCTTAATGATACACATTGCGAGGTTGTTGGCGGTTGAGGGTAGGAGGCATAAAGCATAGGGTTGACCACAGGGTTGACTTCTTATACATGGAAAGATGATACTGCACCCTAGATTGTTGCTACTGCATGTGTGAGCATAGGCGTAGCAAGATGGCTGTCTGCTATGGTTTTTGTGGAAGGTTGGACTTGCTCAAGTAAATCGACAGATTTTTCAAGAAAGTTGAAATATTTTTGAAATACTACTGTACAAGGTAAGGTTCAAATCACTACACATATTGCAAGAATATGATACTGCTTCTCATTGAAATCAAACTTCAGTTTAAAATAGTACAGAATGGTCATCTAATCTGGTATACCTTAGCTATGTGTACAGCAGTCAACAAATGCTTCCAATTATATAATCAAGATGCTTCAAATTTATACATTTAGCTTCCTTCATAAATTCAATTATCTTTTACTTTGATTGTGTAAATCTCTTCAGCAGATGTTACCAGCACAATTTTGACCATCTTATGGGACCCTGCAGTACTTCCTCCAGAATCAATCACATTTTTCGCACCAGGATCTGCAGCACTTCCTATAAAAACTTTTCGTTCCTCCTATAGTCTTGATAAAATGTTTCTAAGAAATGCCTCTAATTGAAAATAATTGAGAGCTATATATTCTCCCTGTCTGTATACCAAGCCACATCTTATCTTGAGTATGTGAGGGTGATTTCCTGATGGCAGTATTTGAAAATCACTGGTGATATAATAAATGAAACTAACCTGCACACAGCTTCAACAGCTCCTGTCCATTCTCTTGCAATTTTTCTAGAGCTGGCTTGTGGTTGGAAATATCCTCATGCATGTCCTAGAAATAAATTATTGAAAAAAAGAATGTATTAGATATGAACTTTGACGTGTTATCATTCTACTTCATTAAATTCTTAAACAAATAAAGTAAGACTTCCTAGTGAGCTTGTTAGTACATTATTTTATATTGCATCATCCATAGGGTGTGGGCTGGGTATCATATTATAGTTGGCTCATGGAAACACCATTGCGGCGAGGGCACCAGTACCTGGGAATTTTCCCATGATCTTGAGAATTTTGAATTCCGCCTAGCAAGCACAGAGTTGGACAAAATATTTGTAAACTTTATGGGATTATGTGGTAATAAAATCAAATATCTAGGCAAGGAATATTAAACAAAAGAATATGCTGGCATCAATCACTACCAGTAAATGTTTGAGCCAAGTCGTACTATTAACAGATATTAAAGATCACAGAATAAAGTGTACAGTAATGTGATATTGATTCCATACTACAGAACCAATGGTTGGAATAATTTCTCGTGGCAGTATGAATGTCATACTAAACAAGAATGAATACTGTAATTTGATAAGAAGGAAATTTGGAGTGAAACAGATTTTGTTTGCAAGGAAATGGGCAAGAATGATAAACTCAATGATGACATCACTAAAGGGAAATTCAACAATTTTTTTTTGTCATTTTGTTAATAAATTTTACTTTTTTCACCCCACATCTATTTCTAATATGAAATCATCCCAAGCTTATTGTTGAATTTTGGCTGCTTATAAATTTGAGAGGCATCCTTGAATATTTAATCTGCAACATTTTGTTGCATTTTACTTCTTTTCTTTATATAATATGAGCAATTCTTACAAAGGGAAGAAATGTATAAATTTTGAAACTAATTGTTAATGAACCAAATTCCCATCATGACACGTATGATGTTTAATAATCACAAAACAATCTGAAAAACGTTTCCTTCTGAGAAAAGGTGAAAATTAATTTAGAATGATAGCTAATATATAAAATACTGTTCCAAAAAAGCATCTTCTCCAAAAAAGTAGGTAACTATTAATGCCTGGCAGGGATCCTCATGTGGCTTTAAGGATAAAAGCGAAGATTTGTTTAAGCATGCATATATTAATATATTTGTCCCATATTGCATAACCTATGCAGTAAGTTTCAGATTGGTACTAAGCATGAGCACACAGGAAAATTTTGAACTGGAGGTTGAGCATTTCTTGGGAAAAAATTAAGCATGATTGCCCTAAAACTAGCATACATTTTGTCCCAAAAAGAAAATTTTCTGCTCAACTGGGGGTGGGGGGGGGAAATAAAACAGTTTGCCTTTAAAACCATTCCAATTTCACCTTACAGAGGCCTTGGACCAAACTTTTGTCTCCCTGACCCCACTCCTAACTTAAGCCTAGCATGGCATCAATTTGAACTTGTGGTTTAAGAGTAATAATCCCCCCGCCCCCCCTTGTGTTTCTGGAGAAATCTGTGGGGGATGCAAAGGCGTACGAGGCAGGGGTGCAAAGGGCGTGCATCCACCCTCCCAATTTGGGCAAAAACAGTTAGTCCATTCGGGCAAAACATATGATAAATGGAGTCATTATTAGGGCAAAAATCGCTCTTCCCTCTCACAAAAAAATTACCCCCGAGAGACTATGGGTGGATGTCTTATTTGATTCACTTTTACAGACATTCCTACAAAACAATGGGTTAACTACTTCTAAGATTTTCAATTCCACATAAAATTCCATGCAAACTGTTATTTCCCTTCGATAAAATAAAACTATAAATTAAAAGTGCTAAAGTGCAATCAACTTCTTTTTTTATTTTGGTCAGATTAGAAAAATCAGGTCACAAAGAATCTTGAGAAAAATTTACCCTTCATACTGGTGACCCTACATGTTTGAAATAATTTAGAAGGCAGAGCTCTGAGTTTAGGAAGGGGACTTGAAAAATTTATTTCTGTTTTCTGTATATATCACTGGTGTACAAGCTCAGACATTCCAGCCCTTGAACTCTTCAAACTGGGCCGAGTTTAAAACAATATGGGATGTAAGCTTGCCCCTTCTTGACTCCCAAACTGGGTCCATCGCTGAAAGAATATGAAAGTCTGGTGTAACTTAAACCATGAAACACCAGTTAAGGTGTATTTAGGATTTAGAATTGAATGTCCTGGAGTAAAGATTTGTTTTATTTGGGTGGACCTAATAGGTCCATTTAATATAGACGAATTCGATTAGCGCTTATTTTTAGAGACTGTAGGCCACCATTAGTGGGGTCCATCAGCCTAAAACCATCTTTATTTATTGTTAACATGAATTTCAAACCCTCATATTTAGTGAAATTGGAGAATTCAAGATACAAATTCGTGTGCAACCATCCATGATAGAGGTAAGCAAGGAAATCAAAAGATTTAAAGGTAATGGCCCAAGTTATGGCCAACTGAAATCAGACCATCACTTGCTGTCTGAATTCGTGTATACTTCCTTCCATTTCTGTTTGCAGGGATGACAGAAAGTGCCATACAACTCTGGTAGAGTGGGATCACTTCTGACATACTAGACACATTCAAGTTAAAATAGAAATCATTTTGACAGAATTCCTTGCCATGTAGTACAGCTGGGACAACATACAATTTTCAAGCATGAGAAAACAAAACATGAAAAAGGAATGGAAAAATAGGAAGTTTCAATCTTTCACAAAAACACACACATACACTAAAAGTAAACTGATCTGTAATGAAATGTGGGATGCATGAAAATAAAATTATGGACATTAATGTTATGAAAGGAATAGGAATATTTAAATTAGTTGTTAATTGAGGTATAAGGGATAGAAGGAGTGACATATTTTTCATGTTCATTATTTTGCTAATTTTGTTACAATAAATTAACTATTTCTGAAGGGATTACAATTAATGAATACATACACTAACACTACCTGGTGTCTATGACCGTGTTATTCATACATACATACATACATACCAGGCATATTTGTCCCATTGTGAAGAGTACGTAATGTGTAACCATACATAATACCCTTTATAACTGAAGTGCATAGATAATGTAGATGTGTACCAACTTATCTGGATGATATACACACAACTAAACCACAACACTAAAATATTGTATATGTATTAGTGTAGTGCATATGATTAACCCATACATATGACTGCATATATATTTGAAATGGTATAAAAAATATATTGTCAGATATTGAAGGTTAATAAATTATTGTTCTTCTTATACAATAACTACAGATATGTTAGTAAAATCATCACCATTTTGCACCTTGTCAAGATAGAGAAATTGAATATTTACAAGTATTTCAAAGCTTACTTTTTTACCAATGAGGCAAACTAGATGGGAAAGGGTGTTTAAAAGGAGCATTGCTTCTAGTATAGAGGAGAGGACTTGAGACAAGTTTTAGGCAAAATGAAGGTACTGTATAATCAGAGTATTCTGACAACTATTCATGACTTTTGACTAACATTCTGAAACAATAAATGTACCATCAAGTTGGCTGGCAAGAATATTTGAGTTACTTTTCACATATTTTAAAAACATTTTTAAATAGTTAAGTGAATGGAATCTATGGTTTGCAAATCCCACGGCATAACTGAGCCTCAGATAGGTAAAGAAGCTTTAGGATACTTCCTAAAAGTTTACCTACCTGTCAATATGGAAAGATAACCTTGGAAATATAATCAACATACCCAGCAAACCATATCTAAGCATTTCCATTTTTTTTTATTTTTTTTTTTCCACATTTGAAATGAGCCCAAAGAAGAAATTGAGGGTTTAAAAAACTAGACTCTTCAGCGGATTAAGTCTCTGGTATAGAACTGGATACATAATTAAACCTGCAATACGTCACTACTGTAGAACAGCATCACGTTCAAAATGGACCTTGAACTTGCATTGACAGTTTCCAACAGCCAGGGCTGAAAACAGATCAATTTCCAAAAGAGTAAAATGGGTGGACCTTTACTAAACTGATCATGATGAATCTATCATATGAAATGAGGACAAACTTGATTCCCATCTAATTTGCCTTTTTGCAGTTAAATACACAAATGATGAATTTGTGATAAAGATTATGACTTGAGTATACAACCCTAAAGGTAAATATTTACAAACACCATGGTTAAGGATTTGGTATATGCTATGCAAAGCCAACTTTTGGTTGATTAACAATACACCTTCGTTGAGTATACTTTCATGGACTGCCGCCACCAAAGCGAATTACTATATGTCACTCTACCATTGCACCAGCAGTTTGTTCTTCCAGGAAGTCGATGTGGCGAGCCAACTCCTCCGGACCGTTCATCACTCTTTCCGTCTTCCTGATCCATCGAAGCAGGTACCTCTCCGCTTCGGCAAATGAAAGGTCCGCTTGCAAGGCAGCATTCAGTTTTCGGCCCTTCTCCTTCAATTTTTTCTCTAAACTCTGCAAACGCTCTTGACAACTTTTGACTTTAAAGTCTACAGACTCTTCTTCTTCTTTATCTTGCAAAGGGATTTTCAGAAGTTCTCCTAAGTTGACTAAATTAAGTGAGTCAGGTACCCAAGTCTCTAGCTCTTCCATAGCAGCCTATACAGACAGCAAAATGGCACTTGACAAATTTTGACACTGTGTAATGTACACTGTAGCACACTGCATGTCCTGTTTCCACAGGACCACTTTGCACTGGGCTACTGTGCCTGTAGAACAACTAAATAAAGTAGATACTGTACTGTGGGCATCAAATGTATAGTAGAGAAGGATGTTTATACAGGAAAGAGAAGAAGAGCGAAAAGGGAATAAGGGAGAGGTAAAGGGGTGGGAAGGATAGAAATAGGAAAAAGCTGGGTAAAACTGTTTAAGTACAATTCAACTTAGATACAGTAATTATTTCAAGCAAAATGTGCTCTACAGGCAAATAAATATAACACAACAATTCTTGACTTCTGTTATCATATGAATACTTTGGTGGGAGTGGGGATGGGGAAGGATAAAAAAAAAACAGGGATTAAACAAACTGTCTTTTATGAGGCAATAAAATTTTACAAAAACAGTGTACAGACCATGAAAAGTTAGTATTCCCAAACCACCATTTAAACATCTCAATATGATTTACAGTCATACATAATAAAAATCTTGCTTCATATTGTTTATGCAAGACTTTGGATTCTTCAATAACTATTACAAAGTCATGCTCTGGAACAACATGTTTTCCAACTTATTAGGGGTTTTCCTCATTATAATTTGGAAGCTTTCATCATGGTCCACCATCTTTCCCATACAAAGTAAAATGTCAGTTATGTATTCCTATTCTTTTACTTTCAGCTCAAAAAGTTGATTGGATGCAGTGCATAAAAGACCAATGGATATGACTCTTTCATAACACAGGATGAACACTGCCCTCTATTTTAAAATAATATCTATTTAACATCCAATAAATGATAAGTTAAATCAATTTGCTTGAGAAAAATTCTCAAAAATTTGCTTCTTAGTATGCCAAGTTCTCCAATGGAATGTTTACTGTTTTGTTTACTAAGGCACCAGTGGGGCCTACCTACCACACTGTGCACAAATACACTTGTTATTGAAGCACCTATATAATACTGATAAGGCTTCTCCTCATCATATGCCTATAGAGGGCGCTATTTTAAGAACCATAACATGTACAGGTCCGGTACATGATATTTTGGTACTAGAAGCAGTGTTAAACAGCACACTGATGCGTTTCAAATGCCCTTTAAAGCTTATGGATCAAACACTCCCTTCTCATGGTGCTTTCTGATTCAACCTTTCACTCCCAAGGTCACTGAATAAAGGGAAGTGAATTTCACTTGATTGAAATCAAACCTTGCCATGACCTGAATTTCCAGAAAGCACGCTAATTGCTTTAAATGCTGCCACCTATAAACTTCCACCCTACCAATGACTAGCTTCCAACATCAGGATATTTTGTCATTGTCCGAACCTCTACAAAATTAACAGCTTTGTATGATAATCATACCATTGAATTTGATTCTTTTGTAGTAATTATCGAGTTATTTAACTCTTTCTTTGAAGTAAGTTTGTTGTCATGGAATAACACCAAAGAAATCTGTGTAAACTGCTTTGAACAAAACACAATCAAATTTTGTCCTAGCCTATCACTGAAGTAAATATGAGGAAATGGCACATCCATGGACAAGTTCAACTCCTTTAAGGCTACGTTTATATTGAGACAGTTACTTTATTTCAGCCACCGTTCTATGACCTTCATGTGCACTCACCTTGAAGCTCAATGCCAAAACCCTGGACTCAAGGTGTATTTACTAGGCTGCAGCTGCCTCAGCCATGCTTTGTGGCAGTACGCTTCACAAAAGAAGGTTTAAGCTACATGTAAGTCTGCTTTTGTGCAGTGTCTAATTATCAAAACATGGATGCAATATGCAAGGCAATTTTGACATGATGCCGAATAATTACACTGCTCTTTCAAAGAAAAATTATAGATTGGCAAAGATTGGCACTTCTAATCATAATTGCTCATAATTTGCTATTCTGCTTTACTCTCCTCCCACAACATACAACATGTAATCTGTTTTTGATACTAAATATGAGTTTGCGTTTTTCTTCATTAGTTGTCTACATTGCCTTGTCATGATTGTGAATGGTCCTACTATAGGGAATACCAAACTATTGCAATTACATGAAACTCCTATACTGTTTATAAAGTCTGTTGTATCCAACATACAATAACTATCTAGTTGATATATACATCATCTGTAATCTGATTTCATAGTAACATATCCCATATGGATGTACTGCATCCTTGATAGACTTTGGAATGCAGGTTCTTTTTCTTTTTCGACAAAACTTACCTCTCTCTGATTACTTCTCAAATACACTTAATCATTATTCGCATATTTCTTAAATTAACAGGAAATAGACCTTATGCATTGATGCCACCACTGAAGTCATTTTGGACGAAAAACAATTTTCAGGTGGCTGCACCACTGATCTCATCTGCATATCTGATTGATTCACCAATCAGCTGTCTGCATTTGTTGGTGTTAGTTTGTTATATGCCTTCAAAGGAGAACATACTTTTTCTGGCATTAGGACATCATATGCATAAGGTCTGTGTTACACCACAGATGGACCATGGTCAACAAGCGAGCTGATGGATCTCGTACAGTTGATTTCTCCCCCTCCTGTTTGGCAAGATACTGGATGTTCAATTGTGAAGACAGCCTCTGGTTCTCTGGTTTCTTGCATCCAACAACATAGAGCTTGAAAGTTTCTGAATCTTGTTCTTCCAGATTTCTGCATGATATGACCCACCCTCTCTCTACCATGTAATCACCTATTTTACAAATATAGACCAGCCCAGTTTTCTTATATACAGTAGTGGGTTTGTATTCCTGGTTTGTGATGAGGTTTCAGGCCTCAATTTCCAACCAAGTGGTATAAGTCTAGCCAATCACAGCCTTTTTTTCCAGCTGTAGCTCGCTGGCTTGTTTTCCCTACTCCATTACTCAAATGCTCAGCACCAACAACAATGGATGAAACTCCCATTTTTAAAAGTCTTCAGAATGACCCGACCAGGAATCGCAAACCTCTTGACCATGCAGTTGGTCCATGCTCTACCTGTCTACTGTGGGACAGCCAATGCTATAAGGCCAGTTCAAACAACGCAACTAATCAATGGCATGACATACTAAGCAACTATTCCATACTCAATTGTGTTCATGCAATGAAAAATTTGTTTCTACTTTAGAGAGGGAATAAATTTACACTGATTAAGCCAGCCCTTTGCCAAGGTGCCAATTCAAGTTTTGAAAAAATCTGTCCCTATTTTCTCAGTTCATGTATAAAGCAATCTTCATTTTGGGGTAACCTTTAGCTGCATACTGTCTTCCCCAGAATCACTGGGGAGTAGATGGAGTTTTATGGCTTAGTTTCTAAACAGGTTGTTTAAATTGAGCTGGCCACGGAATTTATCCAGTTGTGGCTTGTTTTCTCTCTTCTACTGTGTATGATCCACCCAGGACTTGAACTCCAGACCTCTTGACTTCAAGTTGGATGCTCTAACCACTCCACCATGAAGTCAGTTGGGTGGAGAGTATGCTGATAGTTCTATAATTGCATGATATTTCATATTTTTTCAAACACGGTAAACATCCTGTTTAAACATTGTGTTTCAAACTTGATCTCGTACAGTGAACTATGTTACTCTTGGTTCAGTAAGTATTAATTTGCTCGGGCACGGATCCAGATTCCAGACATTCCAAAAAAGGTGGAGAGGGGGCTGAACTAGGCAAAAACAGGTGGTGAGGTAGTTGCACTGCTAATTTCCCATATGCTTCATTGTTGATGTGGCAAAAAAGAGAGGGCTGAAGCCGTAAAAGCCTCCCTTTGTATCCGTATCCGCACCTGTTGCTATCTTAGGTAGCCATATTCAGTAATTACTCTGGTTGTTTTATCATGCCTTGAGTTTTATATCTTTCAGGTGTGCTACACTAAATCACACCCACTGGGAATTCAAAGAGTGTGGTAGTTATGCTGTTTTAACTTAAATAGATTTATTTAAGTTTCATTTTTTATGTAGGTGTGCAAAAAACTTGCTCCTTACTATGAACTGTGGACAGGTGCATCATACACTGGAGCCCCCCATGCCTAAATATCAAACGCCTGGTTTGGTTAATGTATTGCCTCATGATCCTTCAGTATGCTGATTTGAAATGAGATATGTGCATGGGCAAACCTTACCGTTATTGTAATTTTTATAAATCATATTGCACACATACAGTACATTGTTTGTTAGATGAGGTTTTAAAGCCTATTTTCTGACATGCTTAAAGTTGGACCACTACCTTTTTTCCAGTTGTGGCTCACTGACTTTTTTCTATGCCATTGTTCATGCTGAGTACCAAGAACAATACATTGCAGTAGGTTCTACTTTTAAAGTCTTTAGTATGACAAGGCCAAGGGTTACATTTCTGTGTGTGAACTTGAACTAAGATTTTTCAGCCGCACACCTCTCTCCTCGTCAGTCATTTAGTCACCCACCTGGCTACCTGACAAGTTCATGTACAGCTGGGGTATTTTCATATTCGTCAAGGTTGCACGATATTCACTGTCACTTCCCCCACACACAGTTTGTAATATTAAAGGTGTCAAATCTAGGATTAAGGGATTAGCAAATACAAAGTAGTGAAGGTCTCCACTCCTTATGTTAATTATTTCATTACTAATGAGTTTTGAATCCAAATAAATCCAGCTTACAACATCAAAGAGCTGCGACATTCTTTCCTAGTGTTAAAAGTCTTTATTTCGGAACATGGAAGAAGTCCTTTCATGGTCAGAAGCAGAGCCTTAAACCACAGACTTGGATGAGAAGTACGCAGGCCCAGATTTTTGGTCATCATACTAGTCACCTATCCTGTTCCAGATGTACAGTAGTTACCAGGGGCTGGAGATAACTGTTGTTTCACAATTTTTTGTCAGCAGCAGGCATGCGTACAGAACTTAATGTCATAAATGTCTTGGTATATGGAAATGTTGATGAAAACTCGTGCTTGAATGAAATCTTTTAAAGTTGTTTCATGAATATATGTGCTGATTAGAAAATTGCAGAATGTTCATTATGAAAGCAGTATTTTGTGTGATAAATCCTTTTCGTGAACAGCTTTATGACTCCTTTTATTTCTCGCAGTCTTCAGCATACCTTTTTCTAGTCCTGGGCAGTCTGCAGATTACTGCTATACCCGCTGTGCTTCAACTGTATATTCTGAACATCCCAGTGATCGCAAGCAGCCCACTGGGCAAGTTAATGAGGCAGCCATGGGGAGATACTACTAGCCCAGTGGACTGTGTATGGTCACTGGGCTGTTCAGAATATTCAGTAGAAGCACACAGGGAAGTGTAGTGACCTGCCAACTGCTGGAGACTAGAAAAAGCTACGTGCTCCCTTATGATTAGGATGTGCTTTCTCCTTTAAGGTCATACCTGTCAACTCACATTGGGAATGAATTAACTAGCAGACAGGAAAAGTTTAGCCAGTGTCATCATAAGTAAAACCTCATGAAAAATTATCACCTTGACTTTGGCCTTTAGGACCATACAGTTAGCTCACGTTAACCTTGGGGAATAAATAAGTTAGCAAAATAACAAATGAAAATTAGAGGCTAGACACCGTAGGTGCGATCTTTTAAAATGCCTCATAAAGGCTATCAATTTCAATTGGCCTTCCAGGTCATATGAGTAAACTCAAGTTTACTAGGGAATGAATGAGCTGGCAGACCGAAAAAGTTAAATTATTGCCTACTTAAGGTGTCATCTTTTGAAATGACTCATGAAGGTTATCAACTTGAATTTAAACTGCACAGTCATATGACAAACTCGAGTTAATTTGGGAATGAGTGAGCTAGCTAGCAAACTGGCAAATCTTAATTACAGCCTAGAAGGGTGTCATCTTTTAAAATGCCTCATAAGTTATCAACTTAAATTTCAGTTTCATGTTCATAAAAGTTTACTCAAGTTAACTTGGGAATGAATGAGAGCACTGACAAATTCGAATTAGAGGATAGAATGTCATCTTTTGAAAATGCCTTATATAAGTGTTATCACTTTGAATTGACCCTCAAGGTCGTACAAGTTAACTAACTCAAACTGAAAAATTAAAGTTTAATGCTAGATGGTGTCCTCTTTTGAAGTATCTCATAGCAATCATCAACTCAAATTTAGCCTTCAAGATCATAGAATCAAGTAAAGTTAACCTGGGAATGAATGATCTGGCAAACTGACAACTTCAAATAATTGACTAGAAGGAGTCATCTTAAGTTACGCTTCATAAAGGTTATCTTGACCTTGGTCTTTGGGGCCATAGAGTTAACTTGAGGTAATCTTGGCAATGAATGAGAGCTAGCAGACTGACAAGTTGTAAATTATTGGCAAAAAGCGCATACGTTGATGAAATGCCAACAAAGAGTTGTCAACTTGAATATTAATAATTCCAACAGTACGGTGAATATAGGAAATAACTAGCTGTGACAAATGATGATGGTGACTGTGAATGAACAAATTGAAACCTGTAGATACCGAGAACAAACTTTAAAGATATTAAACATGACATCAGCAATTATTAGAGCCATGTTAAAGAGTGCTTTGTTTTAATGCTATATTTCGTATAATATGGAATGACTTTTTTCAATGAAGGATCTACTGCAATTGATTGTTATTGGCTGTTATATCTATGTACTATGGCTCATGATTTAACTCTAGGGGTTCATTTAAAGGGAACATACTAGCAGCTTCATTTCACCACGAGTTTTTGGCAGGGCAAAACTTACCCTTACATTTGGGAATGAACAAATTGAATTCTGCAAAAACTGTTAGTTGGTATATGTGAACGGCTTTCACATCTCTCTTTTCTCTATGGCTTGTTTTGCTCTAAAGGAACATCTAAACTGAAAACACTAGCCACTTTCAGCATGAGCTTTTGGTACAACATGCCCTTAGTTCAATGGTGTGAGTATGCTTTAAGATATAGTACGAAAGTAGCACCAGCAATTGCTTATAATGACAGAGCTGTGTAGAGCTCTTGAATCTAATCTGACTTCAAACTCAAATTACATTAGGTCACCAAATCATTCTCAAAAGATTTCCTCAACTAAGAAAGTCCATTGTTTGGATCTCAAATGCATAACTGGCATTATTAAGTGCATTGACCTCTTTCCTTTTGTCCCAACTTTTTTCCATCACAATCGATCAACATCGGTTTTTTATTTTATTCCCTCCTTGCTTCCCCCGTCATCTTGCACGAAATAAAGGTCTCAAATTGTCATCATCATGTTCTGTAAGTCATATATGTTGCAAGGGTTTGAATGAGTCCCTTTCTGACTGGCCTGCATGGGGTTGAAGAGTTACTGTATATATAGCACTTCTAGGAGACATAGAATTCTGTAATGCGATGAGAGATGAGACCTCTATGATTAAAATGTAGGAAACTGCCAGCAACAAGCTAAGCTGACATAAACACACAATTTGTGATGAAAAAGTTTTGGTGACATCATAACTGCAAACAATATTTTGACAAATACTTCTGATGGCAAGACTGGCACTATATATCACTTTCTTTATCCATAGGCCCATGAAATGCACTGTAGTTAGTTAGAGTTTTAATGCCCAGTTTCCAACCTATTGGTTTAAGTCGAGCCGGCCACAGCCTTTTTTCCAGTTGTGGCTAAGTGGTTTGTTTTCCCTACTCCATTGCTTATGCCGAGCATCAAGCACAGCGGGAGTAGGCACTGTTGTAGAAAACATGAACCTCATACCCACCTAGCAATGAACCATAAGTATTCCTGACCTGCCCTTTGTGTCTCTCTTGTAAATTGACAACTATTTTTCTTTCCCCAAAAGTCTTCCCAAAAGAAGTACACCTCCATCATGAAGTTAAAAAGTGTGTAGTTGGCAATCAAATTGATTCTCTCAATCTTTCTCTGAGCAACCGTGATCACCACCAATTCCCCAGCCACCAATTTTTTTTCTATGTTTGTTACATCAAAGCAATTCCTAAAAGACAGTGAAGTCCCATCTTTTGATTTGTACGTACACTCTTATCCTCATGTTTGAAGGTAACATTGAATAATTTTTAAGGGTCATGTACACCACCTACTGTACCAAGCAATCCATATTTTGACATAGTACCCATAGTCTCTCATCTGTATGTGTGTGTGTTTTTCTTTCTTTCTTTCTTCATTACTGTTTTTTAAATTCTTTTTGTTTTGGTGAAAATGCCCTCCCATTCTAACCATCTCAATACTTTTTGATGCCACTTGCATGCCATAGATGAGTGCCTTCTTTCATGCTTTTTTTCAGTGCCTCTCATGCTATGCAGTAACACATTTCATGCCCTCTTGCCTTAAAGGCCTTTCCATCTAACAAATAGTAATTGACCCTGCTTTTTATCCAGCATGCAACTCAAAATCCCCAAAATGATTATTTGGAAGCATACTTCTGAAGTCAGCTTTAGAACCATTGTATGACACCCACATTTCATTTTTGGATGAGAGTGATATGAAATTTCACAGTTTTACCCCTCACATGGCCTTGCATTAATTTTCGCACGTCACTTTTCCAATCCTTTGCATTTGTGAGATTGAAAGAAATATCAGGACCAAAGTTTTAATGAAAAACATGACCAACCTACTAAAGGGCTAATCAGAGTTTGACACAAATATAAACCTTTACTCCAGCACCTCATTTTTCTGGTTTTTTACCAGAATATAGACACATTGAAGAGATCTTTCAGGTTAGAAATAGTGTCAATTTTTGGTTAATTGCTATCGAATTCATAAAATTTTCTAAATATTTGTAAGGTAAAAGATTCTCACACTGATGCACTACACTGAAAAACCAATCACAACATTAGACTGTGATTACACATTTTTTTTGTTAGTTTAAAAGTGGTGCAGAAGAAAAGCTGTGAAAAAATTATGAAAACAAACTCTGATTGCCACTGCAAGTAATATTGATCATGCTTTCAAGAAAAGCATGCCACAAGAATCTGAAATGGTCCAAAGAGCTTTGGTTTAAAAATCTGATGTTTTCTCTTCATTCACAAAAATTGAGACCCGGATAAACTTTGCTCATAATAAATCTCTTGTCCGTTTTCATGCACATTCCTGCTTGCACTCCCCAGACCCTTTTAAAGCAAGTTTGCAATGTCATGCCAAGTGCACAGAAATCATGGGGGTTGGGGAGGGGTTGGGGAAAGTCTGAACATAGTTTTTCATCTAACGAAAGAGAGGTTTCAGCTCATATAGTATTCATCCAGCGCTTCTGCCACTGGGGATTAAAGGGGGGGGGTTGGATTTGTCCCTGGATTGAGATTAAGGGTGGGATAATCATCCCTTCCCCTCTTTTTGCTAAGATACAAGTTTAAAGGATTATCACTGCAAATAATTTCCCTTAGAGTCATACCCTTTCTACAAAGTGATGAGATTACACAATATAAATTCAACAAAATGAACATTACATGTAATGTTTTCTTTAGTATAGCAATCATGACCCTTGATCACAATCACAAAGGCTGCAATAGCCCCCCCTCCCCCCCCCCCCCAAATTTTTAAAATACCAACAGAAATCCTTCTATCAAGTTTAGAACCGATTGATCATTTTTACTCTTTCTATCAAAGAAATTTCAAAAATAAAAAAAAAAACTGTTCCTTTCTTAGCAAGGTCCACTTGTAAATCAATGACACTCATGAATGTATAGAATGGGTCAAAAAATATAGGGCATGCAATGGAAAAAAAAACGATCCACGGCAAAAGGCTGACAGTGTGAAACTAACACATCCAACAGACAGGCTGGACAAATGCAAGCAAGATCTAAGACATGCGAAGGCCACCTGCAGTGAGAAAGGCCCAAAATGCATCATCATGCGAGGTCAAAACTGTTCACCGGCAGGATTAAAGAATGAAATCACCAATGAGGTCAGAATGTAGTAATCAAACATTTTTCACAGAACGAAAAATTTTTGAATGACAGATGTTTCAATTATTACACCATTTACTGATGTGAGAGTATTCGTCAAACTCTGGACATGACAGGCTTGAACTTCTTTAGTCCTCAAAAAGTTTTGAGTCCTTTGTGATGGAAGACCGACTACTTTCAAATTAGCTGATGGCATACCAAGTGAAACATCTGTGAGGGGCTGTATGGATTTTGGTCAGAAAAGTTTACAGCTCTATCTAAAGCATCTATATCAATAGGACTGAGGCAACCACAAATGTCGAGGGCGATGAAAGTAAACAAAAGAACACGAAAATCAAAACAAGAAACAAATTATGTAACATTCGTTCTACATCTGGCATGAATTTTTATTCGTTTGCAGCAAAAAAGGAAAAAATATGACTGACATGGACTTGTTCCTAGAATAGCTCTAAAATGAATGGATGAGTTGTCCTCGCTTGCGAAAACATTTGAGCTGTAACTTTCTACTACGTAACATGAAACAAGTTTGTTCTGTCTTGACTTATTGTTTGTTCTTTCTTTTTAAAAGAACTGCCTGACAGTAACTGGAGGAAGACACTTTATATAATGCACATGATGACTATAGCGTGATTTGCATAAATGTATAATCAAGGCATACAATATAATTTATTGCGAAGAATGTGCGTCCCTACTAATTTGTGGTAATGGAAGAATGAAGGCCTTGAAACAACATGAGCTGTAGATAATGGCAGTATGTGAGCAGTGCAAGTAAGATAATTCTATCAATGGACTTCATTGATGGTCTAAGTAAACACAAATAATTGTGATGTCCAATGACTACATGGGACCTCAAAAGGCAAGGAGTTGAAGCAAGGGGGTAGGGGATGCAAAGGTCATGCAGATCAAGATGAACCAGCCCCATAACACAAAATGCCTAGAGATCCAACATGCAAAACAAACTTGTTACTTCAATTAAAAAAGTTAAAATAAGTGGTTAAAAACACAGGGAAAAAAGAACAAAAAGAACTCATTAAAACCAAAACCTAAAATAGGTAAAAGAAATTATGAAAAATACTGACGTGCAAAATGAGTTCTGTGACAAAATTTTTCAAGTGGCATGTGTATGACCCTCCTGGCAATGGGTCTCAGGACGTCCCCTTCCTAAGACCCTTCCCAGGTAGACATTGATAAATGCCAGCTGTAATTCTGACACAACCTTTCAAAACAGACACTTCTTCCCTTTTCCTCAAAGACTTTGTTTTAAGTACTGATTTATATAAAATACGAGGGAATGATTCAGCCTCAAAGTTTAAAAGATAAAAATTTAAAAAAAAGAATATTATCAAAACAGGTAACCTCAAAACCCAATCAGCCATAATCTATACGGCAAGCTAATATAATATGTTTGTTTCAAAATAGATTAATCTCTGCTGTGCAGTTTTCAAGACTTCTAAAGAGTATACATAAAATTTCATGTTTGTACAGTGTAAGCAATGGATATCCCCAGACAGTCATTGCAAAACAGTACTTTTGTGCCTTGCTGAAAATCATCTGTTGTTCTACAATAAAAAATATTCAAAATATTTGAGGGAAACCCCCACTTCTAAATGGGATTTCCCTAGTATCACTCATACCCTTATATAGGCCTAACACATATAACCTGGATGCCTGATAGACTTAACATACCTATGCAGTTCATTCCAGAAAGAATTAAGGGATATTATCACAAGAAATTCACAAAATGAAAACAGCACATCACAGTAAATTTGTCCCCAACTGAACTTTTGAGATCTTAGTAAATCCAGTTTTTACTGTCATTTTGCTTCCAGATATGATCCCATGTGATTCATAAATCCCTTATTCCCTTCATTCATTTCCTTTCTTTGTTTTTTTTTATGCTTTTTTTTCTAACTCTTTAAGTTCAAATAAAATCTAAACAACAAATGGTCATATTTTGGGTATGACATTTAAGACTATACTGCATGTTACCCGTCACCCTGACAAAATATTACAAAATACCTCTTTGATGGATAAAACCCATCCTGCTACTAAAACAGGTTCAAAAAGTTCCACTCTCTCTTTTCTTTGGAAAAGACCAGATTCTATGACCTCATTTAACATTTCAAATAAAATTTCCCCACAACTCATCATTTCACAGCTGTGTCAACTTTCCTGTGATAGGACTGATCTGTAATTCCTTTTATTGTGGCATTTTTAAACTTAACTCTTGGTTTGAAATATCTCACTTGTTAAAACTACTTGACTTTCAGGGTTTGAAATGTCAGCAAGGAATACAACCCCTGTACAACATTCCATAATCTGCCTCTTTGATTTCTGTAATATGTAAAATAGACCCTTTTTAGCAAGTAATCTCAGCACATCTATATATATTGCTTCTATGCTAAAACTGCAAAATCCAATTAAAAAATGAAAACTTAACACAAACATTAACAGCACAATCATTTTTGAAGCATGTTACATTGTCTAAGAATATGATTGGAACTGATGCTCTTAATACATAATTGACAAAACCACCACCAACTTTAGCCACGATAGTATAAATATCAGCTAAATAAGTAAGAAACGCTACATCCTAACACACTATCTCTCACACATATTATGTCTTAACTTGTCCATGTATGTGCATAGCCTTCATATTACTTGACAAAACCTCCGACCCTTGGACCTTACTTTGGACTCTTTCACAACAGGAGCCTACCTTTTAAACAGTTTTTCACACAGAAATTGTTCTATTTTTACAATGTTCTGAAATAATTCTGATGACAAATGTCCGAAAAACAATTGACTGATGTGACAACAGTAAACAACCACTGGTGGGAACATGGCATGTTATAACAAAAATGTTAAAAAGCTGTTAAAAACTCAAAAATGATGATCTGTAACATTGAAATTAGAAAACAAAACACAATAGGTGTGTTCACAAGAGGCTTGTTCATGCAAGGTATCAGAAATATTGAAATCCATATCTACTTTACCATGAAAGGTAGTTGATTTATTTCACATATATGATATCATGGATAAAATATAATTCACAGGTAACAAGTTCTGGAATATTTTCTTTGTGGCATCTTCTGACATTTGCATGATTGAGCCTAGTGTTAACAAAGAGTGTGCAAGCTGAAATGGCAAAAAAGTAAAAAGTCTACCAAAAATGTGTCAGAGGTCAAAGGTCATGTAAAGAAAACAACACTGCCAAAAAAGGTAAACAACTGCAAGCTAAGACTCAAAAATAAGAAAAAAGGGGCAGTGGTAACATGAAACAAAAAGATCGTGGTCAATGGGGTGAGAGTATGAAATGGTGACGGTAGCATGCGTTACCAACGAGAACCACGCTGTACCTGTTGGTATTTCATCTGTGAGCGGACTTGCGATCTGCTGGTTGCCACGGGATCCTGTGCGGCAAAGCTGTTCTCAGTGCTTTCAAGCCAGCTGTTCATTGAGTCCACATTGTCGTGGAAATCCTGGGGGGAGGTATTTTTAAGAGTGCAGAAAAGAAAAATGTTTCATTGCAAAGTTCCCAGTGTACTAAAAACTCATTGTGAGAAGGTGGGGTGTACTTTTTCACGAGTTAAATGTGACAAAATGGGGGAAAAGTCACAGTTTTCTAGCTGTGCAGCACTGTAAGGAAATCATCTTTGATGGTGCTACTGTGATTGTTTTGCTATACCAGTTTAAAAAACTGACACTTTAACAATAGCATTTTCATCTTTTCCTCATCACTTCCTTTCCACTCAAACAACAATTTCAGCCCTGACATCATATATATTCATACACATTATGATTTAAAAGGTTATGAATTACGTATCTTTCTAATTTTGTGGCTTAAGGTGTTCTGACGAAGGGATAAACAAACCATAAAGTGAACAGATAAAGTCTACTTATCCTATATACGTATTATGGGCTATTCAACCTATCCATCTGCCTTCAATTATTTATTCAACTCAGTTTGTTTCATCTCAATCATTCACCTCCATTCAAGGTAGCCTTACATATACCTCCCTAAAATTTAAAACAACAGTTACAGATATCACTACATTTGTTTTTACACAATACACAAGTCACTACACCCATTTAAGGATTAGTGCCTCCACCTAAATGTTTTAAAAAATGGAGGGGTAGAAGAGGTTGAAATTTATTTTGTGGGTTCACAGAAGAACTGAAACAATTCCAACCTACTGTATTATAAACTTCCTTTGTAAATTTAAAAACTGCTTCAACTTCTTTTTTGCTGAATGATTTTGGTATATACACAGCTCAAAAAGGTATATTTATCAGCTTTTCCTTCAAGTTTTAATTATAACACTGGAATCTGAGAGCACTATATCAGATTAATTTCAAACTGCAGTGCATAGTTTGGTATAACGAGTACTGTTATTTATTCCATATGTAATGTCTGTTACTGCTATAAGGATTTCAAATATGACCAAATATTAACATTAATGAATGACAATTTTTTTTTGATAAGACCCCAAAATAATGCCCCACTCAACCATGCAGACTGTTAATCTTTTACCAAAACTCCCTGATTTAGCATCATTAAACTGCAGAGTTAAATGGAATTTTGGAATTTGACTCTTTTCCACTAGGTTTTCAAAGTACATTGCAGTTTTTTTGAAAATTTTCTACTACATAATAATGTATAACATATAATTACTTATGTTGCAAATTGTGAGTTTCCATTAACCTTGATTTCACTCCCCACCAATATCCTCACCACCATTTCCCCACTCAACCCCACCATCCTTTTGACTATTCTCACCATGCTTTCATTCCCCCCCCCCCCCAAGTGTCCTACTTTCAATTCTCCTCCTACTACGTCACTTGCAGTGTCCCCTCCCCTCCAATGCATGTGTGTATATAGTTCCTTGCGCAGACCCAAATCTAGTTTATAACTTCTGAAAGTAATTACTCAAAATACCCTCAGATCATTCTGTGTTATGTGAGCCACTTGACATCTTTTGAATTTGATGTCCATCAAAGAGCAGTCACCAAGAAATTTGCTTCCCCTGGAACAAGTGTACTTTGGGTTAATGCACATCTGTCTTTAAGTAAAATGATTACAACAGTCTTTTCCAATGTGTCTTCCACATTGAGCCAAAGTTTGGATTTATTTGGAAGAGCAGTGTTTTAAAAATGAATTGGAAGGTAGCAGTAAAAAAACTCAATGTAAAATGTTACCACCTTGAGTCAATCGCTGTAGAAAAAGATGAGCTTAAAATATCATGAACTACCAAATTAATAATGGTGATGAAGAATGAGAACAAATACCTTTTCAAATCACACATCTGAATGAGAGCTTTAACCACCAAAATAATTTGCTTATCATTTTAGGTAAACATCTGTTAATTTCCTGTATATCTTTTGGCCTAAACTTTGATATTTGGCTGTGAGTAAAATAATTGCTTGGAAAATGGCAAATAGTCAAGTTTTTGATGTTGTTGAGGAATATATGCATTGCAAGTCATGCTGACAGAGAAATCACACAATGCTAGCATGTACTGAACTAGCTTTAAAGACTGACTCACGCAGGGTACCATTAAACTTATGATACCCCTACTACAAGACAATACAACCTGAAAATCTCACACTGTACCTTAACAAAGGAAATGTACTGTTTGGAACATTCCATGAATCTAACCATAAAAATGGTTGCTAGTGCTCAACTCTAGAGTCCACTGGGACATTTAATATGTTTGAAACAAACTAGACATTATTTTTGAGACTTGGTAGGATTGTGAATTTACTATCCAGTGAAATATGTCAGGCACTTCTTGGATTAGTGTTAGAAAAAATAGAAACAAATGTCACAAACTGGAAAAACAAACTGGAAAAAAAAAAAACAAACTGTTAGAATGCAAAGATGAATTTATACAGTCTTGGACACTATGGATAAACTGTTTCCTTCCTGCTCAATATTTTTAGATACAATTTCTTTTGAGCTGGAATTTCTTTCTCTTTCTTCATTGTTTTCTTAATTTTTCTGTCTCAAAAAAGGCGCAGATTCTTAACATTGAAAAGTGATTGACAAGTTTGCTTTAACATCATTATTGATTTTTATCATGTGACCATCACAATTGTTTGCATATGGAAGAGAAATGAAATATGACAAAAGTGACTTCACTGAGGATCCCACAAGTCATGGAAAAACAATACTTCAAAAAGCTTGCAATTTCAACTACTTGAAATTTTCAGATTCAAACAATACCAACAAAATGCTTCATTGGAAACTTGAATATTCATAACAACACAATGATACAGAATTTCTCGTACAGGTGCATATCATTTTCTCACAATCCTAGGAACAGATTGCAAACTGAAGGAAACAAGTCTATCAATATGAGTGGTCCAAGACTGCAGGTAAATGAATGTTTATAAACACCTACCCTGGCTAGCCTCTCAGTCTGTTCGAGCTTTTGTCTTCTGTCTTTGACTGTATCTTTCAGGTTGTTCCACTTTCTCTCAAGATCTGACAGCTGCTGTTGGATTCTCATACGATCCTGAGGATCAGAGACCTTGGCCAGCTGTTCACCCATCTCTTTGAGGGATGAGACGCTGGGCTCACGGTCTGTGATCATACGATCACACAGCTAAAATGTGAGAAAAAATTTACTGGTTAGATTCATAACAGGAAAAAATTACTAGGAATGTAAAAAAAATTGACAAAACAGCATAAATAATTTTTTTTTTGAAATATCTATCAAGGAACAAACGGGTTGCAGCTGCCCAAATTTGAGTGTAAATGTAATTGTCTGTGCTGGGAAAACTGCCTTACCCGCCCTGTGGCCTACCCAACTTTTAGCTATTAATTTTAAAATTTTCCCATTTTACTTCAGGGAGTTAATTAATTAGGAGCTCATGGGCGGTGGTAAATAACTCCTGAGCATGCAGGTGAAACTGTTGTCAAGGCACACTTGACCTTACGACTCAGCTAGAAGTGCAGAGTTGCCCAATCTTTTTACTGCCTGTCTTCCATTACCTTAAATGTGGGTTTAATGACACACCATGATGAATGAGTTATGAAATATCAGATAGATAGTTAAGAAACCAGTTAAAATATCTTCTTAATTCAAATAGGGTTCAACTCATCCATTTTAGACAACAAAGGTGGGTAATACTGGGGGCATATCCAACAACCCCAGGCCCATGGGGAAACCATGGACATTACAGTTAGTTAGATGGAGTTTTACGGCCCAGTTTCCAACCTATTGGTTCCAGTCATGCCGGCCATAGCCTTTTTTCCAGTTGTGGCTCACTGGCTTGTTTTCCCTACTCCACTGCTTATGCGGAGCAACACGCACAATGTCCTCATGTAGGTCTCATGCAACTTTCATGAAAATATCATCCTGACATTATGACTAGAAAAACCTTGAGTTCCCCTTCATGTTTGAGTGTATTACTATTTTATTTCAGTCTTCCTCTTTTTTTTTTCTTATTTGCATGAATATTTGATACTGTCACTTCCTTGTTTTACATTTCTTCCTTGTCTCAGTTGCTGTTAAATGACTTATTTCATCAATGACGTACTTAAATGCACAATCATATATAAAAGTGACGGGCATTGTGTTTGTTTAGACTCGAAATGCAATATTTTAGGACCACTGATATTTTTTCAAGAGTAAGGGGAAATGTTCAAGGGTCCCAGATTTTTTTCAAGAATCACATTCAAGTATACAACAAAACAAATTATACAACAAAACAAAAGTAAATATGTTTGCTATTAAGATTCATATAGCCCAGAAGAAGGGAAAACAAGCCAGTGCGCCAAAACTGGAAAAAGACTGTGGTCCACTTGACTAAAACCAATTGGTTGAAAACTAGGTCGTTAAACTCCATCCAACTAACATATAATCCAGGGTGTCCCCTGGTTTCACAAGGTTAAGAGCACATAACAGAGCATCATTAGCCAGAGCTTGTTCATCTCCCTGACGCACTGGTTTTTTTTGAAGCACGCAAGAGGTGTTTGAGACCTGGGAACTCCAGTGGGTGAAAATGCTGGATTCTGATCATTTTAATTAATTCATGTCAGACATCTCCAGTGTTTAATGTAGTGAGCACTTAAACGACATGTATATATTGCATGGCACCCACAGTGTATACTTGCAATGAAAATAGGAAGAAGCTCTAAGGACTTATGTGCAGCATTGTGAATAGTCAGAGTTTAGTGTTAGACTCTACCTAAAGTTTACAAATTTGGACATACCAAGCAATATTGGAAATACTGAGTATCGTTTATCTTGTCTTAATTCATGTTATGTTGCAGCATCCCCATTCCCACCCCCAGCCCCCTCCCCCCCAAAATAATAATGCTAATAAAGGTATACAATGGGTTAAGTTGATCACAGGGGCAGAGTTGGGCATTGCAGGGCTAGGTGCCTGCAAATTGAGAGTGCATAAAATATATGCCAGGTGGAATGCACCCTTGGTGTAAAACTGCTTAGCAATCAATATTTGAAGATAAAACAGGGTTGGACAACCATTTAAGCTGTCTAGAGGGTCAGTATGAAAAGTCATGCAATGTTTATTAACTGTACATAGCAACAGGTTCACCAGGGTCATTTATCCAGTGTTTGTAGTGCAACCCTGGATTGACGACAAGGTGCCATCTGTCTTGTCATAAAAATATGTCTACTTTACATTTTGGTTGAACATTTAGACATCAAAAATACATTAGTTTAATAACTGCACAGGGTGAATCATCGCTCTACGGGATTCACTAGCTATAAAATTGTACAAAGGGTTCTAAAAGAATGAAAGATTATATGACTACTGTACAACATCACCTTGTTCCTTAAAGATATTAAAATGCTCTATAAAAGGTAATTTCTTGTTGGAGAAATCAACTAATAAATACATACATATGTATATAAATTTTACGGCAACTTTAAACCAAATTTTTAAAATCCCCCCCCCCCTCCCCCCACAAAGAAAAAAAATTCCTAGAAAAGGTGAGTAATAGATAAAATATTTACAAGATGCAATTAACTGCAAAGTTGTTCAGCACTTTTAATTTCTATATCACAATTCAGTCACAGAATTTGCATGTTATGTCAATATCCATATTTGTCACAGTAACCAACAAAATTATAACCATAAAAATTGATGAATAAAGTGCCTTAAGCTTGTACTGCAATTAATTATGCAAAAGGCACTGACACTATTTCCATGCAACCTGAGCCACATTTAGGAAAGTAACAAATAGGTCAGGTCACTGTAAAAATCTTACCTGCTGTTCAGACATCTGGGCTTTGAGAACATTGTAATCTGATGATGGACCTGATTGGTTCTTGACCATAGCTTCAGTGTCAGTAATCCACGATAATAGTGACTGGAGTGCTTCTTGGAATTTGCCACACCTCAGAAGACCTTCGTTCAGATTGACACGACGGTCGTTGTTCTGAAAAGGAGAAACCAAGAAGAGAATATATAAAATTTTACAAAAAGGAAGGCAGTCTTCAAAAAGTGTGACTATGGAAATACTCTTACAAGCATGATCTAAGATAGTCCTAATAAGTCATTTATTTATTATAAGATGACAGGTCTTAAAAGAAGTAATTCCCCAGTTAATTTTGGGGGAGGGTACTGAAAACAAGTTTGCCTTTTTAAAACTTTTTACGTCAACCCTGCATTTTGCATCTTGTACAGACCAGGCTGACTCTTTGTTCCAAAATAAAAATAATACTTCCAAGATAGAATGACAGTAAAAGCAATTAAAGAGACCTACTAAACTATGGGCTTTGACCAAAAAAGGTGAATATAGTCAAGAAACATCACTCTTTTATAAATTGCTTGTTTATATGCAATAGGTCTACCCTGTAAAATAGGCAGAACTTAATTAAAGACAAACCGGAGCAGCTACTGAAGTCAGCCATCAATGAGGTACGTCAGCATTAAATTGTACTTAATTTTATTGTTTACATGCAATTCTAAACCCTCAAATTCAGTGAAACTGAGAGAATCAAGAGTATTTTAGTGCACAGGTATGTCTGCAAAGAAGTGGTCAGTTTACTAAACAGTGCTGGGGGAGGGGTCTGAGAGGAAGGTGTCTCTTCCCCCCCCCCCCTTTGGAAACTTTTTGCATCTTTCAGGGAGCTTCAATTCAAAGTGTTGCTAGCGTTTTGATTCTTATCCCTTGTTATATATATGCAAAATTTCATTCAGTCTTTCAATTAATTCATTTTCTTCTTTTATTAAGGCTTTCCATTTCCATAAATTGCAAAATTATAGGCAAGTCCTTAAAATATAACCAATATAGCACATTTTCTGCATTGTTCCAGTTTTGTTTGCTGCAGATCTGTGCTAAACAAGAATGAGGCCACACTTTTGCTTGTGTGTGCCTTGTGCATGTAAAGAGTGCTGGATGGTTTGCCCCGTGCCACCCACTGTACCTAAGACCCTGGACACCTCCATGAAAAGACAATAGATGAATAGCTACAACACAAGGTGTTTCAAATCAAGGGTTCAAAACTTACCTTTTGAAGGAGGTTATTCCATCTGTCATTCATTCTCTTAAGATCTGACTCCAGGGTAGTGGTGCTGACACGTGGTGCAGCACTCTGTACCAGGTTTTGACAGAGTCTGTTAGCATCACGGACTCTGGGGGTCAGAGGATCAACCAAGTTCCGCATGTAGGTCTGAAAGAAAATAAGAAAAAAATTGCAAAAAATTGCCTTCAGCACAAGTGTGACTTAACAACAAAAATTTTAAAAACACAAACAAGTGATTACACACACTGACAGAAAGTGAGATCAGGTCACCAGGGTAAGGATGTCGAAAAACAACTGTAAGGACCTATCCTCCCTTGATAACTGTGAAACATAGTTACCCACATGGAAGATTAGGATAGGGGTTATAATGAAGCAAACTGTTATTTTTTTATTATATAATTATAAAACATGCAAACAAAGCTAAGTTTGAAACTTACTGATCTTACCTGGCAAGGGGAAAAAGCTCTACTAAATGCTAGTCTCAAATTTCTCATATCTATTGTAAAACAAGATCCCTCTAGTCTCAAGTTATGATTGAGAACACATGACTAAACTAAGAAATTGTATCACAATTCACAACAGACAATACTTAAACCCCACATGTAAAGTAAAAATTTATGAGTTTGATGTAACCTCCTTCCCAAACAATCATTTTGAAAATTGCAGATAAATTTGACAGGCATCAATATTTAGCCTGCAAAAATCTATTTGAAAGTTGCTATTAAAACTGCCAGACATCAATAATCACCTTAAATTCTTTCTCTTGGCGTTTGATGGTGTCAACATCGGCACCGACTGGCTTCCATCCTCTCATTTCTGATTCTACTTTGTCAAGACCTCCGTTTACTTCATCAAACAGATGCTTGAGGTCCTGCATTCGGGCATTTGTGCGATCAATGTCAGCGTGACGAGCGTTGGCCCTCTCACGGAGTTTCAGCCAGCGTTTGTTGATGTTATCAATCTGTTCTCGGAAGCCCTCTGGATCTGACATGAATCCCCTGTCAATGATGTCTTTGTAGGAATTCTCTGCTTTCAAGATGGTTCCTTTAAGAACCTCCAAATCATCCTGGAAGGCCTGAATCTCTTTGATTTGTCCATCAAGGATTGTCATCTCTCGAGCCACTGGATCCATGCGATCTAGGTTGTCTTCCTTCTGAGAGAGTTGTCCAGCAATGTCATTTAACTGTGACTGCAAAAGTGAAAGAAGGAAAATCATAAACTTTTTATCCCTGCCCTCTGATATGTAAAACTTTTTTCTTACAAAAAAAAACCAGTTTAAGTTTAATGGCTCAGATTCTAACCAACTGGTTTAAGTCGAGCTGGCTTCTTCCAGTTGCAGCACATTGGATTGTTTTTCCTACTCCATTGCTTATGCTAAGCTTAGAGCACTGGTACATTCCATTTTTAAAGTCTTTGTGGTATAACCCAGCCAGGAGTCAAATTTGGACCTTCTGACAGATCTATGCTCTAAAGAAACCGAAGCTGATATTGCAACAAAAATGGTGAAAAGGACTACCTTTTAAAGCTTTCTAACTGGACCAGTAATGATCCTTGGGGCTTATTTACAATTATTTCAAAACAATAGCAACATCTCACAAATTTCCTCCAAATACTCTTTAAAGTATCTTTCTTGATGTCTCAGGACAAATATCATTACATGATTCTCTGACACCATGCATGAAAAAGAATTTTCTAATCTAAAAAGGTAACTGCACTTTTCCTTTAACCCTTTTCTGCTCTTAAATGTCGCTTTCCCTACAGAGAGAGAGAGCGCAGCTGTCGCCCATCTTTACTGTTTCAAAAGGAGCTTCAAACTGCAAGCAGCTACCTGGAAATTCAGCCACAACAAGGAGAGAGAGACAACAGTTTAAGGTCACGGGGTCAATAGCCTACAGAAGCCAATGCTGGGTGTGCTACGTCTTCTTTTCTGCCCACTCCCAAGGGGCTTTGGGAGTGGCGCGCAAATATGTCCCGATTGGGTTAAGGTTTTGCTTGGCCTGCCATCTCCACTCATTTTGTTGCTGTCAAAAAACTTCTTATGCTACTCAGCTTCAGCTAGATTGTAAACTAACACAAAAAGTAAAATACAATCTTACCTGGAATTTGACTACTTCCTGGTGACCAGCCTCTAGCTGCATGTACTTTTCGTTGACAATGCCCTTTAGTTTCTGATAGCGGCGTACCATTCCATCAACCTCATCACTGATTTGTGTTGTGTCAGCCTGAGAGGGGGCAGCAGACATAAGGTTGTTGCTGTTGTCTTGTACAGCTGTTATTGTTGTTTCCAGAACATCCATTTCACTCTGAAGATCCTTTTGGAATAGAGAGAAAAATACCTAATTAAAGTCTGCTCCCCATCTTGGTTTAGTTAGTACATACTGTTCACTCATTTCCAAAGACTTTCTTGCACTTGGTACCCATAAGAGGAACTTTCAAAATTAAAACCTTTTTCGAGCAAACAATTGAACCTAAATGAAAGGACATACATAGACAAATCTTCTGAAAAATTTAATTGTTACACACCTTCAAATTGTCAAAGCTGAGCCTGTCTCGGCCAGATTCTTGGTTGGCAAGTTTACCTTCGCAGCTAGCTAAGAGGCTGGAAGATTGGTTAGCATTAACCTGGAAGGCTGACAGACGTTCATTCAGACCTTCTAGTGTGTCCACATTCTGTGAGACATCTACAATGAAAACAAACAGTTGGATATTAATGACATGTTAGTGAGTAGTTAGATGAGGTTTGGGGGCTCAGTTACTAACAATTAGTTTAAGCTGGGGCATCCACAGCCTACTGTGCTGCTGTGGCCAACTAGTTTGTTTACCCTACCCCACTGCTTGTGCTGAGCACCTAGCACAGCGGAAGTTCGTACCATTTTTAAAGTCTTTGATTTCAAGATAGGGAATGCATTTAAAACATTGAATTTGTAAGTGTTGCTCCTTTGTTTTTTTCTGTTTGCTTTTTTTTTAAGTACATATTTAAGTCAACTGTGTTATAAGCTACTGCTTACTTTAACACAAATTTCCAACTTGATAACGAGTCTTGGCATTCAGTAATGCTTAAACCCAGCATCTCAAAAAAAAAAAGTCAAAAGGTATCTTTAGACAACCAATACCTCTTTTTGTTTTGATATGGTTTGGGTATGGGGTGGGGGGTGATGGTGAGAGGGGTGGGGGTGAGGGGGGGGGGGAGTGCATGAATCCAATATAAAATTTCTTCACAGACAAAACAGGAAATCTACAAACCTGCTTGAAGCTTTTCCCATCTTGTGTTGATATCCTTCACTTGATCTCGAATGAAGGGATGGTCAATGTCTGTACACCTGACCAATTTTTCACTGTTTTCATTCAAGGCTCTGTGGTTGTCTTTGTGCCTGTTTATGTCTTCTTGCAATTGCTGCAAAGATAAATTCAAAATTCAACTTAAATGCCATTATCAGGACTTCCAAAAATTTAGTGCTCACCTTAAGTCTTTGCAATCCCTTCCTAACATCATCATTAAATGAACCAAAACTTATAATTGGTTCCTGGACTTTGTCTATCTAAAATGGCATAAATCTATCCCAAGATACACCTTGTCCCCAACTTTCTCTTCAGCCTCCCCCTCTTCCCTCTCCTTGCCAAACCTTGCATTTGCCTCACCCTTCACATGTGAACAGCTTTTCCAACAGATTATTCTCCTGACGGTATTCTCTACCCCTATACCCAAATAACTTTCCCCTCCTTAACCTGACCTTCCCCTGCCACTGGCTATCTGCCTTTCCCTGGGCTCCCTAACCCCATTCTCTCTCCTTCCATCCTTCCTCTACGTTGCCCCAACATCCCCCTCACCTTAGTAACAAGTTTTCTGGCTTACCCTCAAAATGTCATACTGTCTCTTGACCACATTTGGTTTCATAAGGACTGGGCCGAGAGAGTTAATGCGATCTTCAGCGCTTCTCAACCACGGCAAGAACTGGTTCAATTCATCAGTGTACTCTTTGGCTTTTTCGTTACAGTCCTCCAACCTGTCTTTACGGTCAGATACTTTCTTTTCCAGGTCAGCCCACTTAGACTTCATGTTGTCCCTCTTCTGTTCCAGGGCCCTCTGTTCTGGGCCTGATTCAGATTCTTCAATGAGGGTATCAATTTTGTCCATAAGGCGTTGGTAGATGTACACCTGTTTCACAATTTCTTTGGGAATTTCCTGTAATTAAGAGCAGAAGTAAAACATTATAAAAACTGACATATTGTTTAAAAAGAAAACATGCAAGTGGGATGGACAGTAATTTTCTACCGTTCTTACTTTTGGAAGCATTATTCTCCTATAGTAACAATTCTACCATTGTTAAGTTAGTTAGATTGAGTTTTACCTAATTTCTAACCGATTGGTTTAAGTTGCGCCTACCACAGCCTTTTTCCAGTTTGGCTCAATGTCTTGTTTTCCCCGAATTCATTACTTTTGCTGAGCACCCAGAACAATGGCATTTGTTTCCATTTTTAAAGACTTCAGTATGACCCCGGCAGGACTCGAACTCCCAGCCTCAGACTGCAAGTCAGATGCTCTAACCACTTGAACGTGCAGTCAGTTTACATAGAAGCAGGGAGAACATCAAACTAACACTTCATTCTTGATATTCAGACACATTCAAACATTCAAAAATGAAGTCTAATGCCCTACCTCATGTTCAATCAGCTGCCGTCTCAATACCTCTGGTCTGGCTGAGATAGGCTTGGGAGTAGATAGTTCTTTATCCTTACTCTCCAACCATCTGGCCATGTTGTCAAGAGTGTCCTCAAAGTCCTGTGATTGGACCAGGGCTGCTTGCAGTTTACCTAGCCTTTCATCTAAAGAAAGAAAAAATAAAGAAAAAAATAAAATTTATTCCTTCACCTTCAACCTTGACAATTTGAAATTTCTTCCAACAAAAACTGGCGATAGTTTTGCAAATTAAAAATTCCAATGATGACAACAAGTTCCCTTAGCAGCTTCAGTGTTATCAGAGTTTTTCATGACATAACAACAAGACAATGTATACTTTTTACTTCCTATGAAAAACTAACTGTAGAAATAATTGTATTCAATGACTGATCGCTATAGACAAGGTGACACCACAGCTTTAATATGTAATTAAAGGCATGTTCTGGAGACAAAATTCATTAACTTCAAAATAAGAAGAAAAATTTTCTCTTTCAGAAGGTGAAAACTGCATTTCAATAGCTTATAGCATTTGGAAGATACAAATTTTTAAAGAATTGCAAATTTTTCTTGGGATTTGCTGCATCATGGGAAATCTGTGATGTCATTGTGGCACATTAATTTGACGGTGCATTCAATTTATTTATAATTATGATGCCGCTGCAGACAATATCAAGCAACATTGTTGGTTGTGCTCTACATATGTTAAAGGGTAATGCTAGATCTACAGGAAAAGATATTCAAACATTCCAGCAGTATCAAATTTCAAGGACAAACAGGATGTTCAATTATAATGAAAAACAAAAGGAATTTGAAGCAATGTGCCCACATTACATAACTTTCTGTGGCTTTGTTGAAGAGCAGAGGTATTTTTTAACAGAAGTAACCAATCTTCAAAGTGAGATATCTTGAGTTAGGAAAATGGTATTATGACAGGGTTTGAAGGACATGGTGTGGAATATTTTTGTTTTTCTTACAAGACAAAGACAAAAAGCAACCAGAACATGCCTTTAACTAGTGGGTAGACCACAACACATGGAAGACTACATGTACTTGCAAAGGGCAACCCTCCATAACTGTAATACTTTCTATGCTTTGACTTGTTTCAAGTCATTTTACAAGTCATTCAGCATTTTCTACAAGCAGGTATCTGAATACACACTTTCATATAGTAAGCCTTGAGATTTAATACAAACTCCATACTTTTTACTGTCTCTCTACTCAAAATACATTAAGTAAATCAATTATGTAGCATCTGACCACTCAAAATATTTCTTTATATCCAAATGAAAATTACAAACCTCAAATTTTGCTTTCAATAGTTAAAATAGGGCTTTCTTTTTCAAGAAGAAACAAATCACCATCACTCATTTTCATTAATTCTTAATGAATGCCTGAACTACTTTGAGAACACTTTGGCCTACATGTGACATCTCAAGCAAAACAAGGGTAATAACATTCACTTCAGAGCAATCACTGTCAATGGTCACCGTGACAGGATGTGTGGCCTTGTGGATGGTACATACCAAGTTTTCTGCACCAGTCTTGGTATGGACTCCTGACACTTTCCAATTTAAGATCAACCTCTGCTGTAGCAGTTAGTTCTGGATTCAGTTTGACCAGCTGCTGGTGATTATCTGCCATAGATGACAGTTGAGGTTTCCTTCGTTCTGCTTCTTTTTGGAGAGTCTGAAAGGTGGGTTCGAGAAAATGGTACATGAATTCAATGGCAACGCACCATATGGGATAAAGTATAGACCAGATATTTTATATAGATATAAATGCAGCATCTGTTGATATTACAGCAATGTACTTACAACTTGGGAGGGTAGGGCTGAGTGCATAGGTGGGGTGAGGGTGACAGGTTTCAAATTTTATAACCCACCCTATATCATGTCCTAAATTGAACAGTTTTGAGCCATTTTTGGGTTCATCAAATCGTCGCATAAAAATGCTCAAATATACCAAATGCAACATCCTCTACATTGGAAGTCCAATAAATACACTGGTTTTTGTGTGTTAAGCCCAACACCAATTCATGAAAACTAAAAGGATGGAATCTTTGCCAATGGTCAAGCTCCACATGGACCTAATTTCATGCACTACAATCGTAATTATCTTAACTGGCGAACTTACTTTGGTATGCTCCCTCTGTTGCTTGACCACTTCAGGATTTTGACTGATCGCTGGAAGTGATGAGATTCGGCTGCCGAAATCGATTAACCAATCGTTGAGTTCCTGTTTGGTGTCATGGAATGGTTCGCTCTCCTTCAAGACTTCATCTATCTGACCCTCACGGTCATCAAGCTGTTTCTTTAGGTCATCCCATTTGTCTTGGATCTCATTGATCTGTTGTTGGATGGGGGACCTTGTGCGGCTGGTTGAGTCTTGTTTGTCAAGAATGGCCCTGGCTGCATCCTGGAGGTTATCCAGCTGGGGTTTATGACTGTCAAATTCATCTTGTAGGACCTGGAAGGAGAAATGGAACAACTTGAGACAGAATGTCGCTAAACAGAACAGACTTGTGGACAGACTGCAAAGGAAGTAACAGATGATGTTCATACATGATGATCAAGTGAGGGCGCTTGTACTGCCAGACACTTCTCCATGAGAGTGTATGTACCTGTGGCTGTTTGATGACTGTCCTGTAGCCTATAGCAACTTTCAATATTTGAAAAAAGCCTTCTACAGTATGTCAACACCACAATGGCAGTGTGAAACCTGGAGTACAAATGGACACTTTTGGAACATTCTCTCCATTTTGATACTGTGCCTGAATTTATGACAGTGCCAAAATTGAACATAAAACTTCAACTTTCCAACTGAGAATTCAGAGGATGTATTGTAACATGCAACCAAACATGAAACTGGTTGAGTGCTTTTTGATAGTTAACTGCACTAGTAGGCACTGTTTTGTCAACTGTACTTTCAGAGAGAGCTGTATAGGAAGAAAGCCTTAAAGCAACTCATTGAGTTGATATCGATAACTTAATGAGAGTCTCAAAGGGTCACTACCACATAACAATGTTTAAAGCTAGCATAACATGTCAAGTTGCAAGTCCAAAAGTCACAGAAAACGTTAAAATTTTGAATTTTCTAGTGTCCTGACTTGTAATAGTTTTGTACATAATTTGAAAAAGTGTCTGGTCACGAATTTTTGAAAGCCAACTTGAACCGTTAATTATTCAATCATAAAACAGTTATTTATATGTTGCTTATGGAGATTGTCTAAGCTTGACCATTTGTCATAGGTATGTAAAGAAAACTTAACAGGTTTGGAAAAATTTGTTGAATTTCATGAACCAACTCAATGAGCCACTTTATGGATGGGAATTCAACATGCATGGATAATAAGACTGCATACATAATCCATCAACACTAGATAAGATCATTAGACAAGAAATGGTACAATCAAACCAATGATACCATAAAACCAATGCAGCTTTTACAAAACCCCAATCTCCATGTGACGTGCCTGTCAATGACATTTCATACGAAAAATTACACTTCTGATGACAACCTTTCTAAGAATACCATGTTAGACATGAACTTAAATTACACTTCTGATGACAACCTTTCTACGAACACCATGTTAGACATGAACTTACATTACTGCATCACATTATGGGAGTTTTTTTCTTTCTACAGCATTCATATGTATGTGCAGTACATTTATCAACTGTACAGTGGAAAAATGGCTTCACAGAACAAAATTTGCAGCTACCATTAAATGCAATGCCTACAGGCTATTGTACAGTACAGCATACTATAGCAGAACATCATGATGTTTTTCAAGTTTAACGACCCAATCTGCCAGGATAAAGGTTCTAATGATAGTAACCCTTGAAATTTACTTAAATAAAAGAACGGCCCTGATGGCAAATATGCCTATGAGGGGCAAACAATACTGTGCCATGCTCAACATTGTCCATAGCTTGCTGCAGGGTACTTGGAATTTGGTTTCAGGCTTTAACGATCACAGTCAAGAGGTCATAAACGCTAGACGTAAATTGCTTCATTATATACTGTACTGAAGGGTGGTCTCTCATAAAATAATGTACATTCATGCATGATTCGGAAAGCATACATCATCAAAATTGTAACATTTGATTTGACACCTGCTATTTGTAAGAGTAGAAACATTCAACGCGTATTTACGATCTACAGTCATAAATATCTGACATGTGAATATTACAGTTCAGGAAATATCCACCAAACCCTAAAAGTTGCATCTAAACTGTGCAGTTTGTTAAGCAGTAGGTCGAGGAGTAAGAGGTCACATACATACCTCGGGATGATAAACAAGCTGGGAGCTCTGTCTCTCTGCACTGTGCTACAGCATTAGTTTACCAGAGTTACTTCAGGTTACTTGCATATTAGTGTCATTACAATGATAAAATAAGAGATAGGTGCTGGGGCTCATAGATTACTACGTTATATGGTTCCAACTGTTGAGGAAACTCCAATTTTCATATGAATTCCCACATAATTCTTTCAGTTTTTTTTTTCAGTAGGAGAAGACATTTAAGGCACACTGTAGAAACTTATCCCTGTCACAAAAGGGCACTAGGACACATTATCATAGTAAGAGGGGAAGTTTAAGCCAAAAAATTTTTTTTCATGTGAAAGAGGAACCAAACCGACTACAGTGTGGAGAAACTTCCATTCGAGTTGGATATTGATGGACTTAACCCTTCTTTAAAATTGGCTACCACATTGGGCTTGGTCTTTAAAAAAGTATGATGCAAGTTATGCAAATTAATTAGGCACAACATAATTTACACTTGCACAAACTCTTAACAAAACAAGAGCTCAGAGGATGGTACCATACATGTGTTTACTGTACACTACTGTAACTGCTCTACTTGTTTTGTATAATGATACAAGTGCAGGGCTGGAAAAAATGTAAATTTCCCTGCAAGCAAATCAAGTTTCCCAGCAAGGAAATCAAAATTTCCCCAAGACTTCGCATGTTTTCATATCCAAAAGTAGTCAAATTCCCCTCAAAATACCAAAATTTCCTGGCAATGAGCTTTCCAAATTGCTGGTTTTTCCAGCCATGATTGGAAAGTAGGCTACATATAGTAATAAAATATTGAAATATGACACATTAAGGGAGAGTACTTTCTTCCACTATCCACTGTATCCAACATCCTTAGCCTTTCTACAGAAAAAGACATAGACACATGCATACAGTATGGTGGCAATGCCTATGCTCTTTGCCATGACCTGGACTTTATGGCCCAAATTATATTTTGTGGGCCAGCTGTCAAATTTTGAGTCTAGACAAGACGCTGAAGCTATGAACAAACAGTTTTATATACCACAGGACTATTAAATGCCATTACTTGATACTAATAGCAGGATATAAATATTCACTGTGACATGTTTATGTTTAGAGGGAGCATCAAACTAAGAAAACACACTTGAATGGTATCTCTCTTCCTTTTATCCTGTTTTAGTCCTAGTAGTCAATACTAGTTTACAATAAGAGCAGTGTGTTTAAACAGACCATACTTACAGGAAGCGATTAAAGAGGTCAATTGAGCCTAATTTTCAATTAATTCTTCCGTCAAAGCACTTTTGATAAGAATTTAAATGAGTTTTTGAAAATATAAAAGCATTTAGTATGTCTCTCTTGAAAAAATAGTGACTGTCAGACCACAACTCTAGCATCGATATAAACTGACTCTATGTCATGTGGTGGCCTCATGTGGAGAGTTTGTGTTACCAATCAGAGGCCCACTGTGCAGGCCTACCAAAGCATATTATTTGCACTAGTTGCCATAGCAACCAAGGAAAGGATGACCAACAAGATGGTACTGTATGGAAGATACTGTACAGGGTAGTTTCAAGCTGAAGTTCATGTAACCTTTAACTGAATGGTACAAATAGTGTAAACCCCCAGCAAAGCATATCACAATTCTTGAAAGAGGTAATTCAGAACAAATTATACAGATGAAATGGTGAGATTTCCAGTTCATAGAACTGCAGGTAACAGTTCTCTACTAAACAGTATCCATGCACCAAAGCTACTGTAGCTGTAGGCCTAATTCATTGTAAGGATTTACAGGGCAAGGGCATTCACCCTAACTTGAAGAACTGCAGTAGACTGTCCTGTCACATGATTGGCTCGCAAGAGTCACATGACCATATTTTCTCTCCTGAAATGTGAAATTTACTAATAGCGACTAGTGACTGATTGATTTACCTTTCAAACTAAACATGCTTTACTGAAGCCCTAAAATATTATGAAGGATCCTTTGAAGACAAATAAGAAGGGAATTGTGAAATTTGTCAGTGGTTTCAAAATAATTTGGAGGCGACTGCAGCTCTTGCCCTTTGAGATTGGTGGTGGATGGCCAGTCCCCCTCTGCTCCCCCTCTCCCCCCTCAAAAAAGGGGAAAAAGTAAGACCTTTTTCCTTGGAAAATACTAGTATTTTACAGTATATCTGACCACTGGAAAGCATTTTTTTGCACTTTAAGCACAAAGGAAATATTTTGCAAAATGTGCACATTAGGCCTATTCCTACTCACTGCTAGATGCTTTGCAAACGTCAGCCTGTTTTTCAAAGTGTATTAACAAATCTAGCAAATTTTTGTTTTTTATTGTTGTTGTTTCCTACTTCTGTTTGAAAAAAAAAAACCCATTAATGTCTATTGATATTTCTTGCTCAAAATAGATTTTCTGTGCATTGAATGTGACAGTTAATTATACTTTGTAAGGGCTGCAACTATTGAGCTAGAACTTGACCTTATTTTAACCTCCCTGTCTTAATAACTGCCCTGGTATGCAACTAATTATCTCCACGCTTTGTGGGAGGTGGAAATGCACACTTCAAACAGACCCTTCTAAGATTACGCTACAAAAAATCTTTTTTATTTCCTTACATAATCTGCATGGAAGCCAGCTAATACACATCTTAAATGATGCAAATGTTATACTGGTGAGAGAAAACTTTTTTCAAGGCCAACCTTGACAAATGTGAATGTAATTTCTACATGCAAATCAATACAGTTACCTTTGTATCAGGACGTAGTTAATGATGAACTTAATAGCTCATGCACTGTAAGTAACCTTCATTTGATGTAGGGCACAGTACAGGTAGGTACAGAACATGTTTTTCATCATAATGACTGGCTGCACTGTGCGAAATAGTAACATAGCCTACAGTATTGCCTATGCATATAGTAGAGGCAGAGGATTCTTGCCTTCATTAAATTTTTTGATACTAATTGCCACATTATACTGTTAGGCTACAGTATGGGCAATTTACATGAATTTAGTTAATCCTCAACTGCAGCTGTTTGAAGGTTCACATGAAAATTCTCCTTCCTGTTTGCCTGTACAATCCCTTTCACCTAAAATTGAGTTCATTTTCTCAAATTTGCAAACATTTGGTAAAAGCGGTCCAAGCATTTCATACGATTATTTCTAACACTATGCTACTAGGCTAGAGCTCTATGGACAAGTTTATTTCCAGATAGCAATTTTACAAACAATAGTAGGATACCTAGTATGCATTATTCTAGACAATGGCATTTTAATTTCATAGCAAAATTAATGGAAATCAATATTCTGTCCCACAGTCTTTTGTAAGATGTTTGGAAAATGTTCTATGTCTGTTCAATGTTTTCGCTCTGACTACATACACTAATTGCTAAGCTGTGCATGCCATGCTGTATTACTGAACAGGCCCATAGAATGGAGCAATATAGTTCTGTTTAATAGCTTTCCTTAAAACAAAAGATGTAAAAATCGGCAGAAACCACCAAACCAACCTCCTCTCAATCCATTAAGTTAGACAGGATGCACTGGCAGTTGCAGTTATGTTTTTTGACTTTATTTTAACCTTCTTGATACAGTTTGCTTACATGTGTATGAAGAAAATGCAGCTTTTGGTTACCTGAGTCAACAAGGGGCAGGAAGGAATGGTCCACACTGGTTTTGCTGACCCATACTTGAACTAAAATGTACCCACTACTACCCTCACAAATTCCCCAAATTTTACCACAAACAGGCAACATATTTACCACCAAATCCCCCAAACTACCTGGTTCTCCAATTTTCCACAAAAAAATTTGGAGTGCACACTCCATCCCAACTGATCATGGTAAATATGCTTTGAGAGTTCGTTCATTGGTTCTGTTTGCATCCCACACTTAAAACTGGTAGCTGCAACCCTGCACACCAGAAGTATCACTCAAACGTTCCAGTGCCCTGAGGTAAATATCTGGAGGTACTCCACAAAGGTTTCCACTGTGCCCTTTGGCATTCTCACATTACATGGAAGTAGATAAGACTCCTAAGGGTGTGCTTGACCCACCCATGATATCAAAGGGGCTAGATAAACATTTTTTGAGTGGGAAGAGTCTGCACATACCTATAGACACACATATTTCAGAAATTGAAAATGATTCATAAAGCTTCACCTAAAGACCTCAGATTCACAGTAAAATTTTTTTCACAGCCTGTCAGACAGCAAAGTTTCACTCCACAAATAACACAGGGCAATGTTGCTACAGTACAGGTACATGAGAAAATGTTATCACAGTTAACCCTTACAAGTTCATGCTGTATTTTAAGCAGGGATGGGCCCAAGTTAGTGGAAAAATCACTGAAACAAGAGGAAAGCCTAGTGTAAGCTTCATAGTTGTGCACATACATAATGTAAGTAAGAATAGCATAATGTGACATTATCATGTTAAAGGCATATTTTCATCATCCCAAACAGTTCCAATTCTCCCAACCTACTTACTTCTAGCCCCTCCCACATTTATCTACAACTCATCTTTATCCAGACATAATCCTAGCTTATTGCTTCATGGCTTGTCTCAGTGGGCATACAAGTCCATAATGTGTAATCAAAACACTCTCAGTGCCCATGCTGTGTAATTTAGCTATGATGCATTGTTTGAATTTGATGCCAATCAAAGAGCTGTACCAATTGAGAGTTTTGATGTATGCATACTGAAACTGTAGTTTGGGGTGACGAATGACTGCCTTTAATATTAATGTTATATTGTTAATCTAGGTCTAGGCCTAGGTCCATGTGATATTCACTTCAACTTTTTTCACATTTGTTGAATGCAGAGGGTAGATAAGAGCATAGTGTTATGAAAATCCTACTTGACTTTTATAGTACTGCATACATAGTATGTGGAAACGTGCCAGCCGGGACTTTTGTAAGCCAAGCAGAAACAATTTGGTGTTTTTTCCTATTATTTGATATGTAGATGATCACCACAATTTCACTGAAATGAAGACTGACAAATCACTGAAAAGACTCATCCCTGTTTAAGACGTATTTTTGCACATGGTTGATAATCCAATCTGGCAAATGTGACTGTTTTTTTTTTTCCCTTGATAGGACTACTTCAATTTTTTGACAATCTACTGAGAACAATCACCAACTCTAAAGGGTGCTGGCCATATCATTGACAGCCTGGTGTACTGTAGTCCCCCCAAAATGAAAAAGGCCCTCAAAATGGAAGTGAGTCATAAATTGGAAATGAGCCACTGTCATGGACCTGGTCTTTTGTTATGTAATGTACATGTGTTGAAAAATGTGGTATTACTTTCCTTAAGTTTTGGCATAATTTGGAGTGAAAGTATGGCTCTTTACATTTAAGAAAAGATAGCAAGAATTATTGTGAAGAATCACTTTTGGAAGGATAAACCTTTTTTTCAAAGCACAGTTATCAACTAGTTAGGTACATAAACTTAGTTTACAGGATGTCACTACTTTAAATACTGCATTTTAATGACTTAGAATAGTTGGGATTTTTCAAAGGCAAGCACAGAAAAGAATATTTTGGGCCCAATTATTTGTTTCATAAAAATCTGGACACCCTTGAAAGGTGCTTGTGTACATGCAATCAAAATGACACATTCCTTTTGGTTTATACAGGTTGTATCTTGGGTACTTCATTTTCTTTTAACAAATGCACAAATGTACAAAACCCATGTTGATACTCAACTTACAGATGGCACTCAATGATTGTCTCAATTAATGAACACACACACTAACTCACCTCTACTTGTGATTTCTGATTCTTGAGAATGTCGGGTTCGATAGCGATTGGTCCCAGTACTGCAAGCATCTTGGCTTTCTCATTTAACCACGTCTCTAGGCGGTTGGCTGCCACCTCAAAGTCGCTTAAGCTTCTGATGGCTGCTTCCAGGGCCTGAGTCCTCAATTTGGCTTTGTCCTGAAGTCGGATCCATCTTTCCTCTGGAAAAAAATGATGGATGACGATAAAAACGATGATTAAAACCAGGGGTAAAACATATAACATCCATACTTCTTGCATAGTTGCAAACTTAATGTCAAAGAGAAGTCATTGTTGGATATGGAAGCAGAGAGACTATCGATGTGAAGCCAAGCAGTTCAATTGCTTATAATGAACAAGTATTATGAGGATGAGGAACAAACAGTCTCTGTGTCCAATCTCTCTTCACCATGGTGACACACTAACAGCTATTCCTGGTATGGCGTGAATGCAATTGACCTACCATGGGCTTACAATGTTCTCCATGTAGCCCAGAGGGTGGTCATTATCAAAAGATGGGTACTGCTGAAGGATAGGGGTCCCCAATCTTGTTAACGATGATTGAGACTGCTAAATGAGAGTTTACTTGATTGATGCTCGGTGGGGACTAGAAGGAAGATCGCAAAAGGGATAAGGAGGGACGTCCTCAAGAAGCAGTCGGAGTTTGGATGATGCTAATATCTGCATCATATCAAATAGCACAATCAATGTCTCATTAATATTATTGTGACTGGTGAATGATAGGGAGAGCTGTTCATCTCGAATAAACATGAGTGGATGATACAGCTGGATTCCTTTAATTGTTATGGCAAAGTGCAGACCACTGAAGACAATGGTAGGACTCTATGGGAGAGGGGGAAGGGGGAGAGAGAGAGGATGAGAGAGTATGAGAGAGTATTTCCCTATTAGATTTTGTCCTCGCCACTGACCTGGTTGCCCCACCCCCAAGTTAGGTCAGTTAGGAGCTAGGTCAACCCCAAAAATTATACATCTCTCTCCTGAGACTTCATTATTTTTCACCCATGGATACAGCAAGCTAAAACCTTGGAGCTTGTGTTGGTGAGACCTCTAAACCTCAAAGAGACTCCATTCCCTACACCCCACCTGCAGAGGCCAGCATATTGCATTCTGTTCACGCTGGGTGTGCATGAATTTAAGCTTTTTCCCCAAAACCTTTCCTTGACCCCTAGTTGCCCCTTTCCCCCATTCTGACATTATGGCACTGCCACTGAGTGTATGTACAGTACAGTAAATATTGCACATCACGATAAATTGTCAAAATGCAAATGTAAGCTACTACTTTTAGGCAGCAACTTGCCATGATAAAAGTGAGGGTGACATCATTAAAAAAGGTATTTTGCACAAGTCTGCTCTGTTTCTAGTTCATGGCACCTTTACTGGAAGTAATTTTAACACTGGTAAAGGTCCATATGGAAACCCACAAGGGGTCCTAAAATCCTTTCAGGACTTGTGTACTGATAATGAACTATGGAGATCATTGCAGAATGGTTGAATGAGCAGTCATCCACTTCACATCTTGAGTTCACCATGCAGTACTGTACACATCAGAATGTGTATATACTGTAACACATACTGCATGTACATCTTCTTACAGTTTTTTTTTTTTTGTTTTTCATCAGCCAGGGTTAAAGCAGCTTGTGCTGTTTGATGAAAAAAAAAATAACCTTCGTCGTTAATCTTCAATCTTGCTCTTCCATTTGATACCAACCCGATAGAAATCCTTCACGCCCGGTTTTTTCCGGTGAAATTTCACTAATTAGAGCACTAATTACAATAGAAAAAAACTTCATCTACTTTTTTCGGCAACTCTTATGCAAAGACAACGGGCTCTTATCTCAATTTGACCAATCACAATGCAAGAAATGAATGACGTAAAATTATGCCTACCCTTTGACACAACCATGTACGTATTGCCAATATATCACACATGTTGTGTACATGCATTACAGGAGTCCTTTCACAACCGTTCGGGCCCAACACAGAATTCACACGTATGTAACCCAAAGATTGTTTTTGAATGCCAAGCTACAGCATCAAATCAAAGAGAAAATGAACATTATCTTGAAACTTGGGACGGATTCAAATAGCACAATCAGCGACAAATTAAAAACTGAACGATGGAGCCGAAACAAGTGAATAGGAATTTGTCACTGAATCTGGGTTCACAAATGAAACGAACGAATTGCGCAGCCGGTTCGATGCGATGTGCAAATTGGACACGTAAAGGCCGTTTGAATAACGTATGTATCAATTGACCGAAATTTCACTGTCTGTTTTGTTTACGTTTTGCTTGACTCCTTCTCAAAATGACCTTCTGAATATGCATCAAATTCATTGGGCGGAGCTAGAGCAAGATAATAAGGCAGAATAGCGTTTGGAAACCGTTGAAATCTTTTCGATTTTTTTTCGAATTTTTGCTCATTTTCGGAGAAAAGACTAAAGTACGTTAGTTTTTAAAGCTTTTTACATTTGTATGGAGTACAGCCCATACATTTGATTAACACTGGAAACGTAAAAATAACAGCATAAGCTGCTTTAATTATCACCCTCTGCAGGAAGTGGAGTCAGTTTAGGCCTACAACCTGCAAAGACTTGCCTGTGTGATATGTGCAGGTCTGAACACATAGACCTACAATGTCTAAATGTTAATATTGCTTCCACTAAACATACAAGTGTACAATGCAACTTTTCCTACAGTACAACTTTATTTCTGACTGACATTTATTACCAAACCTTAATATGCCCACTGTTTGCATGTTCATATGTTATTAAAAGACAAGCAAATAAAGCACTTGAAGATCTGCTGGTACTGTGAGGAAATCTTAATGTTTTATGACCATTCAGTTTTTCTCAATTTGCAATTTAAAATTAAAGGGCAAGTCACCCCAACTTGAAGTAGTGTAGTAGACTGTCCTGTTTCATGATTGGCTGCTGACAGTCATGTGACTGCAGTTTTTCTCCTCAAATATGACATTAACTACAAAAAGTGAACTACAGTTTTACCTATTATTAGATACTTTGAAGAGAACTAAAAAGAAAATTGTGAGATTTAGCTGTTGTGTCAAAATAAGTCTGGGTGGAATGCTCCCGACCTTTAAACTAGATTTCACAATATGCCTCGTATGAGGTGTTAAGTGCATTAGTAATTTAATTATTTCATGTAGACATGCATGCAGGGCTGCCAACCTGACAGAAAGAAAAAGAGGAACACCACCTATGAGCATGCTAGAGGACACCATTCAGAGGTTGGTGTCCAGGACCTGCCTCAGGCCCTCAAAAACAGACTGGTTAATTCCATGCCAAGTCTAGAATGCCTGCATGCAGCCTGTCAGATTTCAAACCCCACCATAACATTGGGGACCCTGGTTAATTATACACTTTAATATGCATGCCTTCACACAAACTTTGTAGGGCAGTCAATTTGCGATAAGTGAACTAATCGTTTAATCGCATCATTTTGCGATTACTCGCATTTGCGTATGCATAACCAACCCGTGTAGTATTATGTGTAGATATCAGTAACAGGCCTACATTGTACATATATGCGTGTGTATCCGTGGTATAGTAATTTGCAATCCCTCGCCAATACTGAGTTAGCGTTGGTACAACGCACACATCCACCTAGAAGCACACTCCATTTTAACTTTTTATCCCCTTTATGGTTGGTAACAAAACATTTTGGAAGATGCCATTTTTAGAGAATTGCTTCCATTGGAGGTTGATATAGATCGTTACACCACACACCAGTCGCTAGATGAAGTTTCAGTACTTCAAAGCAATGATCATTCACAAAGTATAGGCTAGGCCACAATACAGTATCCAGGGCGAAAGTAGCCAACGAGCCCCCTAGACAGCTGCAGGACAGACTGCGAGATATTTAATTTTGACACGTGCCCAATCTACCCATTTGTTTCATTTCTAATTTCCCCCCTACCACAGCTTTTGGAATTCCTAGCCCAATGGACAAGTAATAAAAAATGGATTTGTCAAAGCCTGATGGAGCGCAATGCAACAAAGTCTCTGATTCTGACAATAGGCCACTATAGCAACTACACTTTGATCAGCGTAAAACTTATACATGTACAGATAATATTTTGTCTGAAATCCTGTCTTTGACAGCTGTTTTGCAGGAAGATTGATAGTTCCCCCATAGCTGTAAGAGAGAGCATTCCATTAGGCTTAACCTGACAACTAATGGCAGCAGGTGTTTTGAGGCAGTGAATAGAATTTAACTGGTTTCAACACCTACACTTATAGACAATTGAATGTTTGGACTTGCAACAGGTTTTAGTCTCTGATATGCTGCTACCATGGAGATTATACCCTTCTGAGAGTTTAGAGTGCTTTCACATCAGGTCTCAATGATGTCTATTCACAGAACATTGAACAATGCCAGCAGGTTTTCAATTTTAATTTTTTTTTCCAAATGTAACTTGGAAGTTTCATTTACCCCTTGCTGCACTTTTTCATTCTATGATTGAAGTAGAATACTAGCATGAAATGAAAGATCCAGGTAAAATTTAAGACATGCATCACCAAATGAATACCAACTCTGATTTTACAGACATTCTGTTTGCACAACAATAGGCTGTAATTTTTTTTTCTTTTTTTTACCTTTTTAAACAACTGCACTAAACCTACACAAACCAAACTTACATGGATTTCACTGTACATTTGTAGCACATAGCAAACCAATTATAATTCAGTATGTAATACACAACCAAGATTTTTTCATACATTTGTCTGTTATATTGAATTGCATGTAGTTACTTTAAGATATTAGATTCCTATGTATACATAAAGCTGTATAGTATTACAGAGTGCAAACAATATGAAATCCAACTTCATTCAAGGTTGAACACACAATAACCTGCACACTGAAGTCAACAGTACTGTGTATGAGCAAAAGCATGCATTGCATGGCTGATACGATGTAATGTGAACTGCAGAGGATTACTGCAGTACAAACTACAAAGTAGACCTGCATGTCCATGTGTGAGAAAAATTCAGTACAAATAACATAGCCTAAAGTATGACAAGTTCTTCCTGTACATTCAGTAGCCTACCTCAAAACAGTGCAGATAATGCAACAGAGTACTGCACAAATTACATGTACTTTATGGCACTGTATGTACATTTCAAATCAGTGAGTGCTTTTGCTGTGAAGCATATATATACTGTATAGGGCAAATTAATTTACAAACAAGGCCAGTAGTTCCCCACTCACTCTTGCAAAAAAAAAGGATGCCTTCTATATAACTGCAACATCAGCAGGCCCTTTGGGCAAGGGGTTAAAGAATGTGCCCAAAGTATTTCCTGCCAGTCCTAACATGCAGGTGCATCCCAAGAGAAGGATTGGCACAGTCACTGCACATGAATTGCATCTAAAATTAACTTCAACTTGAAATATTTGAAACCTTATTTTACCTTTTTATCTGGTTGACTCCACTAAACACACTCATGTAGGTATGCCGTTAAATTTCATCTCACCTAATGCCAGCCTACAGGGAATTGTAGATCTAACAGTTAATTGTGTCCTACGCTACATGTCATTCAAGGGGTATATGTACATTCAGTGAACTACAGCATTGGGGTTAGCACACACCCAAAAACGATGATGAAAAGTTACAATAAGTCCAGACTTTCCAAAATGGAAAGAAAGCTAGCAGAGCTCCGAACATGTGTCCGAACTACATGCAGGCAATAAATTGAATGCGCTGGAGAGATAAAGACTAGGGTGACTCCAAGGCTAAGAGTCTGCCAAATGGATATTGTTAGGCAATTAGACCTCAATGTTCTTGGTTTACACTGGTATTAAATTCATCAATTGAAACTTTTTTTTAGGTTATGAGTACTGTACAGTTTGTGGGCCACCTCACTGTAACGTTGTACCATGTGGCCATGTATGTTGAAAGTTTTGTTCCAGTTCTTTTGCAAACCAGCCTGCCACCAAAAACAATGGTGGCATTACAGTACCTGTCACAGTCCATGTTTTCATTCCCTACCCAAATTTCAGGTGACACATGGCATAATGCAAGAGTGTGAAGCCTTTTGACTTTCTACTATCAAATCCTTTTGTGCTGAAGTGTATAAGTTCTCACATGTCACCTCACTAACTGGTTGCATTATGTTCTAGGGTGGCTAACATTTGTGTTGCTTAGCAACAAATGCCACCAGCAAAATCCGCAACTGAAGTAGGCCTATATTCCCCTAGATTTTCTGGTCTGGAGGTAAGTAGGAGTCCGAGCAGTAAGTATTGTGGCTTGCAGTCCAGCTGAGGATTAAAAATTTTGATTTGGGTACATACCTCACTATAATTATTTAGCCCCACTCACATAATTTTCATCACTTCATAAGCATGTTTCAAACCAGGCATGTCGGCCAAAACTAGGCAGGGAGCAGGGTTTCTAATTACCAAGGGGAATGGGAGAACTTTATTCTGAAAAATCATGACATTTGTCCAAGGAAAAAAAAAAACAAAACACAGAAAAACTTGCTTCCCAGAATACTTATGAAATGTGCAGACCAACAGTAACTGGTGACATAAAAAGAAATACAAAATCCCACCTTCCAAATGAAAATGACAGCACAGTGCCTTCTCAATTTAGACCCAAATCTGTAATTTTACAGCAATTCTGGGTCGGTGGTCTACTCTACCAGCATTACAAAATTCAAACCTTTCCTTCAGCATCCATAAATTCACACAGATACAACAGAAATGGGTTCTTAGTTTCAACGTGGTTTAGAAACAAGTTTTGAAATTAGCCAGGCTGATACTGAAAGTTCAACGTTCAGTAGGGAGTATGTTGTTGGCAACGGATTCACTCATGGAAATGACTTTCTATTTCCATGTGTAGGCCTACACTGAACTGAAATATTTACACAAGTCATTATGTTTGTTGGTAAATGCCATCAATATTTTGCCATCTTATTATTTTAAAGGGAGGTGTACACTTTTCTCAATCCATGCTAGCTAATTATTTGTTTCTTAATTGGGCAATCAATGAAGTAATTTTTAAGTAACTTTTTTTTTTTTACAAGAATCCTGAGCATGACATTCATGAATGCACTAACCCATATTATGGTACTTATTATATCCTACATAATTTTCATATGTATTGAGGATAAAGAAGCAAGGTCTTTGGATACGGGGGAGCTTCAAATTATTTCCCAAGAGGAAAGAAAAATTTTCCACAATTTTCCTATACTTTCATTTACAGAAGAGGGCAATGTCTTCCAATTACCAAAATTTTCCCACACTGAGTACCCAAATTTTCCAGGAAGGAGCTTCCCAGCTTCCCAACTTTTTCCCCCAACCTTGATTTTCTTGGCCAGCTCCATTGCTCACCTTTTGGTTCATCTCCAATTGTGTACAAAAGCAAGGTACAGTAAAATGAAATTAAGATCAATGCAACGATCCTGTGCTGCTACAGGAGTGAAGGTTGGGTGGCATTGTTTGCAATAAAAAAAATCAAACGTAATATTTTAATAGAGTGTCACACCATGTCCCTAGCCTGTCAATGTGCCATTCATCCATTTCTTCATGTTTGAATTTTTTTCTTTTTTCTTACAATTTTTGTTGACATGTGACAACCTACATTTGCTCAAAGATAAACAATCCCAGGGCCTATCTTTTTTTTTTTCACAGGTGAGAAGCAAAACTTCAAAAAGTGGGCAGCTTTTCTTCTAATAAGCCTGACACACCTCAAGCAAATTTGTTTGAACAATTCCTCTTTCAAAATGTCTAGTGTGGGTGAAAACTTTCTTTGATGTTTTTCCCTCCACCCATCGCTTCACAATGACAAAATACTGTACAGTTGGAGATAATTAAGGCGCCCAATTGAAGGTGGGTGCATAATTTGCCGCTTTGGTTCTTCTCCTCCGGTCTTCCTAGTACTGAAGGTTTTAAATCTTAGCTAGAAGTTGATGTTTTTCAGTTCAGTTTCTTTAACCAATTGGTTTAAGCCAGGCTGGCCATGCGGTCTTTTTTCCAGTTGTGGCTCACTATCTTGTTTTCTGAAGAGCAAATGTTACCTGTACATCAAGCTTCTCCCACTGTTAAATATTAAGGCCGATTCAAGTTTTGTCCTTGAACAGGGCTGTGTACAGAGGAAAATGTTTCACTATTTTAGAATGCATAAACACTTCAGGTAAAAATTATAATGAAACCGAGATGGGCTTCATCTCCTAAAAATATTAATATTAAAAAAAAAGGATACTTTGGGATGTTGAACTCTCAAATGTTTGTGAAGATGAATTCAATATTTCTGGCTGAAATGCAAAAACTTATTTATAGCCACTGTAAAAGAAAGCTAGCTTTAGAAGTTTCCATACTGTACTATTTGGAATAATGGGATTGTACTTTTTCCATCTCACTACTATAGAGTAGTATTAACTCAAATCAATTGGTTGGCCTAAGTACTTTGTTATTAAAGTCGTGGTGCTGCAGACTTTTGACAAGAAAGACTTTGTACTGATACAAAGTTTAATATCAGCTGTTGATAAGGAGCTTAATTTACCTTCATCTTTTGTCAGTCATATTTAAAGGGCAAATATACATGTACAAGTGGGTAGGCCTACTGTAGTGTATTGATGAGCTACAAAGTACTGTAGTACATACAGCTTACTGTACCAACCAATTTTTTTTTCCAATGCATTGATAAGTCTGCATGATCCAATAGCAAAATTTGAGAAATGAGTAATGTTAACTTTTGTTGGGAAAACATCATCTTGCCCCTTGTCCTCCCCTTCAGGCAGTTAAACAAACAACATGCAGAAACAACCTGGGACATATTGCTTACCAGTTCCTTGCAAAAAAAAAAAAAAACCCAACTACACATTCAAGCCCTTCAAGTTGCAGGGAATGGGCATTGTGTAACCTTACATCCGATGCATTAAAACATGTCGTTTAGTGTTTTTTTATAAAGCCATTTGGAAGAACAGTATGATTTAACATGTAATTTGAATGAATGCCAATGTGAGTGTGTACATGCACGTGTGTACAGTATACAGTACATGTGCACTCCGCTCATGTGTCACTCTGTGGATTGTTTAATTATAGTTCGGTTCGGGGCAGAAGTCAGCTGTTGGAAAACATTAACTTGTGCCCTCGGGGCCCCTCCCCCATCCACAAACCAGATCAATGCCCCTGACCTTCAGGTCTAATGTTGCATCATTCATAACAGCTAGTAGCCTAGAGTTAAATGCTGGGAATTATAGTGAAACATTCAGTACTAAAATGATGTGGTTTTCAATTGTTCAAGAAATATTAGTCCCACAGTCAGAAGCAATAAACATTTATGACAAACTTAACTGGGGAAACAGGGGGATACCATAATTCAACACATTGAATACCCATATTTGTCAAACTGCTCCCCTGCCCCAACAATCTTCTCTATATGGATTTACTAAGTTGAACAATTTGAACCTTATACAGTAGGGCTAGGTTAATCTAAAATTCCCTAATTTTCCAAATTAAACAGATCCATAGCAATATCAATTCAATTTAGGAAAGGTGAGGAATAATTTGGCATAGGCCTACACAGTCTTGGGGTTACAAATGTCAACTGCAACTACATATTCCACATAGTGTAAAAATACCTTCTTTAAAGTGTATAAAAATTGGCAAAGTTGGGAAGAGTACATTACTTTAAACTCTATTACAACCTCATATTGCCCTTTAAACTCAGATAAATTGTTAAATTGTGGTAAAACAGGGTACATACACAACAAGTCAACGACAAAAACGATCCAAAGACTCAGACTGAATTACTATAGCATGTCCTAGGCAAATCCTGGAAGAACTCCATCTGAACATAAAGTTCTTCCATAGGAAGTTTAATTAGAAGAGGCTTGCAAGGTTAAAAAGCAACAAAATTTTCATGTAATTTTAACTTCCTATAAAACACAGTAACACAGTACAGTACAATACATTGAAATAACAAAATGGATGCAGCCTCACAATTTGCAAATAATATCTCATAATTTGTAAAATGTTTTGCAAACAAAGTTGTGAGTCACACAAGCATGTATCTGGGGGGCTTGTTTCACCCAAAATATTATTAAAAGGTTGAATAAAGTAAAAATTTATGACCACACAGTTACTGTATGCACAAAACTGTTGTCAGCTATGAACACTAAAAGATTTAAAATTGGAACATTTTACATTTCAATTGGACAGAAAAAAAATTGACTTAAAATTTTCTAGTAACAAGAATTAATCACTTGTAGAAGTACTGGAGCTGGGCTATCCTCCAACACAGGTCTATCAATATCAATTGACTCAACAAACCAATGCAAACATTAAAGTAGAAATGGCATTTTCTTGGCATATTTACAAACTTGACTGTCCATTTTCACGTTCTCTTCCCAATTTTTTTTCATCCCCTGGAAATTCAGTCAATAAGATACTTAAGCTGAACCCCTTATGTTATTTTAAGTGTTACACCTTTACAAAGAGGTCTGATTTGGAAGGAGAAAGTCCTGCTGACCCTATTTAGCAAACAGGTTATAGAGTTAAAAACATTTAGAAACCCCTTGCTCCTGGTCAGAGCTGGAAAATTCCCCAAAACTCCATGGCACCAGACAGTTATTGCGGGCAATAACGATATGTCAATAGGAGGTAGGGAGGAGCGAAATAGACTACAGTTTATTTCCCAGGACAGGAACAAAATTGCCCACAATTCTCCCTGTTGCATGTACAGAAAAGGGATCCCTCCTCCAACTGCCAATATTCTTCCAGATGCCCAAATTTCCCAGGAAGGAGCTTCCCATCTTCCCCCAATCATGCTCTTGATAATATTCCCCTCAAAATGCTTCAAGGTTTAAATTAATTGTACTACAGTACAAGTGAAGCTGTGATCCTACTGTAAGGCTGGATTTCAGCCAAGTTGAAAATTAAACTGAAAAACCTGTTTCTGAATGGTCGTAAAATATTACTCAGATAAACTTTTAAAACAGCAGCATAATTTATGACCTTTACTATTACACAAAACAAGGTCCACTGTTGACACAGTCTGACCAGACCAGACCTGCCAATCAAAGGTATTTTGTAATCATCTATTCAGCCACTTCACCCTTGTTAACTGGGTAAGAAATGAAGTCTATGCCCCTAAGCACTATTTAGTAGTATGGAGTAATTTTACACTACTTAGCATTGACACTTTGATGGACCTTCACTGCCTTAGTTCATTCATAAGCACTGAATGTACACACAACTTAAGTAACAGTCTGACACTTAGCCTGCAGTAACCCCCTAACTTCCTTGAGCAAATTTATTATTGTCCAAGTGTACAATGGCAATTTTTTTGAAAAAGTTCCACAAAGAACTTGATAAACACACATGCTCATTAGGTTATTGGATTTTCTGTTTGATCCCCTATGAATAGAAAACCTTATGTTCAAATAGACCTACAGAATTCTCTTTACAAACTGCAAAGCACTTGCTTTGAATTCAAGAATTCCCTGTGAGTGAACTTCAATGGGTGGTGGAGGGTATTATAAAAAGATAGATTTTCCATAGATGGCAATTTAAGCTAGTCCCAGGTCTGTCAAATGTAGGTTTGAGTCTGATGGGACACAAAACCCCTTCAACCAATGCGACTCCAAATGAATTCCAAGCCTTTCTTAGTGACTGAAGACTAGACAAAATTTCTGTCTTTGACCTTGTTAATTAGTTAGTTAGATAGTTGACCTTACTAAGAAAATTTTAATCTAATATGGCTGCAGCCTTATCATGTGTCACTTCAAGTAACATAAACCAAAATATAATAAATTTAACAACTGCAGAGAATAAGTTATCCCGTATGGCATCATATTTTGCCAGACAAAATGAACCAATTGCTATACAAATAGCATGTTTTGCACAAAATACATGGGGTTATAATAATTTTGTGAAAAAAGAAGGCAGAAACAGCAAGCTTCCTACACAAATTTTGAACATTAAATTATTCCCTGCAGCTATTCATTTCATTCCTTTTAGTAAACAAAACCTTTCAGTATCCTTGTTAAATCCTGATGCAGGTTCTTCCCAGCTTGTGTGCCAACATATATTACCACTGCTTTTAAACAAGAGCCATGAGAAAATTTTGTACATTAAGTCTCAGTACAGCACATATGTTTGAGGATAGGTGTTTTGTTTGTTCAAGTCTCCCCACCTAACAGGAACCTCTGGGGTTTGTCATTTAAACATTAAGGAAACAACTTGTTACAAGAATTGAAGAGGAAAAGATAATAATTCTATCACCATGGTTTCAAAATGTTTGTAAAACCTAAGTTACAACAACTGAGTAAAACACCTACAATAACAAATCTAGGCTCTTGCAAGTCACAGTTCACATTATGCAGCCTACACTGTCTGTATAGATTTATCCTGTGGACTACATTTCATGAATAGCAAGACTTAATGCTTTATTGCCCTGTTGGCGACCCCTTTTCTGAAGTACTGTACTGCAAGTTAAACTTTTGGTTGCCCTGTGTAGCTTGACTGTTGCCCATATAGAAATAAAAGTTGAAGGGATGAAATGGAAAAAGCATTACCTTAATGTTTCTGTTAGCCTGCACAGCTGCTGCCATGGCAAATTTAAATACTGCTTAAGCAATATTGAAAGTTTCACTTGGAACACACATACTGCAACAAGAGTATAAAGGGCCTAGTGTTTAAAAGAACTGGGAAACTTTCAACCATGGTAGTATCCATGTTTCAACACTGTGATGATTTGTCTGCAATGTACTGTAAGTACAGTGACATATAGGGTGCCCTGTCGAGCATGTTCTGCTGTGCAATGCATGGATTTTTGCGGCCTGTGCCATTAGTCAAAATGCCCTAATGCACCTGGGCCCTATATTTTTTGAGCCCTGAACGTGCTGAATATATATCATCACTTGATGATTTCCAATAGAAAGGTGCAACAAAAGCTCATTACGGATCTGAAAAAGCAACATAAACTCTAGTCTGAACTGACAATGAGAATAGGCCTGCCATGGCATTTTCATACCCCATGTTTGGTCTAACCGTAAGAGCATCCCCCTCCCACATGGAAGGCCTGGGTTCGATTCGGAGGTTGAATTGTACCAAAGACTCTAACAATGGAACCTACTGCCACTGCGTGTGATGCTCCACATAAGCAATGGAGTAGGGAAAGCAAGCGAGCCACAACTGGAAAAAAGGCAGTGACCGGCTCGACTTGAACCAACTACATCTAACTGCCTTGGCATTTTCATGTTTTGGTGTGCAAAATTAATTCACATTTTGTGAGTTCAAATAAAGATAACAGCATTTCTGCATCATGTGTAAACCTACAGACCTCTGCATAATATTATTATTTTTTAATTTGTGGGCCTATTCCACACTTGGAAAACAGTTCGCTGCCAAGTAAAGCAGTAAACAGCTTTGCAGTTTGCTTGCGAGCTGAGCTCACTGCAAGATAGTGTACCCTGCTGGGATGGACTGTTTGCTTATAGGCCTACTGATATGCCCAGGTCACACTACAGCGATATATCGGATTGGATTACTATCCGAATTTTGTGAGTTTTAGTTAAAATCTTCTCCATCCATTGTTGGGGTGAAAAAAATATTTGCCATATTTTGTAAATGATTGGAATGAGAAGACCACGGAAATGAAATGTAATTAATATATTTTGTGATGTCACATTGACAATAGCTTTCATCGGACTACAAGTATCCTATAAAAGCTGTCTGCGGATGTGACGTCACCGAATAATTGGTAAATTTTAGAATTTTGTGGTCCTGATGTATGACTCATATCTACACAGGTTGGCAATTGAATTGTTTCTTTTCGACCAAAGATGGAGGAGATAATAATTATAACTCATAAAAATCGGAGCCAAATCCAATCTGATATCGCTGTAGTGTGACCTGGCCTTCAAACTGCACTGCCAGTGCCTTAGCCTAAAGGAACTGGTCAGTCATGTACACTACTCAATCCTGCATGCAACTGAACTTTTTTCTTTGCCAATAATAATGTAGATGTGTGCACAAACTCCATACCATGTGATAGCAACTTTCACATGTCACAAATTAAAGCAACTCCCCTACCACAAGACACGGGGATACTGTCAATAGGAAGCTGAAACTGTAAGATAGGCCTATTTGTCCTTCAACCAAGTTCTAGGCCAGTTTTTGACTACTTTAAATGAAATTGATCAGCAGAAACTCAGCTAGGATTTACATGCACACCTGCCAAGCAAGTACAAGATATGGAACACAATCCTTGAAAACTCAATGGAGCATTTTCCTGTTCAGTTCAGCTTGGGTAAACAGCTATTTTTGCCTCCCCAGTGACTCCAAATTCCAAAAGTTATTTTTTGTGGGAGTTGAGCCAGACAATTACTTGTTCTTACAGTAGCATACCACTCTGTGGAATGGAAGGTTCCCTTTTGTCTTATTTTCCAAGACACAAAGGGGCAACGAGGGTGTAGCCAGTGAGGCGTTAACTGATTCTAATGAGTATCAACTTAGATAAGTTACCCTGTACAAACCTCCTAAGAGATAAGGTTGCTCATGCGTGTGGTTGTCGTAGCAATAATAGGGGAGTGTTCACAATTGGAATAAACAGAGATCATGCTGCACTGTGATATGAAATAGCCTTTGGGGAAATTCATGCAGTTGTACACACAATTCTTTGGTGTGCCCACACTGATTAGCATACCGATGAAGGGGACCCAGTTAACAGACATTTTGCTGGCTGATACAACAGCACAATCTGTGGGACACCTATGCTGGCCAATAAAACCATGGAAGTACACTTACTGTACTAAGTATACTGAACCATACCTGGGAGGTAGTACTGTACTTGCATGATAAAACCAACATTTACAGGTTAATGACTTTTAAAACTGCTTGTAGAAGCGATATCGCAGGAATTTTCAAGTAGGCCCTGTGTATACATGTATGCAGGTTACATGAGGTTTTACGGCACAGTTTCAACATAGTGGTTGAAATTGGGCCAGTTGCAGTCATTTTTCTACTTGTCTGGCATAATGTGGCTTGTTTTCCCTGTACCATAGCTTATGCTGAGCACCTAGCACAATCTAGTCAACACTTCCTTTAAATTGAACACCAAATCATGTCTGCCCTGCACTTAACTTTTGGAGCAATTACCTCCTTAGGCCTACTTTTCTTTTTGAATGTACTGTACTCTGCCCTGCAGATGTACAGATACAGCTTGGAGACGGCCTTCATTAACCACTTCCTCAAATGAGTAGCCTACTAAACATTTTCAGAGAAAATTGACTTTACAGCAAGGTGTAAGTATTTCATTTTTCATGCAAATTAGAGCCAATATATGACTGCTTTTGAAGGCAAAACTTGAAGAGACATATGTGCAAATCCTATGATTTTTTTTAAAAAAAGGAAGAGCCAACTGTTGTACTGTACAGAATATCCATCATTCTAGCTCCATACATTTCATGAAATTTCTAAAAAAACACACTTCAATCAGGGAATTTGCTAGACTCCCTGTTTCAATGCAACTGCATGCATTTCCCACATTGGCTGGTACCGCCACCAACACTGATCCCCTTTTAAAGGGTTGGCATAACAGTATAAATTTAAATGCAGTCTACAGGATTTGCTCTGGACAGTTCTCTATGTGGGCTCTATTGAAAGACCAAATTATGTTAATGATTTTGTTTTCTTTTTTTCTGAAGAAACTACCAATCACACCCACTGGGCAAAAATTCATCAGAGTGTGGGAAACACCTGAAATATGATCACAATAATTAAGTAAATTTTGTAATCAGTTTTAACATTTCTTTCATAATTGACCAACAGATGACCAGTGCATATGAAGTACAATGCTAATTTTACACTCATTCAATACAAGCTTGCTCAAATACCATGTGGCAGTATTAAAGGGGTGCACTGTCTGTAAATTTACTTGAAGTTCACTTAATTATCTTTGCCGTAAAAGATTTTTAATCCATTCTTTTAAATGAAACAAGATGCAACCTGCAAAGTGAAGGTAATGCTACTGCTAGACACACTTAACAAATAGTGCTAATCAATACATTATAAAGCCAGCACACTCTCTTTGGGTGATTGCCTTTTAAATTCCCTGGTAAATTCATGTGGGTCAGGCTCTTTCTAAAGATTAAATCCATAATTAAGCCATGTACACAGTAGCAAGTGGAGCCACCCTGATCATTGACTATTCAGCTAAGCTCGTTAGACTGTGGGTCACTAGTACATAATGGGAAAAGATAAAAGGATAATTGAAGTGTTACATAACCAAACTTTAAAGAACCATGTAAATAAAGGAAGTTGATTTAACACAAACTGTGTACACACTAGCAGTATCACATGAGAGACTTAAGGTTTAGAGCCATGAGAAGTAAAGAAAGCATTCTGTGCAGAAAGAATCCCAGTGTTTCTTTTTCTTCTTGACAGACAGCAGGTGCAAAGGTTTTGGACTTTGACCTATATTGTGGGGTAGATATGTGTGTTGACAGTTTCACCCAGAAGTTGTTCTAAAGCTTTGAACAAATTGTGTATACTGCACAGTGCATTGTCCTAATTTGTTGTTCATTCAGGCCTACCAGTGCACCACTTGGAATTTTAATTGCATCCTAAATGTCTTCCTCAGGAAGAAAAATGACCTATTACGTAGACAGAAAGAACCAATATAAAGTTCACACTCACCACAGGTCAATATAGGAATTACTTTGCTCAAGTCTTACAGTACCTGTTGCATGTGTTGTTTCTTTTACCTGAACACCTTATGCCTATGGTGAATTTTTATTTTCAATCTAGTTTAAAAATTTTTCAGAGGTTGGGAGCTGTTGTTCAATTACAAAGCCTTTCAAAATACCTGGGCAGGATCCAATGACATTTGCACATTTTCAGGGCTTGTAAGACATCCAACTTTTAAGATCTGGAACCACATGATGTAAAGAAAAAAAAATCACAATGCACAATTAATGGGAGGAAAATGTTTTAATAACAACTCACCAGTTATAATAACTGATAGTTCAGCAGTCGATTCTACTTCCCCAATGCTATTTGATACCACAACTGAGTACTCCCCACTGTCAGGTTCCTGGACATCGGCAAGCACTAACATAGAGTCATTTCTCTCGGTGTATATCAGAATACTATCGCCATTTTCAACTATTTTGTCCTCCCCCTTGTACCAAGTTACCTCTGGGGGAGGATAACATGAAAACTCACAGTGAAACACCACAACATCGCCAGCATCTACTTCAGTGTCCCTAAGTTCTCGATGAAAGCATGGCTTGTATTCTTTGGGCTTTGCTAAAGGACTAGCAGCCCCACATTGGCGAGATGTGATTGTTATTTCCATTGGCAGTCCCATATCCCCTCTCATTATGACCTTTTGGAAGGACGGAGGTGGAGGAATATCTGGCAAGTCACCCATTGCTTCCAAAAATGCTCTGAGTATCCTACGTTCTTTGGTTTGAAATCGCCAATATTTTTAGACAATTGATACGTACATGTACAGGGTATGTGAAAGTGGAGAAAATATATACTGAGCAAACTTTCTTCCAAGTAGAAAAATAGGCACAATCCTTGTATAAAATTTAAAAGGAGTAAATTTTCTGAGTGTTTTTAACTTAGGTATCTACAGATGATTTTCAGCAAGGCACAAAATATTAACTGTTTACAATGGCTGTCTGGGGACTTTGGTTACCTTTCTAAGTCCATTATTGCTTTGGAATGTCCTTCATACATCCTCAACACATCTTTGACCTGAATCAAGACAAAGGATCGCATTCTCAGCTGCGTGAACTGTTCCAGTCAAGCCTACCATTAAAAAGGCTTTAGGCCTATGTAACATACAGACTTTTGCATGTTACTATTGTTAGGGGTACTGCTGGCAGTTCAGTAAGCTTGAGGGCTTGACTTATATCACATAGCCTACAGTACACAAATTGTGCCACTTTTCGACAGATATGATAACTTTTGACAATTCCAACTTGAAGTACGGCTAGACCAGGACAAAAGAAATCTAAAAAGTTTGGCCAATTCTGCTTTGGTATTGAACTGAATGCTGATATCAATTAACTTAGGCCTATGACATCAACTGAATTGCACATGAAAAAGAAATTGCAAAATTGGCATTGTTTCTTGGAAGTTTCCTTTGCTGTTCCCAAAACTTGACCACAAGAAATTCACACGATCAGTTTAGACGTTCGTTCTATATGGTGCCTAACGTAAGGCCTATCCCATAGAGTGCTGTAAGTTACAGAGGGCTGTAAACCCAGGTAAAGTTTAGCGTTCACTAACTTATGTTACTAAATGACACTCAGCCTACTCAATGTTATGCAATGCAACTCCGGACTAACCTATAGAACTAACGTTAACGTTAGGACAGTAACAAAAGTTTATGTCATTGGCATTTACAGTTTTAAGTTTGGTCTCCTCTAAGATAAACGAAATGCCATGTAAATCCAACACAAAATTCCTTGTTCCAATCCTGAAAAATCCAAATTCCAATCCTTTGATCCATAATCCTAGGTGTAATAATCCAATAAATCCATTCCTTTGGTCCCGGTGGCCTGTCCCAACCAACACACGTTCACACACACTGCTCACACAACACAGACTACAAGAACAGTGCACCTAGCCTGAGGTATCTGTTCAAATGCATTTACAGGATGAACGTAGGCCGATTTGCTACAACAGTGAGCCTGTGCATAGCTACGTACGTAGCAAGTGTCGGTATGTACATACACTCAACATGTGTCAGACAGATTCGTCCATTTTGATACCAAGGGGTGGTTCTACCACAAACTAGTATGAACCCAAGTAACTTTGCCACGATAATGCCTTACAAGATCGTCTTATCTCATTGCGTTTATTTTTAAATGAATATAGTTTGAAATAACCGAAAAGCAAGTAAAGCTTTCAAGAGTCAAAGTATAAGACTATCTTTTGGGTAAAGGAAGTTATATAACACCCCCTGCAAAAAGGATGGTGGGTAGCAAAAAATTTTACTTTCATTTCTGAGAAACCGAAGTTTGTACTATTACGTCACGTCACAATTCCACATATTGCAGGAACAGATAAGATCATGGTTTGAAAGTTGGTGGGAATTTTCAAGATGCAACGAATTCAGAACTCGTGGATAGGGATAAGTTTCTTTGGCTGAAGGAATTACAGATATATTACCCCACACGAGTTAGCAAAACCCCAGGTAAAGAGGTTCCATAGTTTCTGTGAAAAAGCCATGCTTTTTGGCAGTGTTCTTGGTCAGTTGTTTCTTGCAAGTTTAAAGTGTAGTTACTTAAGGGTTCAAAGTAATTCTCGGGTGCGTGGGTATTGTAAAAAGCTGGAAAAGCCTTTTGCAAGGCTTGACATTAGGAAGTTTAGTTTCTCCCATAGGGTTGTCAAGGAGTGGAATTGTCTGCCTGATTTTATAGTAAACTCCCGTCAGTTCACTGATTTAAGGTTAACATGGACAAGTTTTTCCATGACTGTGGTAGAATCTGATTGTTTGGGTCTGTTGTCAAGCTTTGGTGGTTTGACTTTTGATTAGGGTTTGGACTTCAGGGCATCTTATGGGGCCTTGGCCCTCCTTTGCCCTTCAACCTGTTATGTTAAATAGTTGTAAATAGTTCAAGCTTGTGGTCTGTCTGGTCCGGTAAAAACCAAATTTCCTTGAGGAGTAGGCCTACTTGTTTATTTCTTTTCGGACAGTTTAAACATCGGTGGGGCCCATGCACAGCTGAACAATTCTTTAAGTGTAAAGGTGGAGGGGTTAGTCAATTCAGTTTTATGTCCTTTGGGGGCAAAGCTCCTTTTTGGGAGCCATAATTCTTTGGGAGTAAATGTTTAGTTTCATTACTCAGCTCTTTGTCAGGGACTTGAGGACAATTTGGAAAAGGGAAAAAGGGGTATTCCCCCTGTGTCACCTACTGTTTAAAACCCTATGGCTAATTAAGTAAATGTTTTGGTTGAACAGGTCTTCACAATGTATGGAACATTTTGTGAAAGGCCATACTGAAATGTATATGTACTATACCTTTTCATTCCTTCTCATCATTCTCAAACATTATTTGAAGAGTGAAATTAGGCATGGAAGGGGGGGGGGGCTTTGGTGCTTCCCAGTGTAAGAGCTTCCTCTTCAGGTTTGGTTTTACAAGTATTTTAATCATTTTAGTGTGGCACAATCTCAGTCAATTTTCAACAACATTGGAGTTCTAGTGTATTTCAAAACTTTTTCTCAATTCCTACCAATTTGCTGGATATGACACTTATTATTGGCCTTGGATAGTTGAAAGTAAATATTATTAATAGCAACAGCAGCAGTATCCACAGTCTTGTGTCTCTGTCAAGTCAATGCATTTAAATATTCCTTCTTATTGCTGTCTAACTTTATGGCTTAAAATAACTGTTTTGTAACTTTTTAAGGGAAGGCCTGTTAGCAGGGCGAGGTAAACAAAAACCTTGAAATCCCCAAAACTTCCTTCACAAAAATACAGCTGAGCAGTGGACACAAAGTTACCATATTTTCTTTCAGCAAGGTTTTATACCTTTTGTTTTCATTCATTGCTATGGCAACCTAAAATAAAGTGCAAATAAGGTGTGGCTAGCAAATATATCGTGACACATTGTTAGTCATAAAACAATCCTTTGAATCCACTACAAAATTCCAAGGCATGTTTATTCAGAGCATTTATGATACATTTTAGTTTACTCACGTAAAGGTAGCAGTTTGAAGGAAATTCAGGATTGTCAAACTGGTGCTAGCCTTTGGCATCTGAATCAACAGTGACAACTGAAATGTACACATGCATCTCATACTAACTGATAAAGCTTATTGTGTACAGAGAGCAAATACTTGGGGTTAGTTAGTTAGATAAGATTTAACGACACACCAACGCGAATGTGTTTTATAGTGTCATGCAGTTCAAATACTGCGCAAGTTGTCCCGTTTAGTCTTCTCTTACGACAGGCAGGGAATATACCATGGGTAAATTCTACTACCTCAAGCCCACAGGGGGACAAATATTTTGAAACAGGAAGCTTGCAGTTGACCCAAACATTAGAGAATTCTGCCCCTTGAAGTGTGGACGACATGATCTGGCCGATGTCATCTCTTGACCAATATTTTAACAATAGAAACTCGCAAACAACAATAGGCACTCAATGGACCATACAATGTCCAACAATGTGACTTTTTGTCAGTTGTGTAAGAAGCAAAGATTCCAAAGACATGACAAGTTTGTCCAGGTTTCAAGGGAGCTCAATCTGTAATGAAGAGTTTTAGATGCATTCATTTGTCACCCATACCCATCATTTTTCTGGTAGTCTACAATACTACGGCTTTCAAGGAGTTGTATGCTCACCATGATATGCCCTGAAGAAATTCACTTATTACTATGTCTGGATAAGTTAAGGATCATTTTAAGACAGTTGTGGAAGTGGCTCTCTGAGGGGGCTCTCATAGATTGCTCTCAGAAGGGGCTCTCAGAATTGGCTCTCAGAAGGAACTCACAGGAGGGGGCTCTCAGGATAGGCTCTCAAGAGGGGCTCTCAGAAGGGGCTCTGAGAAAGGGCTCTCAGAAGGGGCTCTGAAAAAGGGCTCTCAGAAGGGGCTTCTCAGACATCTATACACACTACACAAGTTTTTGTCAAGAAGTCAAAAAAGGGTTGGGCCCGTAAAGTCACTGAAAACACTCTACACCTCAGCTAAAAGAAATGTAGGAATGTTGTGGAAATGATGGGATGAAATTCTACCAAAATGTCCAAAAGGAAGGAAATGCAGGAGTCATGTCAGATCTTCATGCAAAGGTTATTTTCCCTTATAAAGTCTAAAATGAGAGAAAGGTCTGCTTGCAAATTTAAAGGATATGATGGAAAAGCAAGAAATTGATTTAGGTCTCATGAACTAAAATAGCCAATTCTAATTTGGGATACCAGGATACACTATTGAACTTAAAAGAATCATAGAATTTCCCTTTAAAGGTCAAGAGCAGTCACCCCAACTTATTTTGAAGCAACAGCTGAAGGTCACAATTCTCTTCTATTTGTCTTCAATGTATCTCTCATCATATTTTATGACTTAGGTATTGAATATTCAAAGTAAACCAAGCATTTACTTCTAGTAGATTTCACATTTGAGGAAGAAATATGTCACATGATTCTCAACAGCCAATTGTGAAACTGGACAGCCAACAACACCTCTTCAAGTTGTAGTGACTGCTCTTGCCCTTTAATCTTCTCACACTCCATTTAAATGCTACCCTTTCGTGGTATTTCACTCCACACTGAGGAGACACCCCATTAAGTAGATTAGAATGTTTGATAGTTTGGCTCTATTATTAGCAGAGCACTTATCTTCCTCTGTGGAATGTTTAAACTTAAGATAAAGATATGATCTTCTGGAATGTCAAACCACAGAAGCTAAGCTGAAAATAAATAGCGGTGGCACCCATTAGTCACCTTCTAACTTCCTACTAAATACATGAATGTTCCAAGGCTGCAGAGAACATAAGCTATCTCCATTCAAGTATAAGCCAGTGCTACATTTTTAAAATTTTTGGGAGACCTTTCACACACAATTTAGAGGAGAATAAACAGACCAGCCCGTTAAATGTTACTGGTCTCTTCCAATGGGTCCTTCCTCTTTCCAACTTGAAGTGAGGCAAACAGACAACTGAGGGGGAGATAAATAGGACCAATAGCCAGAAGAGAATAGGATTAAAAGGTGTCTATTCATGAGGCTGGCTTGCATAAGAACTGGCTTCTGCCACTGCCAGTATGTACAAATCTATCCATCCACATTGGAAGTTGCAGATAGTTGACATAGACATTTAATGCACTCACTCATACTTAAAGGAGGCTCATTGAACACACATCAAGAACTAAAGGAGAGTGTTCAGAGGTCACTACCACATGACAATGCTTATAGTTAGCACAATGTGTAAAGTTTCTTATCCTTAAAGAAAAAGTAAGATTTTGAATATTTTGGTGTCCTGACTTGTAGTAACAATTTTGTGCATAGCCTTGCCTGATTTCAAAAAGTATCTGGTCACAAATTTTGAAAACCAAATTGAACAATTACGCACTTATTCCTGAAACAGTTATTTGTATGCAGGATATGGGGATTTTCTAAGTCTGACCATTTGTCATTGTGAAGAAAACTTAGCAGGTTTGGAAAAAATTTGTTTAATTCAATGAACCAACTTAATGAGCCACTTTAACTGATCCAGGTGCAGATATGATTGGCAATGTGAAATCAGTATGTCAATCATTGCCTACTTATTGAAAAGGCACAGTTTAAGGGACACTATTTGGTGTTGAGGGAGGAAGGGGGACAACGAGGATTTTGCGAGCATGTCTTTGCCACAGCAAATTTTCTCCAATTTGGGGGAAGGGGAGGGTGTAATGTCTAGAGGGTTCTTGAAACTGCATGAACTGTCTAAGCATTCATTCTAGTAGACCTCAAGGTGCAAATCCACATTCATTCTTCTAAGTATCTCATTTGTTTAAGTTAACCACACTCCTGTTAAGAAAAAGAAGCAAGTTGGTAAAGAGATACGAACAAGAATTGCATTTATGTTGAAAAGGACATTTTACAACTATTCCGTCCTCAATATTAATTTTGACTACCAACTATTGTTTAATTTGTGATTCACTAAAATCAGGAGGCTCTTTAATATTCAGCTTTAACAACAAAATTACAGATAGTAAGTAAGCCTTGACCATAAAAATAAGCAATCTTCTCCCCTACACTTGTGTTTCACATATTAACTGGTAGGAAGCATATGAGAGTGCTCTCTACTGATTTTCACTTGGCCTGGTATCTCCAGTGGGAGTCAATCGATCTTGTGCATGAGCACCAAAATGAAAGGGTGTATCAAAAGTTGAGTAGGTTTGATGGAAAGATACCAAGATAAGATTTTACCAGGAAGTTAAGATAATCAATTTTCACAAACTGAGATGATACTTTCATCATTTTCTGTTTTATAAACAAATTATTTAATTTGCATGTAGAAGTGGAAGATGTAGTATGAACAGCCAGTATACATGTGAATATTACAAACAAGTTCCTGACTGAGAGAAGGACATCAGATAACTTGTTTGTTCCTCATACTTTGCAGATAAATAATAATGCCAACATAGGAGAAGACAATGAAGAGAAAGAAGGAGACAGACAGACAGATAGACAGACAGACAGACAGGCAGACAGACACACAGACAGACAGATAGAGAAGATAAAATATATACCTACCTTGAAACACTTCTTACAGGAAGAGAAAAAAAAATACACTGACAACAGACCCAGTTTACATTTTTATTTCCCTTCATCATTTATATATATGTATATATTTTTTTTTTTCATTTTTTTAATGGAGGGGGATATATTTTTTTTTCATTTTTTTTATGAAGGGGGGGTGGGTGGCTGTGAGAGGAAGGTCCCATAAACTGACAGAATGGTCAAAACATATGATGCTTAAAGAGATTCCCTTGGGCAATACAGGAAAGGTTATGTAGATGGCCCGATTTCCAACCAATGGGTTCAATAAAAGAAAACAATTTAATGGTATACCTGGCATTTCCTGTGTACATAGGACAATCTGCTTGTATCAACACAATGACCTCTCATAACAAATTCAGGCCAAATGTTAATACGAAACTGTTTTGCTGACAACAGATGCAAGCTCATTATTTTCTGTCAATTTTTTTAATAGGTGGCAAAATCTTCTCAATATGACATTTGTTATATGCACTACATGGAGATATGTTCTCCACTTCCAATGTTTAATTTAAACTACATTTATTTCATCCATAATGGAACATTCTTTTGAGAAGAACAAAAGTCTTCATCTATGATTAACGAAGGAAGAGCCCTCTAACCAAATTTTGCTTTTGTGATATTTTGCACTTATGTTGGAAAGCCAGATACTTAACTTAAAGACAAAGGGCTAAAGATTTATAACTCCAAATTTTAGACAAAAATAACATGTTCTCCACTGATCCGATTTTTATCTAGGAGATCCCAAGTTGGAGGCTGTGTTCAGAAAATGTTAGCTTGAATCAATCATGAATGTAACTTAAGCTAGCTTTTTAATGACTAGGAAGATACAAATAATTCTGATGATCATTACTCAATGTTGACACTGATATTATTACTGTATGCTCAATTAAAAGGTTTGAAATGGATAGCTTTGGTCGTGTTGGCTAAACGTTGTTTCGGTGCAGATTTTTGGTTTGGGTGCTAAAACATCTTTGCACATCTTGTGCGGGTGACAAAACAGCTAATGGAGAACACTGCAGCATTCTTTCCAGAGTCTGCATCTTCTATAACTACATGAAAATCACAGCAGCCTGACCAACTTACCAACAGCGTTCATCTGGCCAAAGATAGCCTCAGCACCTGGCTGGTTGCTACGGTGTACAGTCAATTCATCTCCAAGTCGACGGACTCGAGATACATCTTCCCCATGGTCTTCAATGTCACCAACAAGGAGCTTGGAGAAAACAAATGTACATTGTCTGGTTAATATCTTGTGAATGAAATGAACCATACCTCAACACTAACTTCATAGAAATGATGTGGCTAGCTTCTTCTTCTTTCAAAAAAGCCATCCACTGATATTTACAAGCTGATTGATGCAATCTCTTTTAAATGCATTTTACTCTGATATATGTAACATGAATTTACTATCCTGTGTACCCTGCACATTCACTTGTAGCAAAGCATTCCTTTGAACTGAAGGGTAAACAACAAAAGAATCAAAAAAAAGAAAATGAGGACATTTTACAAAGTTTAACAAAAATGGGATTACATGCCTTGTCTTTTAGCTTGAATGTGGGGTGAGACTCTTCAGGCCTTTCATCACATTCTCACTCACATAAACCCAGTTTAACTAGAAATCTACAACACACTAGGGGAGGGTCTGTGATTGAGCATCCCCATGTAGGTAAGTACTCAAATACAGGGTACACTGTCAGACTGTAAACTGTGGAGAGGTTACACAACCATGGGCCCATTTCCAAACAGCAATTACTAAGACTTATGGAATAGAGTTTTGGGTGTGTGTTGACATTTGGCCACAGTCAAATGACACTGAAAAAAAAAAAACAAAGAATGCCAAATATATATCCCACAATGCTTTGTAATTTACTATTTGAAAAAAATGTCTATGGGATTGAACTTCCAATTCGTAGTTGTGATTTATAAACTTTAAACATTCTAGCTCAACCTATTCCACGAGTCCATGAGCAAAAGCTGCACACCACAACCACTTCTGTACCATCAATAAGCTAGATTTTGACATGGACCACATTTAATCAGTACAAGAAATGAGCCGGTAGCTGTATCACATGACCTACCAGGTGATCTTGCAGCTGCTTGCTTGCCTCATCTTCTGTAACACCAATGCTAATATCTCTCTTCATGATGCCCTCAGTTTTGTCCAGCCAAGCAAACAAGGTTTGCAGCTCTGTCCTGAACTCTTGTGACTTCTCCAAGGCGTTGTCCAAGTCAAATTTCCTGTCGGCAAGCTTGTCTCCCAGTATCTGGTACCTGTCGTTTATGTCAGCCAGTTGTCGCTGGGTCTCTGTCATACCTAGAAAACCAATAGACAATTCATTTTTACCATTTTCACAGACTGCTAACATTTTTTTTTTCAACAAAAGAGTATTTTTTCCCTCTAGCAATATCTACAAATATTTCTTTTCAATACATTTTTTATCCAGAAGTTCTTAACGGTAAAATCTTGCTGCAGTCCTGCACTCTCCCACACTTTCACCATTGGTATCCATTACAAATACTATCTTATAAGTAGAAAAATTCCAGGTCCCTGCACCAACTCATAAATATATCTACATAAATTCTGTAAGCCTATCAAAGTCCCTTCATTTTTTTAAAGGTTGCATTTTTTGCATAATTATTGCAATTCAGCATTTCTTATCAATTTTGATTTAAATTCCAATTTCTTCAGTTTTGCCATGAGATTGCCCATTCCATGGAGAATTAAATCAATTTAGTACAGGAGATATTGTTTATTCGAGGAATCTCATTTGAACAAAAACTCTCAACTCACCATCATCCAGCATGAATGATGGTTGTTCTAGCTCTGATCCAATAGAACTTCTCCTGGATCCAGTGCTTCTGGTTTCAACACTCCTGCTGTCAGACATCTTTGACAGGTAATGCCTGAGTAAAATGAAAATAAATTGGAAAATGGTTAATAATTTTAAAATATTGGTGAATTATTTGTTCATTTAAATACAATACAACACACAATATACAATATTATTATTACTATTGAAATAAGTGTATATCCATAAACTCACAACATAGTATATTTTACTATGCTGGCATTTGTGAGTATGTTTTTGTGCTTGCACTGGACATAGGAAAAAATTTACATTATGCATCTAGAGCCAGTTCTACTGGTTTCAACACACCTCCTGGCAGTTACATGAGTTTTACAGGCCAGTTTCTAACCATCTACAGTTTGTCAGACATCTTAGATAGGTAATGCCTGAATGAAACTAGATCGACAAATCTTTCCTAATCATTTAAAAAGTTTTCATTAAGTAAGTCCACATACTCACAACACAGTAAATTTGACCATACTTATATTTGTGACTGTGTTTTTTGTACTCACACTGGACAAAGGAAATTTCAAAGTATGCCATGAGGGCTGATAAATGTAAAATTGACTGGAGGTGTCATAATGACAACTGATAGTTAGGTTAGTAAAGATTTAGACTTATGCCTCAACTTATACCTATGGGGGAGGGGGGTGGGTGGTATCTTGTCCCTTTTCCAGTTAACTGTGGGGCACTGTACTGTGTCCTTGCTCCTCTCATCATGAAGTTTTATAGGCTGTAGATAGAACCCAGCATGAAATGCAAACCCCAGACTTGACTGAGAATCAAGATTCTCTAACAACTAAACCACACACTTGGTCACTTGATGGTAAACCACATAAAGAACTGCTCTCTGTAGGATTTACCCTTGAATGCACCTTATTGACCCAGACACCATATGATAAATACTGATGAACTGTACAAGTTTAGATTTCTATATTACATTTAAGCTGTTAGCATCTAATTATTCTTTGAGGCAATTGACACTTACTCAAGTAGGTTAGTTTGATGAGTTAGTTAGATAGATAGAGTTTTACGGCCTAGTTTCCATCCTTTTGGTTCAAGTAAAGCCAGCCAAGGCCTTTTATCCAGTTCTGGCTCACTGGCTTGTTTCCCCTACTCCATTGCTTATGAGAAGCATCATGCACAACGGCAGTAAGTTCCATTCTTATAATCTTTGGTATGACTCAACCTGGGAATCAAACCCTGACCTTCCAAGTGAGACGCGGATGCTCTACTCTTCAACCAAACACAGGGTCGGTTAGTTTGATGAGATTTAATGACACCCCAACACAAATGTGTTATTTACAACATCAATCAGACAAAGAGTGATGGTCTAATATGGTTTAGACTCTTGCAAAAGTTCAAATTCTGTTTCCAATAGAGTTCAATCAGAGTGCCAGTCCTTCCCTTAGTCACATCCTTTACAGGCAGGAAACACAGTGGGAATATCCTACACCCCCCAGAACATGGGTGTGGAAGAGGGGGAGGGTACTATTTTAATTTAACTTTCCTATATTGATAACTCTTTTGTTTTCTTTTCAGATCTTTGCCTGACTATGGCTGACCAATGTAAGTGACAAAGACATCAGTATAATAGACATTTTTTTCCTATCACTTGATCATAACGAAAGCAAGCATAGGGAACAATAGTTTAGTGAGATGTTGTGACAAAGTAATGGTGAAAAAGCATCTCTGCCATCAGAACAAAGAGGACTGAGGCAAAACTGAGAACTTTTACCATCTGAGACACAAGATTATAGATAAGTCATCAGCCTAACTTCTACTTAGTCATTCTGGAAATGATTTTAAGCATTGGGAAGTGAGTGAATGGTATACGGATGTAGGCTGGTGTTTGGGGAATGACTAGCTCACAGCAGTCACAACTCTGAAACATTTCCTGTTTTTACAGAATCTTCACAAATTATTTGAATTTAATAGAGTTCCTTTCCCTTTGATTGAATAAGATAAAGGTACTTCCTCTACGTGGGATATGTATAAAGGTTAACACCATATTTCATGTATGTGAAAAATGAAGTCCTGAGTGGTGGAAATGTTATGTTAGTGTACCCATGAACATGACAAATAGGTGGACTGCATCAAGTTTGAGTTTTATGACCCAGTTTCCAACCTATTGGTTCAAGTCGAGCCAGCCAAGGCCTTTTTTTCCAGTTGTGGCTCACTGGCTTGTTTTCCCTACTCCATGGCTTATGTAAAGCACCAAGCACAATGGCAGTAGGTTCCTTTTTTTAAGTGTCTTTGGTATGACTCGACCTGGGAATCAAACCTGCACCTTCAGCGTGTGAGGCGGATGCTCTATTAAACCATTAGACCAATCACATGGTTTCGCTATTTAAGGGAAAATGCAGTCACCCCAAATCTGAATTGGTAGAGTGGAATATCCTATTTCATGAATAGCTTTTGAGAATCATGTGACAACACTTCTTCACACTCCATTGTGAAATTTACACTGCAGCCAATGCCTGAAATACTGTAAAATATGCAATATCGATGTCCTAAAATATGCAATATCGATGTCCTAAAATATGCAATATCGATGTCCTAAAATATGCAATATGGATGTCCTAAAATATGCAAATATCGATGTCCTAAAATATCATGGTAGATACTTCCAAGAGAAGTGACAAATTTTGTGAGACTTAGCGGCTGTTTTTAAATAAGTCTAGCTGCTTTTGTACTTTTAGCTTTTTAAAAACATGAGAATTTCTTTTTGGTTCTTTCATTTTTTTACTTGTCATTTTTTTTTTGGGGGGGGGGGGGGGAGTGGGTGTTTGGGGCTGGGAGGGGAAGGGTTGCATACAATTTCAATACGTGCAATGTTAAAGGCCATTCATCGTGATTTGGAATATAACCACTCTTTACACAGCTTAATGACATGACCACTTGAAAGAAAACTTTGTCAGTATAGTAATAAAACATAGACAAAGGAAATGCTGCCTAACACCATATACTGCACAAGTACTTACTTTGACCTTCTTACAGGGGAAACCTTTGATGATGGTAGGTCAGGATCTTGAGAAAGACTTTCCAGGGTCAATCCTTGGTGATTGACCTCATCAATTCGGTTATTGAAGTTTTCATACTCATTTTGTAGAGGCTGTAAGAAATGAAAAAAAAATCCATATAAAATATACGTATAAATATATGTGACCCGTTGTTGATCTTCCAAAATTAGGAACATGTGTCCACGGTCTTGCAAAATTAGACAGTGTTTCCACAATGATACCTACAGGAAGGGACCACAGCTTCTTCTAGTCCCCAGCAGTCAGCAGACTATGGACCAATGGCCAAGTTAACTGTATCTACAGAGCATCAAATGAGCTCCACAGCTGTGCTGGTGCTCTATGCAGAGTGGGAGGAGCTTGGTTCTGTGCTCAGTGCTCAGTTGACTCAGGTTAACTTGCTCAGTGGATTGCTTGTGGTCACTAGGCAGTTCAGAATATTCAGTTGGAGCAGAACAGGTGGAGTAATAATTTGCATACTGCCAAGGACTAGACAAAGCTATGGTCACTCACTTTTATAATTGCAGAGAGCACTTGACAAGCTTCAAAATGATACAGGAGTCATCTAAATGTATGGAAAACATGAATTATTCAAGCTATGACAGACGATACTTTCCAGAACTTTGACTTTTCACAATATACAATAATCTGAGGAAATTAGAATTTTAAGTTTCCATGTTGTACATAAAACATGAAATACTAGTAATTACAATTTTTTGAACAAGTTTTTCCATTTTCCTGTACAAATTATTGAGATATAATATTATGAAGAAAACAATTTTTTATAAAAGTGTTATTGTCCCACATTATTTTGGATTCACCTGCACTATTCTCATTAACTACATGTGCAGAATGGAAACATATTATGGTCCACACCAGTATCTAATGTTTTACTTTTTATTGAAGCAAGTCTACAAATATTGTGTAAAATTCTGAAAGGAAATCTTCTGGAGAGATGTGCCAACCATTCTTCAGCTGAATCCAGTTGATAAAATAGGCCTTTAGTTACAACACTCAGTTTTGGGTCCCCCTGTCTGGAGCTCATTTCCTCCCCCCCCCCCAACAAAAAGAGGGCATGGGAATATCCATGCTGAGCTGTTTCCCTATTCTTAAATGAAACACATTGCACCTTTACAACTTGGCTGATCCTGTCAAAATTTTCACAAAATAAATGCTATCACCTTCAAAACAATCATACATACCCACCTCTGACCCTTTTCTTGGAATGCAATTCAAAAGTAAAAGGCGATCTTAGAAATTTGGCCCTATCTTTTTAAATTGAACGAGAAATCCCTTTTCTGTCAGCTAATCAGAAATCATACGGAAGTACTACAGGAAATGAATCAACAGCTGTTAGACAGATTGAAAACAATAAAACGCTGACGAACCTCACAACTGTTCATTTGTTGTTGAATGGTATCAGGGTCGATGGCAATAGGGGGCAGTCTATCCATTCTGTTCTCCATCCTCTCTAGCCATTCCACCACTGAGCTCAGTGTACTGTCAAACTTCTCATGTGCATCCTGCCTCTCTTGAAGTTGTCTCTCTCTGTGGAATATCCAAAGGAAAAGTGATGGAAAGTCTGATGAGCTTAAGGCCAAGGAACAAAGACAGTGGTTGCTACAAACTGAAAATGTGCAAAATATTTTACTTTCTTTCATCTAAATAGCAACTCCCCTAGGGCAGAATTCAAGGACAGAAAGAGTGGGGATCTAGAAAATGATGGAAGCTGACCACTGGTTCAAGGAGCTTGCACATAGGGGTTTAGTTTGCTGAACCCTCTTGCACTGACAATTTTTTGGATGCAGTGGAGGGGGGGGGAGAGGAGGAATGACATTTCCAGTGCCTGTTGTATTTGCCTTATGTAACCTTATAAAAAGTTCAGTTACCTGCAACATTCTGTTCTTTAGCTGTGATAAATGTTTTGAAAACACATTTTAGTAGTAACTGACATTTGTCAAATGACCCTCCTAACTAAAATATTCAATTAGGAAGACCTAGATTACCTTTAGAAAATGAATCTCAGAATAAATGTGTCACTGACAATCTCATTCAGCCATACATTTGTAGAGTTCAACAAAACCACAACATCTGCCAAGTCCCACCCACAAAAAATTAGCTATCAATGAAACTTACACCAGTAATATGACAAAATGAAACAATTCTTGTTTTTTATTCCCCCCTCAACCAACCCCTCAGCCACCCAACCCCCCAATTTGCACACTTAGACCAGAAATATAACAAAATGAAAAATTTGGTAATTTTGTGAATTCACCTTCTCTGCAAGAGGGCTTCCAAGATCTCCCAGTTTTTGGAGAGGTTAGAGATAGTGTCGGACACTCTGGTGGTATCTGCTGCTTTGGGGTCACGTGTAATCTCACTGGCCAGTCGTTTGGTATCTTGGAAGATATACCTGTACTCCTCAATCTCCTGTTTCATTTCCTTTACAAGAGAGAAGAAAAAACCAAGTTCCATTCAAAGCATGAACAGAAGAACTCATGTCAGATATCACTCAGCCACACCATGTTAGGGGTCATGTTCACATCAACAGAAAAGTTTACTTTGCAAGTGCTGTAGACTAGGGCAATTACTTTATGGTACTTTAGCTGGACATTTAATATCACATGAATATGTTACAAAGTATCGACTGGATACACAACGTAAAATTTGAATACAGTTTCAAATGTGGTTTAAGTTCGTGTTTCAAATACAGTTCAAATCCAGAGCAAATCCTTCCATATGGTTACCTTTTACAACAGGTAGGAAATACTGGGGACATATTCTTCAACCCCCTGTCCACAGGGGGACTTTTTTATTTGAAAGAATCCTTCATGTGGTTATGGATTCCATCTTAACGTTGGTAGCTTGCAATTCAAAATTTAAGCTCAAACTGGCATGTTTTTTCTTTGGAAAGACAGCATGGTTGACAGTACTGTACATTGATTGTTCAAGGATGAAAAGCCCACTGTAGCATAGACAATGACTGAAATCCTTGAACCACAGGGAATCAAGCTCTGAATTTACCAAATGGATTTGAACACTGGATCTGTCTAACCTAGTATCAGCAAACATGATCTCATCAAATGGACCCTAGGCTTAGATGAAGGCTTGGATGGGGTTTAACAGCTCAGTTACAGTTTCTAACCTATTGATTACTTAAGTCTTGGGTTTGATCCGGATATGGTCAGGAGTTGAGCCCTGGATCTTCTGGCTGCAAGTTGGATGCTCTACCAGCTTGGTTATGCAGTATGTCAAGAATGTTTGAACACTATTGTGGAAGTATACATTATTGAAAATAAAGAAATTCATGCAAACTGTCTTTACTTTTATGAGTTTACCCAGCTAGGTCATACCAAGCAGGGCCACAACTACTGACAGTATAGGGTTTCAAATTTTAAGGCCAACATTTAAGTCCATGATAAAATTTGTGCCTTTTTCACACAGATTTTTTCCAGTTTCCCTACTGCATGGGAATGCTGATAACACTGGATCATTTAGCCATATGTGGCATTTAATGATTCCAAAAGAATTATGGTAAAGAATTGAAATATTTACCATTAATTTACTTCCAAGTTCTAACAAGTCCATTCTAGAGAGTTCCTTAGCTTCCAGTCTCTGAATCATTGGCAAAAGCCAGTCCTCAAAGCTATCCACATCAATCTGGAGCTTGTTGATCTTCTCGAGAAGTTTGGTAAGGTATTCACCAAGATTGTGAGTGCTCCCAGCTATCTTACCAAAACGAGAGTTGAGCTCATCCAGCTTGGCTTGAACGTTACGAGCCTTCTGTGGATCACTGGTCTTGATCAAGGAGGCTGCAGCTTCATTCACTGCATCCACAGGATGCTTGTGGCTGTCAATGTCAGTTTGGACGTACTGTATGGATAAGATTAATGACAATGCCAGATAAAATTGAGTCAAAGATGTTAAAGGCCTGACTTTCTCATGCCAAACAGTACCAATCTCCTAACAATTATCTGAAATTCATCCTCATCCAGACACAATCTCAGTTCATTGCCCCAGGGCGAGTATAGAATAGCTCAATGTGTATTAAATCAAAACACTCTCAGTGCAGTTCATGCTGTGATATAAACTTTGGTAGTCTGCATTGCTTGAATTAGCTGCCAATCAAATCAAAGAGCTGAACGAATTGAGAATTTCTGTAAACCCCTAAAAAAATTGTAGTTTGGAATGAGAGTATCAGCCCTGAAGCCTTGTTAACCAGGATTGTTGGCCTGGGGTCTAAAATGTTATCCAAACTGTCACAAAACAGATTAAACTAGACAAAATTATAGGGACATGGCTAAGCTCATTCAGGCATTTCTGGAATACCAAACCTACCGCCAAAATTGCAGTTACCAAATAAAATAAAAAATTTCATAAGTTAATATTTTTTTTATTCTTTTTCATAAAAGTAAGACATTTCAGAAATAAAAGGACAATTTTTTCAAAAAGTCCCTATAAAAATGCCAACCTTTTGTTCTTGCATGAGTTCCAATAGTGTTTCTTTCTTCACAATGATGGAGGCATTCAAAACACGGTTGGTTGCCTTTTCTGCTTGCTCCACCCAACGAAGCAGGCTGTCCAGTGATTCTTGGACACTGTGTGACTGAGCGAGGGCGCTCTGCAGTTGGTTGCTGCGTTCAGCAAGTTTGGCTTCCATGGTGCTGTACTTTTCTGACACATCGTCTACAGGAGGGAAACAACCATGAACTTGAGACAAACATTGTTGCAAGTAGTCAAATTTCACACTTGCTAGATCTATTGATTCTTGCATTTAAGGGAGGGAGGGGACTTGGTTCAAAGTTTTGCAATACAATTAGGTAGAAGGGAGGAATGGTACTGATTTAACTGAATTATTGAAGAGAGGCTATTGGGGTGTAGGTTGGAGCCTGGATGTGTATTAAACAGGTTTCCTTTCAACCTGTTTATAATCATCTGTTTTTCTCTGTTTGTAAATGAATGAAGTATTGCCACATAGAGGAGCCAGAAAAAACTTAATACTTACGGACATCATGAAGCACAGTGTCTTTAATGGCATCCTGTGATTGAGCTAGCTCTTTGCCATAGTCCTTCATCTTGGCCACATCTTTGCTGTGCAGGACAATGTCATCATGCAAGGCCTTTAAAATGTCAAAAAAAAATTGATAAGCCATTGAATGAATATCAGTATGCTTTACTCCTGAACAAAATTTAAACTGAAATGATAGTGTAGATTGCCAAACTTCTGATCACAGTAAAGTTATCATTTTCCTATCTAACATTATTTCAATGATTACTTATTAACAGGCAGTGATACTCAATGATATGGGAAATTCAGTACCATGTCACACAATATTGAACAATGCCCTACCATTGGAACAACTGGTTGCCATACAGTGCAGGCACCTAGGATCACCGGCAAAACAATTATAGAGAAAGTGTGCATGTTTGCAGCAGTCAGGTGGTGGAGTGGGGTGAGGTGGGGGGGGGGATGAGAGGAGGAATCTCAACACTCACTTCAATTCTCAAGGAGACTGGCTGGTGAGTTTGCTATTCTTCACACTATCTGATGTGACAAATATGTTAGAAAATTTGCTTTTTCGCTCATTGCCCTACCTACATCCCATCCTCCCCCCTCCTATTGCCCCCATCCACCCCCCCCCCCTATTGACCTAGATACACCTCTTACCTTGACAGTTTCCATCTGAGACTGGATTACATCTGGTTCAGCAGCAACAGGTTCTTGCACCTCTGATTCCAGTTTTTGGTATGCCTCTGTGATCCATGGTATCACTGTATGAGCCACACTGTCATATCGGTGGTGCTTGTCAGCAAGGTCTTTCATCTTCTTGTAATGTTCTCTACCTTGGGCCTTCAAACGAGTGTAACGATCATAGACATCGGCCAGTTCATCTTTGATGATGTTTGACTCTGGAGTTTCAGCAAAGGTTCTGTTCATTTGAGAAGGCAAGTTCTTGGTACGGAAGTCAATCAGTGCCTGTTTGTATTCCTGCAGAAGAAAATATCAATATGACAATAACTGGAGAATTCATGGAAATCTCACTCTCCAACAAAAAAAAAACTCTTTTTTAAGTATCAAACCAACATATTGACAATCTTCTAATTTTTATGAAAATGAAAGGGGGGGGGAGGGGAGGGGAGAAAGAGGGAGGGATTTTACCCACCTTCTTCTGGAAAGGAGGGTACAAATCCCCCTTCCCCCCCCCCCTTCTAGCAGAAACACTGCTCCTCCCCATTACACCCACTGACAAATGTTAAACATTTTTCCTATGTTGCATCACTCTCCCATGACACCAAACAGTCTCCCAGGTTACAAAATATCACTCATATTCATCTCATTATTTCTTACCTTAGAATTATCAATCAGCTTCTGACCAGCACGATTGATAAATTTGAGGTCACCCTTGTGGTCATTCACATCCTCAATCAGTGACTTCTCCTCTTCTATTTGCTCCTTGAGGCTGCGGTAGTCTCTTCCCGTCTCTCGCATCAACCTCTCATGTTCTCTTTCAGCCCCCTTCAGCCACTCTTCAAATTCCTCAAACTCCTCTCTGTATTTTTCCAGGTCATCCTGTGCAGCTGTGAGTTTGTTCAGACGTGTGAGGGACACCAGGTTGACTACATCCATGCGTTTTTTGAGACCATCTCTGCCCTCTTCAAGTTCACGTTGGGTACTGTGGTCCAACCTGTTTCCAAACTCTCTCACCAACATGGTGATGTCATTTTGTATCTGGCTGACTGGCAGTTCATGGGCAACAATATCTTCTCGCAGGTCCTGCAGAGAAGAAGGGTTCCAATTTTAGTTTTAGTTAGCTCAATGGGATAAAACAAGATACCAATACTTAATTTTAAAGCACATTTGTGCGATCAATTCAAATTATTTGTCTCTGTACAACAAACGTACATCATGCATGATGCACACAAGTAATTAGAATCAATACTTTGAACACAGTTGTTGAAAAATCCTGATTAAGAAATGAAGGATGGTTTGTAAAGTTGGAACTTGAAACTCAAAACATTCTTGCTTGATCACAAAATCTCCCAAAACTTTATTTAAATTGAAATTATTATTATTATTATTTGATTGAAATTGTTGCCTGTTTGCAAGAAACTTACATTTTCTTTCAAACCATAAATAATGCAAGCAACCAATTAAACAATTAGGTCAATCTTTAAGCAAAAGCAAAACATCGTAATTAAGGAATGAATGTTGCTTTGTAAATGTGTAACTCAAAATGAACAAAACATGTTTGCTATGTGGAACTTAACCTGAACAAAACATGTTTGCTTACCGAGTGTCTTTCCACCTGTGTATTGAGTGGTTTGATCTGTTCACTGATTGGCTGTTGTACTCCAAGCTTTTGTTCTGTTTGACTCATCCAATCAAGAAGATCTCTCAGGTTATTTCTTGCATCATTCAGTCTCTGGCCCAAAGTTGTCTAAAATACAAGAATTTTTGAGAGAACAATAGGACAAAATCCTGCATTCAAAGATCAATACTATTAAATGACAACCACTGAAAAAGTCAAATCATAATTTCATCTTTTTTAATAAAACTTCAAAGGTCAAACACTTGGTGGATGGTATGCTCCTTTAAAACCATACCAAGGGAAATGATACATACAGGATAATTACTTTTTAAAACAAATTTAACTGTATGTGAGCATTTTCAAAACTTGAAGGTTATGCTAACAGCTTTGGTCTTCCCTTCTCACATAATTTAGCTTATTAAAACTGGCTGAAAAAGGTGGGAACTCCCAGTCAATCCTTTTCAAGAATATTTTAAACGTTATACACTTGGGGGATGGAATGTTCATTCAAAATTTTTACAGGAAAATGCTAGATGTGGGATTGCAACCTAATTGTGCATTTTTGAAACTGGCATAATGTTCACAGCTTTACTCTCCCTTCCTCATATAACTTGCTTATTAAAACTGGCTAAACTTGTTATTCAAGTTCTCAGAGTCATTAAAGAAATTCACTTCACTTCAGCTGTTTAGAATCTATACTGATGTGTGCACATACCAATTAATAGGCTTGAAAGATTCCATTGTATTAAATTTTGCAAAGTAACCCAAATGCCAAATCCCAAATATGACATATTTTCGGACAACTTTGAAAAGTTCTCCAGGAAACCTGTTTGCTGTGAAGGTGTTGTTACATGACTCCTTGCAAAAAGTTGCAACTCTGAAGTAGATTGGGGTAGGTGTCCCCTCCCACTAATTGTGTACTTATTAATTTTTAATCATTTAATTAATTTTCACACACACCCTCTGATCCCCTGGCAGTAGTGAGTCATATGTACTTCTTGTTCACCTGAGTTATGATGCAGCTGCTCTATAGACAATACAGACAGTTAAGTGATGGTCTGATTTTAATCGGACATAACTGGGGTCCATTACCTTTAGTCTTTCAGGTTCCTTGCTTACCTGTATCATGGAAGGTTGTACACTGAAATGTATTTGGAATTCCTCAATTTCACTAAATATGAGGGTTTGAAATACATGTTGACAATAAATGAAGACAATTTTATGCTGACGGACCCCACTAATGGCTGCAAAGAGTCACTTAACACAAGCCCTAATCAGATTCATCTATACCTAAGGTAAGTGAGGTGCATAGAAGTTTTCAGAATTTTGCATCAAAGCAATCTAAAAGGTGCCGCCCAGGTGCATCATATTCTACAGGAAAATATGTGGAAGTCTAAAAATTGATGGCCAAATTGCATACAGGGGAAAGCATCAATAGAAAAAATTTTTGGCACTTTCAATGACATTGACTGACCTTGGATAGAGGTCACAGAATGTATCTTACCAATGATTAGCCATTACCTTTGAAGACCATTCCTTGAATTTTTTCAACATCAGAAAACTTGAAACCAAAAGATAACAATTAATGTTTTGGAGGCGATCATCATTTTCTTACCTGTTGGTCCCTCTCATCAGTCAGTCTGTTGATGGCATTTTCAAGTTCCTGTTTCTTTGATCTCACATTGGTGGAAAGCTGGTCATACTTGATTCTCAAATTGCTCTGTTTAGATTGAAGGGCATCTTGTTGTTCTGGTCGTAGTTTCTTACTCCTCTCCCTGATGAGTTGTTCAGCACCCATGCAGCTTTCAGCGACTGGAGCCTGGCTAGCAACAATTTCCTCTTCCACTTTCTGAAATTTGAATGAAATATTTAAAATATGGAAGAGCAACATTAATACCACAAATTGGAAAACATTGACTTAGATGTGTAAGTTTCTCTGAGCAAAGGCTGACTGACGTATTTTTAATGCAATATCTATGGTGTCACTGAGGGGGGATAGGGAATGGGGTAGATTTGGTTAGATAGATAAGGTTTAATGACCCAGTTTCCAACCAGCCTACTGGTTCATGTTGAGCTGGCCACAGCTTTTTTCCCAGTTGAGGCTCACTGGCTTGTTTTCCCTACTCCATTGCTTATGCGGAGCATCACTCACGACGGCAGTAGGTTCCTTTTTTATAGTCTTTGGTATGACTCGACCTGGGAAGCGAACCCAGGCCTTCTGCGTGAGAGGCAGATGCTCTTACCGTTAGCCCAAACACGAGGTCGGGAGTGGGGTGGAGAGAGGAGACAAGTGTGAGTATCAGTATGGGATTAAGACTGATTCCTTTTTTATAATTTTCAAGCATGACAGGTGTTTTCTTTTCTTTAGTTCTTGCTGCACTCTGAAAAAATCCAATGAAATGTATTTTGAGCACCATTTTTGGGCACCATTAGTACCTGCGGGTACTTCATAGGTCTTAAGCACATCTTAGTGGGCCAGCTAATGATGCACTAATTTTGGATATGTGGTCCTTTGTTTCATTTTGCCTAAATATTTAACATAAGCCTTTGGTCACCCTTTTGTTTGTACTATGTATAATTGCAGAAAGAGCCAATGTTCAATAATGTAATGCTTTCATCCTTTGTTTTCATATAGCCATGGGGCTAAACTGTACCCTCATTCATACTACTGCTTGGCTGTGCCAAGGCTCTAGGTTTTTCATTGGTAAGACATACCTTAAGGCTATTCAGATCACCCATCAGAGCATCAATATCATTGATGGAAGCATGTTGCACCACAACTGTAGTCTGGGAGAGATGGACCTCAGTATTCTGGGCCCAACTGAGAAGAGATTCAACAGGTTTGGTCCTTTCAGTGAGGGCCATTGCAGTGTCCAGCTCGTCGTCACGTTCATCGATCTTGATATCCAGAGCATTGTATCGCTTGTTGACATCTGACAACTGCCTGTGGATTTCTGTCTCTTCTGTAAAAACAAAAAGAAAAATAAACTTTTATTGTAGTAGCTCATAAGTCTGATCTGGTGAATGGGACATACTTTTACAGGCAAAATGTGCACAACACAGTTGAGATTATTATGAGATCAAATGACACACCTAACACGAATCTGTTATATGGTGTCAGCCAGAAAAAGCAGTAAAATTCAAATACGGCTTCAAACATGGGGAAAGTTCACGTTCAGCTTCAAATACAATGCATATACATTTCAAGTCCTAGCTTTAGCAAAAGTTAACTTCATTATCCCCATGTTTAAACAATCTCCACAACCAGATACAGTTGGAATTCCTACTCAGGAGCTTTCTGTGGCATAGTCTGAAAAATGCTTGTACTAATTCTTTGATGGGAAAACTGTGAAAATTATATTGACCTGAAGAGTACAAAGAGAGTACATAATGGTCAAATGAATGGGGAGATGGTATAACAGCTGATGAAAAAGTGAGAAGAGATATCTGTGGTAGTATGGAAGAAGGGAAGGGATAAGGTATCAATGAAAATGAAAAACAAACAATAAAAAAAAACAAACAAATTGGATCTAAAAATGCAAAGAAGAGTAGACAGATCAGGAAATGAACAGGAAAATTTGTAAAGGAAAGATTACTGGGTGGGGGCTGCTTCAAGGTGAGGGATGGAATAAGGGATACTTAAAATGGTCTGGGAGGGATAAAAATCTTGGCCCCTACCTTCAATGAGCCCACTAATGTCAGCATCTTCAAATTGTTTCCTCATCCTCTTCCTGGAACTATCCTGCTCTTTCTTGGGGGTGGAGCTAACTTGAGTGGACCTTCTGTTTGTCCTGGCTGGGGCTACTTGCCCATCACGGAGAAGCATATCCAGTTTGGTGCCAATCTCATTAAGCTCATCAACGTTGGGTCTGTACTCGTTGACTTCTTTCCTCATAGGCTGTTAAAAAATACATGAATATGTTGTTTTAACACTTCATTTCAAAAACTGTGGCTCCTCAAATCAAACTACTCCTGAAATAAGCAATGGAGCAGGGACAACAAACCACTGAGCCACAACTGAAACCACTTGGTTAGAAACTGAGCTGTAAAATCTCTTCTAAATAACTACAATTCAATGAACTTAATGTTTTTCATTGTATCATAGCTGTCATATCTAACCAAGGTACACAACAATGACATGTAAAATTTGGGTGTCTTGCCATTTAGCCCCCTTTTACTGTCATTCTTCCAATCACTTAGCAATATTCATCACCTTTTGAATGCTAACTTTCTAAATTGTCTAAAGAATGACACTTTGTGGATTATTCCCTAACAAAGTTTGTTTGCACCATGTAACAGTTTCATAGTTTCAATGTGACACATCACCAACTTTTTTAGATCCAGAATTGTCATCTAAGTCAGAAATGATAAAACAAGTTACCTTGAGGTCATCATACTGCATCTTAATGGTGTCAAAGTCCTTGGCAACAGGTTGAAGTGATGCAAATCGCTTCTCTGTGGTAACTAGCCAAGAGTTAACTTCCTTCAGGCGGCTGTTGTAGAGCTCCTGTGCAGCACGTCTCTCTTGGAGCTGTTTGTTTCTGTAAAATTTTGAGAAATGAAAATAGGACAAAAATAAAGGATGGTCTTGTAATAAATTTTTTTTAAGCCCCAACTACATGATCACACATATGCTTTTAATTTGTAGACTCAAGGTTCAAAGCTTTATCTTGCCTTACTATCCAGTTATTTATGCAAAGGAAATGATCGTGTCATTTATCAACCTCCTTCCCTCTCTCTTCCCAAGTCCCCCTTTAACTCCCTAAAGTCCCCACCCCCCAGTTCAGGACCGCGTGTTTGGTCTAACAGTAAGAGCATCTGATCTCACGTGGAAGGCCTGGGTTCTACTCCCAGGTCAAATCATACCAAAGACGATAAAATTGGAGCCCACTGCCTTTGTGCGTGATGCTTCACATAAGCAATAGAGTAGGGAAAACAAGCCAGTGAGCCACAAGTGGAAGAAAGGCTCGACTTGAACCAACAGACGAATTCGATTAGCGCTTATTTTTAGTGACTGTAGGCCGCCATTAGTGGAGTCCATCGGCCTTAAATCGTCTTTATTTATTGTTTACATGAATTTTAAACCCTCAAATTTAGTAAAATTGGTGAATTCAAGATACAAATCAGTGTACAACCATCCATGATAGAGGTGAGCAAAGAAATCAAAAGATTTATAGGTGACGGACCCCATCTATGGCTGACTGAAATCAGACCATCACTTGCTGTCCGGATTCGTGTATAGGTTGGAAACTGGGCCATAAACTCCATCTAACAAACTAGCTAACCAACCCCCAGCTCCACACCATATGAGATGGACATACCTGTACTCCAGGAAGTGTTGCAGTGTCTGCCAGTTCTCATCCACATTCTGCAGCATGTGTTCAATGGGAGAAAGGTCGTTGACCCGTCTCTCTTTTAGAAGGTCATCTGTGGACTGGTGGATACTGTTGTACTGAGACTTCCTACTTTGTTCTTGAGAGGCAATGGTCTGTTAACAAGAATGGGGGAAAAAATTATCTTCCTCCAATCATTTGAAAACATCAGGCCTTGAACTTCTTTTAGGCATGTGAGTGCAATGGCACACTATCACTCACCTCAAATCACCGTAAGGGGTGTAATTTTTTGTACATCTAGACGAGGAATCTATTCAAGTTTAATAAAACAGCACACCAACCACACTCCTTAATTTCCTGAAGAGTGTGATTTGAGACACACATGGAAAATCTACAGCCTCAAAGCTGGCAACACATGACACTACACTGCATAAATTTAATAGTGGGAAATTTGCATCTGAACAAATAAATCCCGATTTCCTAGCAACAACAAGGATTGCATTAGCAACAAGTTACCAATTTTGCTGTGACTCATTTTAAAAATATGACATATCTTCAAGAAATCAAAGGATTTCATATTTGAAAACATCTGTTAAACCATCATTACCTATGTAACATTTATGACAAAATCCATCAAAACAAAAGGATCTTATTCAATGGCCAGACCATTTTATAGATAGCAGTTACAAGGAAGTGGGGGAAGAATCTAGTATGCACTGTTTTGGCAACAATACAAAATGCAGCATACCCAAATTTTATCCCACAATACTTTGTACTTCCTAATTGGAAGTGGGTCTATTTATACTACCTCTAGTTCCACTGTCTGGTCTGCTAGGTCCATCCTCTGGAAGTCTGGAGCCTGTAGGTTCATCAGAGCTGGAAGAAGCCAGTCCTCAAAGTCATCTACTTCTTCCTCCAATCGTCTCAGATGATCATTGAGATTCTGGGTAAACTGGCAGCCATCTTGGACAGGAACGATCAGACGCTCATAACGTGAGTTGAGGGAGTCCAGTTTATTTTGAATGACTCTGGCCACAGATGGTTCACTTGTCTGGAGCAGTTTGCTAGCTGATTTGGTGACAGCATCAATGCTAGTCCTATGACTGTCAATGTCACTTTGTAGTTTCTGTTGGTAGTAAAATGAGGGAAGAGTAAACATGCATGATACTCTGAGAGGATACATTCAATTGATGTTTACCCCTACATCAGGTGGCATAACCCAGAGTACAGGTTGGAGCAATCAGTCTATTCTTAAGATATGTATCCACTTTCAGTGACAGCCTCCTAGAATTTCGGAGGTGAAGATCAACTCCCTGTTGTAAAATTAAGGAAACCATGACAATAACATGTTCAGTTGATACTGGGATCGGGTGATAAGTAGGGTTGTTAAGCTACTTGCAGAATGGTGGAGAATGCAGTTGATACATACTCAGTTCCCAAATAGCTGCCAATCGAAACATACCTTGTATTGCTGATTGTGGTCACTCAACATATCTCTCCTCATGGAAAGTACTGTTTTGTTCTCCAGGCGGTCAAGAGTGGCCTCTGCATCGCTCAACCAACGTAGCAGTCCCTCCAGATTGGACTGGAGGTCATGTGACTCAGAGAGGGCAGTCTGCAGTAGGTTGCTGCGATCTGCTAGCATGCTCTCAATTTCACTGTACTTTTCAGCTATGTCACCTGCAGGCAATAAAAATAGACAGAAAACTTTACAAATAAAATATGTTGTGGATGTTTTAAAGGGTTTCACTCAGACTATAAAAATTGTTGAATAGTCTATGAAGCCATTTCATTTAAATTTGTAACTTCAGTTTATCTTGCAAAGTTCCCTTGTAATATTTGCAGGCCTATGTGATTTAAGCTCAGAGTAAGTTTAAGGACATGGATTAAGTGTTCATGTCTAGAGTACAGAGACAACGAATATTGACACCCACTGGTTTAGAGAGAGGAGATCTAGAACCCCTCATGATTTCAACCATTAACCACAAAGCTTCATGTGTGTTGTTTAATAGAATACCATAATTGACAGGACCAGATCTTTCTACAGACAGAGAAAGAGTGAGAGAGAGGATGTAAAGGTCTAGGTCTACTTACGGATGTCGTTCTGAATGTCTTTCTTGATATCATCGTGAGCTTCAGAGAAATCTCTTCCAGATTCTTTGATGTAATCAATATCCTTGGCATGGATCAACACCTCATCACCAATAGACTGGAGGGAAAGAATGGGGAACAATGGAAAGTGATGATAAAATGGAATATGAGAATAAGTTACAGAAATGACAAATTGCAGTAAGAGTTTCACTTCTTCGTCAGTAAGTTCATTTCTACATGCAGTGTTGTCGCTAAGGTATGTAACTGGGATTCTTGCTCTCAATTGGCAAGTGTCACAAAGGAACTATATGTCATTGGGAGATTCCTGTACTGTTTGTTAAGTACTATCCTAAATCCCCCACCCTCGAAAAAAAAAAAAACATTGTGGAAGGTGGTAATTTCATGAACAAATTTTGAACACTACTGGCATCACAAAATCTAAATGGTCTACTTGCTTAACTTTTTATATGCTGTAATTACAATCATTTTCTACAATTGAATTCCAAATACACAGTAAACATTTTGTATGCTCAATTTTAAACAATTACCACTTTCAATTGCATTTTAATTTTTTATAATTTTGTAGGTATAGTTTTTAAAATCCCTGAATAAACAGAATTCACTGCTCTAGGTAATTTATTTAAGTTTTACGTTACAGGTTCTTAAAAATTCCTGACTGTAAAAAAACTTACCTTCAATTGATCAATCTGTTCCTGGACCTCAGCGGGCTCAGCTGCAATTGGTTCCTGCAGCAAGCTACGAAGAGTGGCATAGGTTTGTTCCAGCCACGGTAAGGTTGGGTCCACATTTCTGAGGTACTTCTGTTGTTTGGTGTAGATGTCTTCCAAGTGGTCCCTGTGGTCAAGACAGAGGGTCTTCAAGCGCTCGTATCTGGTATTCAAGCTGGCTAGTTTGTCACGGATGATATTTGGCTCTGGGGCTTCACTGAAGGTCTGGCTAAACTGACGAGGTAGGGTGTTGCTACGGAAGGCTGCCAAATCTTCTTTGTAGTTCTGAAGAAGAGTAAAATTAGGCTTTATTTGTAGCACAAAAGTGAGAATCTGGAAACATTTTCAAACTAAACTATGGCAAAACTTAAATGAACGAAAAGTCATACATTATGTTGCAATGATAGGGCCCAGAATAACCAACAGCACCAACAGACATGGCTGTTGTGCCTCTAATGATGCCTAAACAGTGCCCCTCAGAAACCTCCTCTGATGTAACATAGACCCATTTCTGTTGTGCCCCTTTTCAAGACCAGCAATTACAAACTTAAGTAATTGTTAAAAACACAAAACCCAATTTTGCAATTTTATAAAGAAACCATCTTGTCACTTAGCTAATACTAAATATATCACTAAAGATACATAGAGGACTGACTTATTTCAAAGTTTACCTTAGAGTTGTTAATGAAGGTCTGTCCTGTCATGTTGATAAACTTCAGGTCGGCAGCATGGGTCAATATTTCTTCTGTAAGCGCCCTCTGTTCCTCAGCCTGCTTGGCCAGAGCAGCTGGTTCTCGCTCAATTCTCCTACTGGATGACTCCAGTTTCTGTTCAGCTTCCTTCAGCCAGGCATCAAGGTTCCCAACCTCTGGTTCAACTTTCTGCAAGTCATCCAAAGCAAAACGAAGGCTGCTCACACGTCCGCTGGACTGGACGTTCAAGTTCTCATAGCGTGACTTCAAGTTGCTGACAGCGTTGGTCATTGCATTTCTCTCATCTGAGGCCAGATGTTCTCCTTTCTGTCGGAGAAGTTGGTTGGCTTCTTGGATTGCTTCCAGGACTGGACCTTGGTGAGCAAGGATGTCCTCATGAAGGGTCTAAAATACAAGGAGGTAAGGAACAAGATTAAATTATGACATCAGCTTATTACATTGCAAAAGGCAAAACTAGTAAAGCATGACCTTATATTGGAACAAAATGGCCAGTGCTCCTTAGAGCTAGCAGTTAAGACGAGTTGGTGAGTAGTCAAGAGGAATGAGCAGGTACTCAAATGACCTTTGACCTCAACACAAAATGAATGTAACCATCTACTTGACATTGGTAATCCACACATCAAGTATGAGATCAATCTGTTTCCCTTCTGCTGGCGCAAGGAGTTCGTAAGTTAGATATAGTTTTATGGCCCAGTTTCCAACGAATTGGTTCAAGTCGAGCTGGCCAAGGCCTTTCCTCCAGTTGTGGCTCACTGGCTCGTTCTCCCTACTCCATTACTTATCTGGAGCATCACGCACAACGGCAGTAGGCTCCATTTTTAGAGTCTTTGGTATATGACTTGACCTGGGAATCGAACCCTGGGCCTTCGTCATGAGAGGCGGATGCTCTTACAGTTAGACCAAACACGGGGTCTGCTGGGGCAAGGAATAGAAGAAAAAGAAACGTTTATGGCACAAGACTTAACCTTGTGTTTCTTGTTTTGTTCTGTGAGAGCTCTGCTTTGTTCACTGAATGGTTGCTCTGAACCTAGTTCATGTTCTGCTCTGCTGACCCAGTCAGTCAACTCACGGAGACTATTCATGGCTTCACTGTACTCAGACATCAATCTCATCTATACAAAACAGAAACAGAGAGTGTGATTCGAATAAAACTCACTGGCCTATGATATTATTTATTACTATCTTTACTGTGCCAAATTATCATTATTAGTTTAAAATTTTTAAAAACCATGCTTTGTAAGCCATCATATCAAAGTCTTTGTTTATAAATGGTTTCATCAATGTTTACACAAAAGGTTAACATTGTTTCGTTTATCAGCATGCAACTCAAAATTCTTTCCCTTCTATTCTACTTTATGTTCGAATATTCTGCACACATTCTCCATTAATACACAACTACCACTTCCAATACACTCTAATTTTATTTTTTCAGCTGTAGGCATTGTTTTCACATTTAACATCTTAAATCTGCCATCAACAGAAGTATTCAAATTTTTTTAAGATATTTAGGACAAGCAGCATCTGATGAAAATTGTCTAAAAGTTGAATGCATAATGGAATTCCGCCCTCAAATCCATAAGCGAATCCCTAAAATTGGACAAAAAGGTCTAAGTCCTCCATATTTTTACCTTTTCTTCCTTGTCAAGTCTCAGTTGGTGAAGTCTGGACTCGGAATCCTTCCATACAGTCTCGGACTTTTTAGTGAGTTCATCATACTGGTTCCTCAAGTCTGCCAGGTGTTTTTGAAGTTCGCTGACCTGCTCTGGTCGCAGTTTCTGTCGTTTATCTCTGAGGAATTGTTCAGTAGCATGGATGGCATCCAGCACAGCTGTTTTGTTGTTGTCAATGTCACTGTGAATGAGCTGTGAGAAAGAACAATTACATGAGCACTGACTTTCTTGATGAAATGAAAATATAATGAAAATATTTTAAATAAAAAGAAATTAAATTACAAATAAAAATAAACGTTTGTCCTAATTGAGTTGATCTTTGAACAGAGAGCCAAAGGTACTGCTATCAACAACTGGCTGTAAAGAAGTAAAAATCCTAAAATATTTTGTACAAACTGACAAGATCATGCTAGTGACACCCACCGATTTATTTAGTTGTTAGATGAAATTTAACGACACACCCAACCTAAATGCATTATATAGTGTCAGCCATACAAAATGCAAAGTTCAAACAGGATTCAAGTCCTCCCCTTTAATGGTCTCTCACAACAGGTGGGGTATATTGTGAGGGTATTCTACGACCCCCAACCCCTCTGATTACAATCAAAACATGAAATGAGGATGAACACACAATGAGCATCGATTCTCACCCTGTAGGTATCTAACTCAGTGTTGAGTTCATTCATGTCTGAGCTCTTTGGAGCTGATCGGAGCACCTTGGCATCCGTGGCTGTGACCCATTCCATCATTCCAGTTACGTTGGTGGTCCTGTCCAACAGGGACTTGGCCAGATCTAGCTCCTCATCACGGTCTGTCAGTTTCAGTTTCAGGGCCTCGTACCTCTTGTTGATGGAGGACAGTTCCTTCTGAATCTTGCTCTCTTCTGAGATATGACAAAAAAGTTATGACAAAAAGTTTGTGACATAATGTTTGGCATGTTGCATACATTATTGCAAGACATGCTTTGAGGAAGATGATGGTAGACTCAGTTCCAGACCCCCACAAAGAAAATTATACAAATTTTTCTTTCACTAAAATTCAGTCAATCATTATTTTTGAAATACTTGCCAACACATACCTTGTTCAAATCCTAATAACAGAGTGATCTCAACTTAGTGCTTGAACTATTTGAAAACATGATACAAGCAGGATGGATGACAGTGGTCTCAGCCCTCTCCACCCCCAAGAAACACAAAAACAAAAGATAATTAAACCAACTATTTTTCTCTCTACCGTTCATTCAATAACCATTTAAGGAATACTTCCCATCAGCATCATATTTGTTTAAATCATATGACAAAATGTCCTCACCTTCGGTAAATGAGCCTGAGTCTGTGGAATCCAACGATCGTGAGGATGAAGAGTCCATGATGGAAGAAGACCCAATCTGCAGTGACCTGTAGCGAGGGCGTACGTTAATTGGGTATTCATCGTCTTTCAGCAGTCTATCATAGCTGTGGCCAAACTTGTTGACTTCTGCAATCTTGGTTTTGTAGGCAATTACTTCTGTCTTCAAAGGCTTTACAAAAAAAATGGACCAAGAATTTAAGAAACAGGTTTTTTTATTTTGTAGTCAGAAAATTTTGATTTTTAGGTGTATCTTTTTAATAAAATAAGAGAGATATATGGCTCCATTTATAAGCAGGATTGTAGTTTTTAAGTTCTGAAATTCATGAGGTTAGATTTACTGAAAATGTTCATAAAGGATATTAATTTTCACGAAATTTGACTGTACCTTTCTAAATAAGCAATAGTAGGTTTGGAACTAAATTTCTTGGATCTACGAGTCACAAAACCTCCGTGGGACACACTACATGTCATTAAGACATGATAAATCATGCTTTGTACACCTCATTCAGAAAAGGTCCTGAGTCTTATATTTTTTCAGAAGCTGGAAGGGTTGTCTGCCCATGGAATCCTTCAAATATTTTTTTGGCTTCCCTACCTGCCCCACCCCACCCCACCCCACCTGCCACAACCAGTTTTGGTAAATCTTAGTAGACAAACCTTGACTTGTTCCATTTGAGTCTGGAGAGTGGTAGCATCCTTTGACACAGGTTGCAGTTGGTTCACCTTGTGTTCAATACTATCCAACCATTGGGTTGATGCTTTGTGTGACATGGAATATTTCTTGGCTGCCCTCTGTTTGTTGTCAAGTTGCTTGGCTCTGAAAAGAAAAGACAAGTGCTAAGTTTTAACAAAACAGCACACATAAAATAACCACTACCAATCTACGAGAAAACAAATGAGAAAAACATGATATGAAGAAGTATGGTTATTTAAAGAGGTTTTACAGCTGCAGTTTCCACTTTCTAACCAGTAGCTTGTGACAAATGAATGTTTTGAATTAGTGTCACAACTGTACATAGCAATATTCCTTAGTTCTTTGAATAGCAGGGAATGCAAATATTTCACAACCTCATTCTTACATCACACCTTGGCCAATGTTCTTTTTCAAAGAGCATTGGTCTAGGAAAGGGGTAGGTGGGAGGGGAAGGGGGACAAAATTTTATTTTCACTGAAGCCAGAAGATTAAGATGTCTATGCATTAACACACAAATTTGACAATAATCTCTTATACATGCAAACACACAAATTTGACCAAGTATAAACATTTCATAGCGCCAGTGTTGTAACGAGTCATGACTCAAGTCACAAATTTCCAAAAGGGAAATGACTCGAGAAATTGTATCATGATTTACCTCATGGACATAGTACAGTGACTCAAGTTATTGATTCAATTCACACTAAAAGTAGCAAATGACTCAACTCAACTGCAAAATTGGGTGACTCGTTACAACTCTGCATAGGGCCCACATAATCTTGACAGACCCATGGGTTGGCCACACTTTTCCTTGATCACATATAACAGTACTATGATGCTTCATACTGATCATACCTCTTGATAAGCACTTCTTCAAGGGTCCTCCAATTGATGTCGACATTAGTGAGGACAGCTGATACATAGGAGGTATCACTGGCCTTGGGGTCATGCATCAGGTTCTCACCCAGCTGATGGACCTTCTTGTGTCTTGGTTTGTTGTCAGTCACATGCTGCTTGGTACTCTGTTAATAAAAGCAAATAAATGTTGTATATGATGTCATAATGAAAAAAATAATAAACCAACATCAAAAAATACAAACAACTGATTGGAGAAATAATCAAATATGTGTAAGTCTTCTACACACATGGGGGTAATTCTACTATGTTCTACACAAAGTTCAGAGGTGCGGTCACGTGGTTCGTTATTACAGTGAAAACAATATCAGCATGTCGTCAATGTATGGGGTCAAGTAGCTGGGGGGGGGGGGGAGGGTGAGGAACCAACCCTGACCAAAGTGAAAGTCCAGTCATCTATTAAAATGAAACCAACTTGTGAAGATAAGAGTAAAATTACTGTCATCATAAAACATTTCCTCAAAAAGAAAGGAATGAATGGGGCTGTAGTCATCTGGGACAAGGATCACTCCATAATCTTGTCTCACTGGTCCCCATCTTGTCTCTTATGCTTTGCATAAGCAATGGAGTAGGGAAAAGCCACTGAGCCACAACTGGAAAAAAGGTCCTGGCCGACTTGACTTGAACCAATAGGTCAGAAACTGGGCCGTAAAACTCTAACTAACTAACTAACTAACTAACTCATTGGTACCCCATCAAATTGGTCCCCCAATTGGCTTAAATTGATCACTGGTCCTCATGTCATTGGTCTCCCTGTTCCTTATTCTGTCTCGTTAGTTCCCCATCTCTTTGATCACCAACTCATCACAATTACCATTACGGATAAGCACTACCACTTAGGGCTAAGGGTTAGGGTTATCGTTAAGATATCAGTTAGGTTTAGAAGTTAGGGTTAGAGTCGTGATTTCTTGAAAACTTGGGGGCAACACAGAGGCAGGGACTAATGAGATGGGGACCAATGAGATGGGGACAAATGAGACATGGCATTCTACACATCTTCTTGGATAAGCAATATTGCATAAAAATCCTACAACATGTTTATACCAAAGTTGTCATCTCACCTTCAGTTTCTTCTCCAGCCCATCCAGGTCCATTCCACTCATTTCTCTAGATTCCAGTAAGTCAACTGTTGGAAGCAACCAGTCTTCCAAGGAGTCCACTTCTTTCTCAAACTCTGTGAGTCTGTCCGTCATTCCTTGGACCAGCTTGCCATGGTTCTGGGTAGCAGTCGATACACGGTCGTATCTTGTCTTCAAACTGTCCAATTTAGAATTGAGGGCCTTTGCAAGTTTAGGTTCACTATTCTGCATTATCTGAGTTGCAGCTCTGACGACATTGTCAATAGCTGCTCTGTGACCTGCAATGTCATCTTCAATGAGCTGAAGAGAAAAGAGAACAGAAAAGGAAACAGTAATAAGAAGATTGCATTGATCACTTGTTTGGAAATTTTGCCTGTGAACTATCAGATTCCTGTGAAACAAGCTAAACTGAAAATCCTCTGTTCATGACCAGAAGAACTGCACATAACTTCTACAACATCACATAACCAGTACATCAGGTCTGGTATTATAAGACAGACAATTGCTCTTGCCTGTCATAGTGCCTGTCTTGGCTCCTAAAAATTACTTTAAGAGAGTGCCTAAGATGGGCATCATTGTATTTCTGCCAAAAACCTCTTGACCAGGCCTGCATAATATTCAAATTTATGAAATGTATTTCTCTAGTAAACAATATGACCTCACATAAAACAAATACTGTGCCACCAAGAAAACTTGTATCCTACATCAGAATATATACATACCTTCTGTTCTTGAAGGTTTTCTACTAAGGGGTCACGTTTAACAATCAGCACAGTTCCCTTCTCCATCTTGTGTACAGTGCGCTCTGTGTCGTCCAGCCACCTCAGGAGGGTGTCCAGACTATCCTGGACATCTTGCGACTGAGTGAGAGCACTCTGGAGCTGTTGATTGCGTTGGTTGATCAAAGTGTCCAGCTTGTTGTAGCGATCTACTACATCACCTGCAAAAAGAGAAGATTCTCCTATTGTAGAACAAATTTTGATAATGTAAATATCGAGACATTGACAGCCAAATCCTCTCACCCCACACATTACCAATTCTCCTAACCTTCATACCAATACTTACTAACTACTTCTAACAATTGTCTAAAACTCATCGTTATCCAGATACAATCTCAGTTTATTGCTTCATTAGTGGTAACATCACAGGTCGGCACTGGTTAGCACTGAGCATGCGCAACAAACGTGTGTCTGTTGGGTTTTGCAAATGGAGCCAATCTCATGATTGCACAGTAAATAAATACTCTACATTTCATTGTGACGAAAATTCAAGCTGTCCTCAATATATATATTGTCAAGCAGCAATGATGCCACTGTGTGCACACATGAACGAGTCTAGACAGTACTGACATGATTCCAAAAGAGCATGCAATGAATAGCATGAGCCACCCACAAGTAAAGCCTTTAAGTGGTTAGTTAGTCAGATAAAGTTTTACAGCCCAGTTTCCAACCTACTAGTCCAAGTCGAGCCCGCCACGGCCTTTTTTCCAGTTGTGGCTCACTGGCTAGTTTTCCCTACTCCATTGCTAATTACGTGGAGCATCATGCACAACAGCCGTAGGTTACATGTTTAGAGTCTTTCGTATGACTAGACCTGGGAATAGAACCCCAGCCTTCCATGTGAGAGGCGGATGCTCTTACCGTCGTTAGACCAAACACACGATTCTAAGCCTTCAAGAGGAAAAATTGACTCCAGTTGTAAGACAGAGTTAAAAACTAAGACAAGATAATTCTGATCTGCTCTCTTACCATTGGTCCTGTCAATATCTGGTTCAAGGTCAGGTTTAGAATCACCCAGGTTCCTGCCTGCCTCTTTCATCCTCTCAATATCTTTGAGGTGGAGTGCAACTTGATCTCTCAAGACCTATTTAGATAAAATCAAGTTTTATACAATAAGAGTGCTTCTTAAAATAAAATGAAAGTAAGTTTAACCCATTGTAAATTAGTTAGATTGAAGAATAATTTATCTTTAAATTTCCAGTTCTCATGGTTGCACTTGAACATGCAATGACAATAACATACCACACAACACTTCAAACTTCATAAGAAGCTTAAAAAATGTATTTTGCTTCCAAATTTAAAATTCACATTACATGAATACAAAATAACAAATTGTGGGATATGGAGCGCACTTAGAAACCCTTTCGGCCATATTGATAACGATCATTCCAAATGACAAATAAAAGGAAAAATAAACCAGTTACACAAAAAGAAAGTAAAAACTACACCAATATAGAATCTAACAACCTACCAGACCTGTCCTTGTTGAAATCCCACTTACCTGGAACATAAAAAATCCTGCAACCCCAATTTCAGGCACACTAACACCCAACCCAATCCTGGTTAACAATCCCTGGACCCCTAATAGAGGTGCTGATAACAAAATTTACAGGATTTGTTTACTTAAAAAAAAGGGATTATGCTGTAAACCCTACCTTGAGTGAATCAATCTGTCTTTTGACTGTTGAAGGATCTGTTCCAACTGGTTCTCGTTGCATGGTCTTCAGCGAGCTCTCTGCATCGTGGAGCCAGTTGTTCATGTCGTCAACAAGGTCACCATAGCGTTGCTGCTTCTCAACAACCTCTCGGAGGAGGTTGGTCTGTTCTGTGCCCAGGGCCTTGAGCTGGTCAAACCTTTTGGAGGTATCTGTTAGGTTGGACATGATGATGTTGGTTTCTGGGTCCTCATTAAATGAACGGGCCAATTGACGAGGAAGCACCGATTCACGGAATGCTTGCAGGTCTTGTCGGTACACCTGAACAGGGAGAGCAAAGTTGTGATAATAAATATGATGCCATTGGAGGTAAACAAAATTTGACTTAATTAGCATATTATTTGAATGGGATTTAAGCCAGGATATTATATCTGGTATCAAATACTATCATTAAATATCCACTAAAACAATAGAATGTCCATTATAACAATGGGATAGGGTAACCTCAGTATGGGAGGTAGCATACAAGAATAACTCATTAATATAAGCAATACAAAAAATAATGAAGGAATTTGAGTTGAATACAATCAGTAACGAGAGGTACTGTATTGTATGTAAGCTAATAGGGAGATGAGGTACCGACGAGCTCCTTTCTGGGTACTGCAGAGTGTGTGAACCCTAAATGTATAGGACAAGCCCTTTTGCAACACACTGCTCAAAGAGAAAATAATTTAATTGGCATGGGGGAAGGGCTCAATGTTTTAAAAGGAATATCCAATGTCATTCTCCAATATGGATAAAAAATCCAACAGTCTGTTTGTAGACTTATTTAATACACTGCTAAACCTCACCTTTGCTGAGTCTAAGTACTTCTGGCCTCCTTTGACTACAAACTTGAGATCAGCAGCATGGCTGATGACATCTTCCGTAAAGTTCCTGACGGCGTTGTACTGTTTTCTGAGGGCAAGGGCCTCTGAGCTTCTGGTTCTAAGAAGCTCATCCATGGATTTCTCAGCACCTTCTAACCACGTCTGGAAATCACCAAACTCCTCCTCTAACTTGGGCAAGTCTTCAGCAGCAAACTTGATTTTGATGGTCCTGGCATTGGATTCTGTGTTGATGGCATCAAACCGGTTGCGAAGCTCTGATAGCTTTTCGGTGAGCTTGGTTTGTTCATCAGATGGCAAGGTCAATGAGTGCTGGCGAATAAGCTGTTGGGCATCTTGTAGGGTTTGAAGGACAGGGTTCTGATGAGCTTGGATATCCTCGTGAATGGTCTGAACAAAGATCAGATGATGTTAACAGTTTAAACATTATAACTGGAGAAAATCCTATATGAAATGAAATTTATGAGCTCAACAATTTTGTTTAGTTTTTGACAGTTGGTGTCGGGATAAATCTGATGGGACATCAGGGTCAAAAGTCAGTTGGAAAGGTGAAACTCATAGCCGTGGTTCCTGAGTAGCAACACCCCACTCCAATCAAGCAAGAACTCTATCTTGTCCATAAATCAATTTATTCGTGCAAAAGTTTTTCATAGTCCCTTTTAATTTCCTAAAGCCCGAAGTCTATGATAAATCTGCTGTCCTGACTACTACAAACCTGATTCGACATGTAAATGACAGCACAAAATTGTTGTACAGCCTGTCGCTACTTTTTTATTCTTTCATGATCATGCAATGGTAAGATCAGTTTTGAACCAAAAACACCAATTAATCTAAAATCATTTTAAGCAAAGTCATACAGAGGTATTTGGTAAACTACCTTAAAATGACAATTCTCAGGCAAAAGTTTTCACCTAGTTTACTCCATTATGTGTCTTCATTTTACTATCCACAAATCTTGAAGAAAAAAGAAACCTTCTTAAAACAAATTTGTGGTCAACTAACCCTGAGCTCTTGTTGTTGTAGGGTCAAAGCTTGTGACTGCTCCTTGAGAGGTTGTCCAGTTCCAAGGGCCCTCTCTGCTTGGGCCACCCATTCCAACAGAATGTCCATGTTGACATTGGCATTGTCCAGTCCTTCATCAATGGCACCCTAATAGAGGCAAAAAGAAAAGATCGTAAATCATTCCAATTATGTTTCATGCAATAAAATGTACTCCCAACTCAAAAGCGAGGCATGGTTTAATCTTTAGCAGTTGTTGATACTGATATATATGTGAGGGGAACTTCATGCAGTTTGGCCTAAATGTGGCATTTACAGACATCTGCTACAGATCTACCTACATTTCGACATCTTTATGACATCCTTTGCCTCTTTTATCTTTGCCCATGACATCCTTTAATCATCAAATCCTTCCTGAGATCCCATCACCATTGTAACCTCCTACACCTACCCCTGCCTGATAATTCCTGTAAATTCCTGTCCCGTGTTGTTAATTCCCCTCCCCCCCACCTTCCTCTTACAATCATCTTGATTCTCTCTAACCTCATACCTCCTTTTTTTTTCTTCATCTGTTCTTCCTCCTACTTTCGGAACATCTCCTCAGATATTTGTGTCTTACTCTTACAACCATGTTCTTCAGAACCTTTCCCACATTCAATCCCATTCACACAAACATTTCCCCTTCCCCTAACACTCAAACACTTTTGCTCCTTCCGCCAGCCAATGATATATGAAAGAGGTAGCCAACTTGACCCATAGAATTGTCCTTGATGGATCAATCTCCCCCTCCTCTCTTCACCAACAACTTCTGATCCTAATACTACAGCTACCTTGCAAAACCTTATTTATGAGACGATCTCCATCCCTCTCTATTCTAAACACCATCCTCTCCTGCTGGCCCTCGACCTTTCATGCTAACGCTCCTCATTTTTCACTTACCTGTTCTTCCTCTTGAGATTTCAACATCTCCAAAAGTTGTTGAGCTTCATTCAACCATTCTGATGACTTCACAGACACCTGTTCAAATTCTCCTCTCAGGTTGTTAGTCATGGTCTTCAGTTTGTTCTGGAGTTCTGGGGTCAACCGGTCACGGTGCTCTCGCAAGAACTGTTCAGCACTGTGGACAATCTCCAAGATGATTGGACGATAATCAGCAACTTCTGAGTGAACATTCTGAAACAACCAAGTAAAATATTTTCGTTGTTAGGAAGAAACATATTTGAACACACTTTATCTCACCTGAAAAGAGTTTGGTTAAAGCAGGCTCATAGTTATTAGGTTCTCTCACAGTTTTCCAAAATTGCCATGCCTTAAATTCATGTGTTTTGGAATTTCATTCCAGTTTAAAGCCACTTCGATATTTTTGGAATGGTACCTGTGGTTGGAAAGTCTGTTGCAACTTTCTAGTTAGCTGCAACTCCATTTTCTAGAATCCATTTTTCCACTCTTTATTACTCTTTATCATTAATTTATTATTTATAAAGAATCTAAAAGGTATGATTGAGGTTCTCATCCAATATAAAACCTGGTAACTTACATGGAACGCATCCAGTTCTAAAGAGAGGGTTCCAACCTCCTGGCTGGTCGGTTTTGTCTCTTCCAGTTTAGTGTTGACAGCAGTAACCCAGTCTTGCATGTTCTGGACTGCTTCAAGCTTCTCAGCAAACAGACGTATGATATGTAGATCCTCCAGGGTGTCTGTCATCTGTCTCTCCAGGGCATCATACCTCTGGTTGATGACATCAAGTTCTCTTTCTACTTCTGTCTCTTCTGTTTGAAAGGAAATCGAACAAGATGTTTAAAAGACATGTTTTACTTATGAGAAGGGGAGGACATGATCACGAAGTGTCATTATTGTAAAAGTAGAAATGACAGTTAAGTCCATGACTTATGAAGACGTTTTAACTATTATGCTGGAATCACTATCTGCCACTGTCCCCTCCTTCCATGTCCCCATGATCCCTTAGATTCTACCTTCTGAGATGGATGTATGCCATATCCCTGGTCACTCACTCCCAATACTAAGCAATGGAATAGTGAAATCAGTCCAGTGACTGGCAACTGGGAAAAAGTCCATGGCCACTGCTTATTAAGCAAGAAGGTTAGAGGCTGATGCATAAAACTACATCAAAACCCAAAGCAAGCCAGACCCAATTCTTGTTCGGCTTTCTGTAATTCTAAGAAACTTTGACCTGTGCAAATGACACCATGATTCAAGTAAAAAAAAAATAAAAAAAAAATAAATAAATTGGAGTCTAACATCAGCTATAACTGACTTGAAAGTGGTAATCTGTAGAGTAGCACCTTTATTCTCCTGTCAATTCCCTTTCTAATTTTGTCAACAGTTTTGGAAATGAAAGTACGAATGGTACCGTTTGCACTGCTATTTATTTATCAGAGTTGTAACGAGTCACACAACTTTGCCGTAGAGTGGAGTCATTTACTACTTTTAATGTTGACTTGAGTCAACGTATCACTTCTTTGGGGAAAATTATGATACAATTTCTTATGTTATTTCCCTTTTCTTAATAAGTGGTATAAATCATGAATCGTTACAACTCTGCTATTTATCTGCCCCCTCCCTCATACTTACCACCTTCCCTGAAGCTACGATCTGTTTGGTCTTCTCCAACCTGTCTTCTCACAGACCTTTTGGGTTCCCAGTCGGTCTGGAGGGTGGATCCTACCTGAGATGACCAATAGTGGCGACGAGTGTCCAGAGCAGTCTTGATCTCTCTCAACATGTTGTCCAGTGCTGCTCCCACCTTGTTCACTTCAACAATCTTGGGTCTGTAGTCGGCAATTTCTCTCTGCAGAGGCTGCGGAAGAGAATAAAACCACAAGTAAGATACAAAACATTTCCAGCAAAAAATAAAAAAATTCCTTACGATTGATAAGTGCATAATGCTTATTTTAGTGCTAGCATGTCAATATTTTATCTATAATGAACCAACTTAGAGAAATATGCATTATCATCAGAATGGTGCTATCAAAAATGTACAAGATCACAGTTAGTTAGATGAGATTTAACAACACAAATGTGTTATAGAGTGTCGGTTAACTCTGGATGTGATATCCTAGAAAACATACAAAGCTCAATTGTGAGACAGCTTTACAAATGTGCTGTAGCAACCTTCAGAGCACCACAATTATGCCCTCTGGCCACCCCACCCCCTGTCTTGAACAACTATTGGGTCCCCTTTCCATACAAAAGATATTGGCTTTTCGTGTACGTACTGTGCAATCTGATCTACCCAATCCAACTCTAGCTCCACTTGGGGATCAGACTTTACTCCTTCATCTAGCCACAAAAAGTTCAACCCCTGCTCCAGTTTGAGAACAGATTTTATCCCCACCCCTACCAATAAATAAAATTAATCAGTACCCTGAGCTGTTGTATCTGAGATTCTACTGCCCGAGTCTCCTGTACACTCATGTCCAGCTTGGTCAGTTTAGATTCCATGCTATCTATCCAGTAGTTGACATCTCGGACCTTGTTCTGATACCTCTTTGTAGCTGCCTGTCTGTCATCCAGTTGTTGTGTCCTTCAATGAAAAATAGTTCAGTGTTTAAACAATGCTACATAACCAGTATGAGGTTGCTTAATTCTTACAGCTCTCAGAAAACCACATAATTTGACGATCCACATTAAATTTGATTCATTATAATTTCATTTTGTAATTTGTATAGAAAACTGACTTAGAAAACCCAGGCACACACTTGTCCATGCAACAAGCTAAAATTAAGTCAAGATATGCTATGGTAACATAGCCAAGACCAAGGGGCCAACCATCAATTGCCATAAACTAGCAAATATTTTGTGACATGGTGAAGCAATCACCCCACACCTAACCCCTGTGAAACACTGGTACTTAGTCCCATTCCAGCTCCAAACCCTCCGGTGACAACAAGTGAACAATACACCCCTTGTGTTCACTCAACAGACCACCAAAATCAACTCATAACAGAGTCCCCACAAAGAACTACAATCGAGCCACCACACCCACAATGAACAACCATACCAACTACAATAGTATCCTACCCTTGAACTACATAGACCCATTTCCAAATAGCAATAATAATGCATTGTGGGATAGAAGGTTGGTGTACGTAATATTTTGCTACAGTAAAATGCCATTGATAAAAAAGATGTATACCAAAACTGTATCCCACAATCCTTTGTAATTGCTATTTGGAAAAGGGTCTATTACAAAGAATACATCACTCGACAACCCTGAGCTAAAAATAAACCATTAATAAAGTCTCATCCCCTGAGATATAATAATATGACACCACCAAGTTCCGCTACACTGAACTACAAGTCAACCACATTAGTGTCCCATCCCCTAAGCTGCAATCCACTATCACACTGTTCTACCATACTGAACTACAAGACAATCAGAACAGCATCCCACTCCTGAGCTATGACCCACCAGTACAGTGTCCCTGCACTCCTCACCTCTTTGTGAGAACATCCTCCAGTGAGTTCCAGTTCTGTTCCAGATTGCTGAGTACTGCAGACACAAAGGACACATCTCCTGCCTTGGGGTGAGTCAGAAGTTCATCTCCAAGATCATGTACAGCTTCATACTGTCTCTTGTGGCTGTCAGCATCCTGGGAGATTTGCTGTAGAGGTAGAAAATATCATCAAAAATTTAATTTTATAAATAAAAGACGCAATGTGTAAGACACAAAATGAGGAACACTTCTGCTAAAACAGAATGAAAATTTGATGGAATGAGCTAATTTTTCACCACAGAAATTTCAAAATTGACCATAATGATTCTCAAATTATTCAGGTTTCCCTTACCTCCCTCTCACCCCCCCCCCCCCCAAAAAAAAAAAAAAAGAAAACTAAAAAAAGTAAATCCTGCTTGAAACTTTACAGCAAAGGTTTCCTGAGATAATTTACTTTTAATAGCACCTGTAGTCACTTATATAGAATTGCACCATTCCAGAAGAAATTGCTCCATTTTATTTTTACATTTTTAAGGGGAGAGTCCTTCATCTACCTGGGCTGTATGGGCAGTTGAGAACAGGGAGAAAGAAAGTGAATTCGAAATAACTGCCAGGCAGATAAATGGCTCTACCCTAAGTCAAATCACTCTTGAAACTGTATCAGTCAATCTAAAAATCTATCAAAAACAAATATTTATTTTTTGAATCTGGCATCCATTTTTTCTGATCATACTTGTGACCTCTGACCTCATGGTCATACACTTACATGTATAATCTCATCCAGTTCAGGGATGTCTCTGTCATTGAAGTCGGCACTCTCCAGTCTCTCAATAAGTGGTATCAGCCATTCTTCAAATTTGTCCAATTCCTTCTCTAGATCTACCAGTTTCGCCGACAGGGATGTAAGTGTCTGTCCGTGGGCATTGAGGTTCTTCGCAAGGGTACCAAAGCGGGCCTGGAAGTCGTCGACCTTGCTCTTGTAGATCTCCTGTTCTTCGGGTTGCAGGTTATGAATGGCCTGGTTGGCGGTTTGTAAAACGGACTGGATTGTGGGACGGTGACTTTCAATGTCTTTTTCAAGGAGCTGGATTGAAAGATGAGAATAATATTGTGTACTTATGTAGTACTTTTTGAGCAAAATGATTCCCTTTACACATTTCCATTACAATCTTGTAAATCTTAAACATTGCAAAGCCTATTGCCACTCTAATAACAATCAGGCCTTAAGAGCAGTTGTTTATTGAGGATAAGGCTACCACGAATTTAGGGGAGAAGCCCGTGGCTTATGAATAACAACTTCGCATCAGGTGGCAATCAACTCAACAATTTGGATCAAATTTGGTATCTTTTGAAAGATCAGGAAAACCAAAGATTGCTCTTGGATAAAAAACCCACTTCACCTTGACTCAGCCAGGAATCAACCTCCAGACCTCTCAGTTGCTAAGCTTCATTGCTTCAAATGCCACCACCTTCATTCATTCGGCCACAGCACTGGTGACCATAATAGCCATGCAACCTTTGCAGAGCTACGATTAAATTCCTCTCATGCATATTGCTGTTCCTACCTCTTACACCAAAGAGCACCAAGTGAGAAAGAAACAGGTTTTTTTTTTAGTCTTTGGCATATGAACTGACTGGGATATGAACCTAGTCTCGTGGCTAAAAGGTGGATGCTCCATTAAACAAACAACAGTGCTATCCAGTCAGTGTACCAGATTGCTATTAATTATGGTATTTTACTATTCCATTCAAAAGGAAAAGGATAGGGCAAAGAGGGGTAATACAAACAGAAATGTTTCAGTTGCATTATGTTAGAAGGTGGTACCTATCTACCACTCACTATCCTTTCAAATCAAGACCAGAAACTAATTTGCAAAGTATCAAGAGGGGTTTCTTCAATAGACTTGTTGGTGAGATTGTTGAAAAGGCTAGGGCATCACTTGTGCTAAGAGTTTGCCTCATGGAAATTGCCATGGCAATATGAAGGGGAAATGCATATTTGAATAGGAGTAACGAGAGGGAGACTAATCTACTCTAAAAAAAAAAGACCGGTACAAAAAAGACAAATGTAAGAGACATTCAACAACATTAGTAACTAATTAAAAAATTGAGTTAGCAACATTTTTCTGAAAGAAAGAAACAGGCCAACATGTACTTCCACTTCACATGTATTTATTGACTAAATTTTCCAAATCAAACCTGAGAAATTTCCATCCTTCACATTACACTAAGTACCAGGAATCTCAGGTTAGGTAATGTAACACACATACATCCCTTGTTTCTTATGAGTTCATACAACAAACTGTATTTGTTGAAGTATTAGCTCTCCAAAAAATGATAATGACAGCACCTCAAAGACTCCTTACAGTACAAACCTACAAATCTTTTACAATGCTACAAACATACCCTGTACTCTTGCAAGTTCTCCACCAAAGGCTCCTTCTTGACAACAATGACCGTCCCTTTCTCCATTCGTAAGAAGGCCTTCTCTTTCTCATCCAACCAACGCAGCAAGGCATCCAAGCTGTCCTGGATGGAACGAGAATCAGCGAGGGCCTTCTCTAAAATGCTGAGCCGGTCCGCCAAATCGCCTTCCAAATCATTGTAACGCCGCACCACATCATCTAATGAAGCAAAAATGTAATACATTGTGTTAATATTTGAAATGAAGAGTGTACATCACACAAAAAAATAAAAAGGGGTGAAAGAGAAATCATTCTCAAATGAGAATATTTGAGAATGTTCTTTCTTTCTAACTATCTGCTTTTGAAAAAATTATCTCATCACATTTTACATTCCTGTACAAGGAGATAATACATTTCCTTTCAGTTATTCCATATACAAAACTGTTGAACATGGCAAAATATTTTTTCCTTTATCCAGCAATTCCCATTTTATTTCTCACAATATGTCTTAAGACATAAACCCTTACTAACACCAATTCCCTGTTCCAATTATGGAATATAACTGATACTAATTTTTTTTCAAAAGTCTTCCTTGGTTACTTTTAAGCCCAACTAAATAATTATATCTTCAAATTTCTGCCCCAGATGGTTTCTTTTCAAGGCAACAACATTTCAACTTATTCCTTACTTTAAAAGTAACTCACTTTTAAAATTACCACAGAATAATTGACCTATTTAATTTTACAATTAGTAAATACACAAAGAAAACATTGGTGAAATTTCAACCAGTAATAAAGGCACCACAACCAGGTTATATGCAAATGAACAAAGATGACAAAGCATGAATATGCATGATGTATATGGTGTAGTCAAATAGCTGTTGCTGCTCCAAGTTGAGTGAAATTGATGATTGGAGCAGGAGAACTTAACAACACCCAGCTTCTCACCTGTAATGCCAAAACGAATATTCATGAGTGGAAACATACAGAAGATACAAACAGTCACAGATTTGTTGAACAAGAACAAAAAGCTGACACCTTCCCCACATAAATGAAATTGATGAACATTAATCACAACGATCATTAAAATCCAACAGCTGGGCTCACACATTGTGGAGTTGTTGCAATGAACACATCATAGCAGTTTGCAGTTAAATTTGTGAACACTGTTGTGTTATTATGCAAGACACCATGTCAACATTGGTAAGCTGCCATTGGCTGTCAGCCAAGCTGCAACAGCTGCAGCCAGGCTTTGTTGACTATGCACATACATGACAATAGCAAACCAGCTTAGCAATGCTATTGCAACAAAGTATGACATTGACAGCTGCAGCCTAGCTGGGGCCGCTGCAGTCTAGCTGAGGTAGCTGCAGCCTACAATTTTCTCCTGGTAGCTATTTAAGTTATTAGCAGCAGGAAGGAATACCAGCTCAATATTAACAAATGGCATAACTAGGTTCCCTAGAATCCAAACATAGTTTGCCACCAGAGCTCTGGTTTACCCATTACTAAAAGCTCTTGCAGATCCCATAGAAAATTGGAATGAGTTCTTATAAACTCATGGTATCCTGAGAATTTTTCAGATTCCGAAATTCATAACAGACATACTTTAAGCCTGTGGTATGTGTGATAATAAAAGTTGCAATGAGTTCTATTAGTAGCAGATTGGTATTCCTTTAACAGCTATACTCATTGATATTGCTAGTAACTCCCAAATGTATGAGCCTAGCTGATAGGTTTCTCAGAGCTGAAGGCAAAGGCTGTTTAATATACAGAGGAATCTGATAGGCGCTTATGCTTAGTAACTGTAGGCAGCCACTAGTGGGGTCCATCAGCCAGAAACCCTCTTTATTTATTGTCTACATAAATTTCAAACAATCATATTTAGTGAAATTGACAGAATCAAGAAAAGATTCAGTGTACAACCATCCATGATACAGGTAAGCAAGGAAACTGAAAGATTAAAAGGTGATGGACCCCAATTATGGCGACTGAAATCAGACCATCACTTGATGAGAACACAACACACACTCTTCTCCAAGCAACTATTGCAAAGGATTGTGGGATACAATGTTGATATGTGTTGCTGACTGACATAGGAAAATGTCATTGACAAAACTGACCTCTGCCAAAACAGTATCCCACAATACTTTGTAATTGATACTTTGAAAAGTCTATGACTGTCACAGCAGAAAGTAGCACATATAACTTTAGTTCATAGGATGTCAATCAGCCTTTAAGTGATTGTGAGATGGTGAGCAGACACCTTCAGAATTTAAGGTAAAGAATGTCAATAGCACCAAATGCATGATACTTATATCAATCTAGGTTGCTTTCTTCCGAAATTTCGAACAAAAAGGAAAAAATCAAAATTCTTCAAATTTGGGACATTCAGCAAATTTTTGTATCTGTCTTTAAAGGCAAAATGCAAAATTTGATGATACTTTGGAGATAGATTGGCAAAACATACTCTTAAACTTCTAATGAAGGGCCAATGCTTCAAAGAGTTTGCAACCTCCAACTTTTTATTGCATTCACACCACTGAGAAAAACTCCTAAAATAAGAAACCTAATGAAACAAAACTATAAAAATTTGATTGCCATGGATTTAAGGTGCTGATATTTAGTGATGTATCAACATTTGAAACTGGCAATGTTGACCTATCCCTTGTATGAATGTAGATGTTGTATTAAAATGAAACTGAGGTGACTATTCATTTTTCATATTTCAGTTTTTGTACGAAATGCCAGGAGCTCTTTAAGTTTATTCCCATCTCAGCAAGTTACAAATGATGTGCAATCGAATAAATTAGTGAACCCAACACCATGTTATGATGACAGCAATGTGCAGACAATAAAAGAGATAATGTTTAGAATAGGAGGACGGTGGAGGCAGGGTGTACCTGTGGTGTTTGTTACATCTCTGCTGGTCTCTGGTTGGGCTTCCTTCAGGTCAGATCCTGTCTCCTTGACCAGCTCAACATCTCGGCCATGTACAACAACCTCATCTTGAATGGCCTGGCAATAAAGAAATCAAGCATTCTTAGGAGAATTGGTAAAACTGCAGAAATTTAAGTGGGCTTTACTTTATGAAGAGCAGTTCCACAAGCTCAACTATGTTGAGGGCACTCTCCAATTGTGTTTCAACAAAACCTTGTTGTATCTGTTGCATTCTCATTCCAACACGCCACTTCATGGTAAATCACAAGGGCAGGTTAAGTAGTGTGTTCAATGACAGCACTCATCTCAAATATGACTTCTTTTCAATAAGTACACTTTAAAAACAAACTAGCTAGCTATAGGATGCAAGACTTCTCTTGTTTTGGTTCAGCCAGAACTTCAATCCCAACACAATCATTTTAACACATGTCATTCTCCCAAAACTGATCCCTCATCTATCATCTAATGATGAAAGGCCCAACTTGACCAAACCATGTTGAAATGATTTTATTAGTAAAACATCTATCTAGCGGATCTTACCCTCAATTCATCAATCTGTCTCTGAATGTTGATTGGTTCGGAGGAAATGGGTTCTTCCAGGCAGCGATCCAGTCGACCACGGCAGTCATCGAGCCATACAGAGGTGGAGTTAACATTGTTATTAAACATCCTGTGTTTCTCCAGTAGGGAACTCAATAGACTTGTCAGGTCACTGACTCCAACACGGAGTTTGTCGTAGCTGTCACTGGTAGCTGACCGATGGTCCCTAATCTGGTTGGTCTCTGGATTCTCTCTGAAGTTACGGCTCACATCTCGCGGGAGAACGGTGCTACGGAAGTCTGTCAATTCTTCACGGTAAATCTGTAGTAGGACAATTGAAAGTTTTCAAATGAAAGAGAATAATTAAAGAAAAATTTCTATTGGGTGTTTTAAAAACAATTTTTTTGTCCAATCCAAGCTAGATACTGTTACTGAAGTGTCCCAATATGTAATGAAAAGAAATCCTGTAGCCTTTTCTTATTCAAATCTTTATTGAAATGCAAAGAAAACCAAAGAAATACTTATACAAAACCTGGAGATCCCCTCAAGGGCAACATCATCAACGTTCTCTTTAAATATGTTTGCATATTTATTCCCTGTGTTTTACTTGACCTTTCCTCTTTCTTTTCCTTAGTGTTTAATTGGTTTCTTGCATTCTGTTCTCCATTTCTTTATTAATTTCTTTTTTGTTTGTAAGACATTGGAAAGTCTATTTCTCAAAAGTTTAGGAGACACTATATTAGGCCTAAAACAAATGTCACTCTCACTTTTGATTATGGGAAATACTTATAAATATGAGGAAAACTTCTTTAGAAATTGGGAAGTTTCATAAAAATGTACTAAAGTAAACTGGAACAAACCAAATATAATTCCCACTCTACGGGAGGACGCCCAGACCCACAGGGATATTTAAGGGACTCACTGAGTGGACATTAATAACTTAATGAGAGTGTTAAAGGGTCACTACCCTTATGCTTATAGACAATGCTTATAGTTAGCATAATAAGTCAATTTTCATATGCAGTAGTTATGGAAAAAGTTAAAATTTTGAGTTTTGATGTGTCCTGACTTGCAACGGTTTTGTGCATAATTTGAAAAAGTGTCCGGTCATGAATTTTTGAAAACCGAATTGAACCATTAACTACTCACTCATTAAACAATTAATAATTGTAAGTAGGATATGGGGATTGTCTAAGTTTGACCATTTGTCATTGTTTTGTGAAGAAAACTTAACAGGTTTGGAAAAATTTGTTGAATTTCACGAACCAACTCAATGAGCAGCTTTAAGAAGCTTACCAGGTACTTACTGCAGGTAGCACAAGATTACATACTTAGATAGGAAGTAAGGAAGGGTGTTGTATATTCAAAAGTCCTTTTCATCATATTATCTTACACACCTTGGCATTGTCAGTGAATTTCTGGCCAGCTTTGTTGACATACTTCAGATCAGCTCCATGACTGATTACTTCTTCCGAGAAGGATTTCTGTTCTGAATATTGCTCCTCCAGTTCTTCTAGGTTGAGGGCGATACGACTGGATGCTGTGGTCAGCTTGGTCTCAGCAGTGGCCAGCCAGGCATCAAACTCTGATATGTCTCCATCAAAGAATTTGAGGTCTTCCTCTGCTGCCCCCAATCTGTTGTTGCGAGTGTACGATTGGACCATCACCACGTCAAATCTGTTTCGCAGGTCATTGAGGGTGTTCTTCAATTTGTAGCTGTCTTGTTCCTTGAGTCTGTCACCATGGCTATCAAGAAGCTGATTGGCTGTGTGAATAGCTTCCATGATTGGTTGTTGGTGAGCAAGTACATCATCAAGGAGGGCCTAAGATGAATGAAAAGAGAAAATTTTATTCAAATGATGCTATTTTGGTCTGGAAAAGTTACAAATAGGTTTCTTTTAATAAACACAGAGTGTAAAAAGTAATAAAAAAAAATGTGTCATTCAAATGTTACTACTTTTTGGAGGCGAGGTGATATAAAAAACCAGAGATCATGGTCAAAATCATGCATTGGGAAAGTAGTTTCAGGAAATAATAAAACCATATATTGTGTGGTTTTCAATTCATTATTAAGCAGCTTTCTTGCAGTTGTGGCACACTGGCTTCTGTTCCCTATGCCATTGTTATGCTGAGTACCAAGCCTAGTAGCAATGCATTCCATTTTATAAATCTTGATTATAAACCAGCCAATAGTCTAACTCCAGACCTCCAGACTGCAAGCCAGATGAACTTACCACTTGACCATCCAGTCGATACTATGAATAAAAATACATTTTGATATTCCCAAAAGGAATGGAACAATGTCACTTTGTAAAAATTGCCATGACTTTTCCAGGAATTCACAAAACTTTCCTGGATTTCAAGACTTTTTTTAGGACTGCAAGCACCCTGGTCTCATTTGTTTCCACAACCATAAAAAATAAAGACAAACAGAGAGAAGAGTGTTTCCTTTCACTTCCCATCATGCATCACACTTCTGTAAGAGAGAAATACTCACCTTATGTTCAGTCCCTTGCCTCTGCAGTAGTTTCATTTCCTCACTCTGTGGTTGTTGATTGCCTAGACTTCTCTCAGCCTGGGATACCCAGTCCAGTAGGTTGAGGAGAGCTGCCAGAGCATCGTTGAACATCTTCCTAAGGGCAGCCTGTCAAATATAATTAAGAATGCAAAGAAATGTTTGTCTGCCTGCAAGACAAACCTACTACATGTTTCTTTATGCGGAGAAGACAGCAACGGCAGCAGAAGAAGGCTTCACCTTTGTGGTGGAAGCCCTTTACAGAGAATTCTTGAGGTATATCCCCCACCCCAGTATTACTACATCTGCAAGAGACACAGCACACTTTATGTCTAATTACTATTACACACACACATTTACAAGATTCCTGCACCTTAAGAAAAATGAAATTTCATGACTTTTCCATGACTATTTCATGACCAAATTATATCCCAAATTTGATAAAAGTTATAACAGTGTGACAAGCATGACAAGTAAATGAGTAAATTTAGTTATTAGTAAAAACTTGACAGACTGATCTGGACTACTTTTCATGACTTTACCATGGCTTCTGTCAATTTTTACAATATGCCATGACTTTTTCAGGCCTGGAAAATGAAAATGAAATTTCATGACTTTTTCAGGCTGCAGGAACCCTGCATTTAATACCCCCAAATTGACTTCAGCATTAATATACTCCCAAGTGATGCTACGATATGTCCAATGGAGTCAGCTGGCAACTAAAAGTGATACCAATTGTTCCTTATCATGTGAAGGACAAATTTTTAAATTTTGGGTCATTACCTACAAAAATTTGAGCACAATGAGAACTTCTGACAAAAATTCAAAAACTCAAATTCAAAAAATTTTCTAAAAACTTGGGGATTTCAAAGATACATACATTTGAAAATAACTGACCATCATTCAGTTCTCTTAGGCTTTCATTTTTGTTTTAGCTGATACCCTGACAAAAGCATTATTCTTCCCCAACAAGGCTCGAGCCTTCCAGACTAGAAACCATGTTCCCTCTCCCTCCCCCCCCCCCATTTCTACTGGCACTAATTCTGCTCAGGATGCTTTTCTGATCTCAAACTAAAATTTTCTCATTATGAAAACAAACATGTCCATAAATATTCTATGATTCATTCAACATGAATAAGATGACGTCCATACCTCATCAGAAAGTTCTCTTTCAAGTTGATCAATCAGGGCCTTGGTATCATTGTAAATATCTGTGGATGTATCTTCCAATCCATCAAAGTACTTCCTCAGTTCATCAATCTTTCTCTGCAGGTCGTCACGTTGCTCCCGTAGAAGTCTGTCTCCATTTTCTTGAAGGAACTGTTCTGCTAACACAATTGTCTCAAGGACATTTGCTTTGTTGGTGAGGATATCTTTGTGTACATCCTGTAAAGGAAACAATTGGTAGTAAAAATGGTCAAAATAACTTTTTAAAGTTTGAAAAAGGACAAATTTAGTCAAATTTGTCCAAAGTTTGAAAAAATTCTGTAAAAAGAGAAAGTTCAATTTATGAGGTGTTATGGCTCAGTTCTAACCAATTGATTTAAGTCTAGCTGGACATGGCATTTTTTCCAGTTGTGGATCACTAGCTTGTTTTCACTACTCCATTGCTTTTATGCTGAGCACCAATTACAATAGCACTAGGTTCCACTTTTATAGTCTTCGGTATGACCTACCCAGGGACCCACTGCAGCCTAGCTGAGGCAGTTGCAGCCTACAGTTATGACATAGTGCTTTACAATGTAGATACCATATAGTTTGCTGGTATTGATGGTAATGTCCTCACCTTGTACTGTTCAAATTCCTTCTTCAGAGGTTCCAATTCCCTGCTTGTGGGCTTCAGTTTCTGCATTCTGGCCTCTGTTTCAATACACCAATCAAGACGACCATTGACGTAGACCAAGCGATCCAGGAACAGACGCATGAGGTTAATGTCCTCCTGGCGATCACGAAGACGCACCTTGAGGTCCTCATAGCGCCTGTTTACATCTGATAACTGGCGTTTGATGTCAGAGTCTCCTGATGAAGAGAAATACAAAAAAAAAGAATACAAACGGTTCTAAAATAGTTGTATTTGGTGAAGGTAAGATCAACATTTCACAGTAACATCTTTTGCAGGGATGTAGTTAAATTATCATAACTGACCGTTAATTACCAGCTAAACTTTAAACTTCAAGTTTCTATATACAATTACTATTTCTAGAATCACATTACAAAATGTTTTCACAGTTGTTAATATGTTGGAAAGGAAAAAGTGTAAGAAGGGTTTTTTTTTCATCCCTTTTCCTCCCATAAATACTCTCCCTCCATTCTGCCAAATTTTGTCAATGTAACTATAGGTTCACACCAATGCAAGAACCTTTGGTGATGTGCAGGCAGGATGCAAATGTTTTTTATCATAGTGTAAATGGGGGAATTTCTCACATAGGATATTTTAAAAAAAATGCCTCTTTTAAGTTAGTACTGAGATCAAAAAGTATGTATCACACCTGAAAATACAACAGATTTTTTTTTTTTTTGTGAATGCATCTTTCAGAGTTGTTTCATATTATGGAATAATTGTATGTAAAAGAATGCTCACCTTGTTCAAGCACTGTGCCCCAGTTCCTTAAGGATGTGTCTCTTGGTAGACTTGTTCCAAGTACCAGGGATCTGCGATGAGGAGCAGATTGGACTGGCTTGGCCAGTTCTCTCAGGAGGTTGTCTAGGGCAGTGCCAGCACTGTTAACCTCTTCAATGTTTGGTTGGTATGAAGCAACATCTGACTGGAATGGCTGTTGAGAAATAAGGGAAATTTTATCAGTAAAGATCTGCTTCAAGTATTTACTCGTTCCATGACTCTATTTACAATTACTTTGGCATTCAAGAGAACTATTTAATAATCTGCTTTCATGTTAAGCTTACTGCAACCATCAGTCTCAAAATGATTTACAAATATTAGCCCTGCTCAACAATAGCTTATCCCAGGAAAAATCCTACCAGATCTCAGCAGTTATTTCCCTCACACATCACAATAACCTTCTTCCCCGCACATTTATTTAACCCCTGGGTGCAGAGGATCAATTGAGATAGAACCTCTTGAATAGCCACATAACATAAAAAATAACATAACATAAAAAATAAGGCAGGACCCAAAACATCAACCATTTGATTACAAGTCTGATGCCTAAGCTTCCTCCCAGTAGCCCAAAAATCTCCCAACAATTGAATCATACTCAGCACTGTGAAAACTGGAAACCAACTGATTGTTTATAGTGTAAAGGAAAATACAAAGATGGTCTACATCTTCATATCCCTTTTGAGACAATGGCAGCCTCTCCTAAACTTCTGCCCCCCCTTCCACATCATGTATAAAATGGAACCGGTATGAGAAAGAACACAACTTTAAATAGGTGTTTCCCTTCTATTTTTGTACCATGGGCCTGGTGTTATAAAATACTGTAATTAATTTGACTAACCAAGTAACATTCTCCACAATTTGTTTATTTGTGTTTCAAAAGGAGACACACATGGGAAAACACTCAGAATCATTACTACTTACCTTCCCTACTTCTCCCAAGGATCCACAGACTACCTTCAGAACTACTTTACCACCAAGTACAAAGCAAGTGGGAAACAGAGTGATTATCCTCAGGTTCCCCATGACTCTTAAGGCCTGATCAAGACCAAGAAGAAACCCTTGGGAGATCTAAGGCCTGGCCACATGATGCTAGAAGCAAACAGCAAGTTTTAGCGATCCAGAATCTATCTGAGAACTTCCTATTGATGTATCTTGAGATCAATAAATTTAAAGGCGTTTGGCCTCTTCAAAGACTATTTGCCCAATAGAGCAGCAAGGTTGGTTTAAACGGGGCTCATTGCCGCAATTCCAGAGACAAGCTTCAACCGTGAAAATGCCTTTTTCTCAGGTAACATTGGCTAAAACTTCGTATTCAATTTTAGCAGCATGATAATTTTTTGAACTGACCTACATGACACTAACATTATAGCATAACACTAGTTCAATACCATCGGTACTGGTGGGTCCCAGAGGGGACTTACCATGCCCCTGTTACAAAGGTCCAAATAATATTAATTAGCTTAATCACACTTCACTTCAAACATGGGAAGACATCAAAAAGCTCTTTTCAAACTAAAATCTACTTTCTTCAAAAGATGCTCTGCTAACACAATCATAGCACTCAAAATCTTTTTCTACAAGTCACGGTTTCAAGAAATTCCGAACTGTTCTTGTTTGGACATCACACAAAAGGTTGCAAATATATCCACTAGAGAACTTAACAATTTATGTATCAGTTGTAGGTGATATGGTTCATGCAATTAGTTTGGGTAAATAGTTAAGAGGGGGTACAGAGTTACATTTTTGGTTTATTAGTGTATAGCTATAGTTTCATTAAATTAATGTAATTGCATCAAAAAATTAATAAAAAAATCATATGATTTCATTATCCAACAGAATGGTCCATTAAAAATTCCCTTAAAATTAATTTCAGATGAAATAAGCAATTTCATTTGTAAGTTAAAGGAAAGAGAGTGCGCTGTTTTTGTTCTACGTCAATGCTAAATGATTGAGTGGTGCATTTAATTGAAAAAGTAACAGAAAAAATGAAAATTTTCAGAATATATTAGAAGGATATATGTGTATAAATAAAACTAAGAATATGTAATAAAAATTCGTAAATGTTTAGCAAAGTATTAAAGCAAGTTAATGGCTTTTAAATTAGATCATTTAGCGAAAGGATGGGGCTACATGAATTCTAAGAATTTCATAATTCTTACATCACATGACCTGGAATCAAGAATATCCATCAAGTTTCAATATTTTCACATTTATATACTAAGGAATGTTATTAATTTTAAGCAGTTTGGACTATTCTTCATCACATGACTAACTTTGACTGGACCTATTACAGCAAAGCTTGATGAAAGTCAGACTTTTATGAAGTATGAGAAGATTGTGGAAAGAAAGTTTAATAACAAGAATCAATCAAGATACATATTGACATTTTGTCTGTTCCTATTGTGGGAGGGCAAATAATCATTGTAGATTCCTACCAGCATATTGTTGTTCCCTAAATTTTCATAGTGAAAGAAAACCAAGATGAGATGGTATTTTCTTTTGCCAAAGGCAGGCTAACATCCAATTCTTTTTAGACATAAATGCACTTGGCTGCACTTAATGGTAAACATGATGACAAGGACCCATTTTTATATTCCATGTAACAATTTTAGCGTCTCCATAAATAAAATCTAAAAATCTGAGGTTCCATATTCAACATGTTTCCCAAGTAAATATTTCCTGACTAAGGGAATACTGTCCATCCCCTGCTGTCTTTTAGAAGCCATCCCCTAATTCCTTTCAGAGTATACTATGCCAATCTTTTATACAAAAAAGGGTGCTCGTACTTACAAAATTACATATTTATACCAGTCGGATGAATGGAATTCAGAGTAATCACCTTATAAAGTCAGGACTTAGTTAGATATCATGTATAGGGTTAGTTAAATGCAGTTTAATGGCTCAATTTCAAGTCAACCTGTTTAGGTCAACGAGCGACAGCCACTTCTTCCAGTCGTGATTCACTGGAGTGTTTTCTCTACTCCATTTCTTGTGCTGAGCACCAAGAACAATACTTGTAAAAGGGGTGAAAATGTTATAGAATTATGGTGTCATGATGCATGACGGCAGAGTTATCGTTTCATGAGAAGAAAGCAGGCTAGAGGGCGGTGTGGTGGAGAGAAACAGCAGTAGGGGATTTACCTTTAATTCAGATAACAGTTTCTGTACTTCGTCTACAACTTGCTGCTAAAGACGGAATGTAAAATGACCATGCAAGTCAAATCATGATTATATATGTCCACAAAGCACACAACAATGAAAACAAAATGTGTAAATACATTCACTGAAATGACAACTCTAAAATGGCAGGTATATGATGACCAGTTGTGCCACGACTTAGTGGGCATCTTAGGGCAGTATTTCCCTGCTCCCTTCCCCTTTTGGTTATCATCAATGAGACTTGGGTGAAAAACACCCTGTCCAAACAACCATACCTTCAAACTCGACCATACCCCCTGCCCTCCATCACACTCAATGAGACTGAGGGAAAATGAATACCCTATCAAAAAAGCCATACCACGGCAGTAAATGCTTCAAAATTTTGTAGTAATCTGTGACTTAGTTTTCGTTTTCCACCCCTTATGCCAGACAATACCATCCACCCCCAGTCCCCAGCCTGTACCCCAATGTAAGGAAAAGACTGTCCATGGTGAACAGGAGAACCCTGTCATGCATGCATTACTTTCAATGTGCAACACTGTGATGATATATGGCATGATGCCAAGATGCAATGTGCCTTTACACATCAAACTGACAAATATCTGAGAACATTTCAAATTTCAAAATAACAACTATTCCCAGGCTACCACTGGATATATTTCAAAGTATTTTAATACTGCAGGTCTTGATGAAACCTTTACTTTATAATACCAGATGATGATCATCAATATTCCATTTGAAAAATCTTTGGTTTACTGTCACTTCCAAATAATGCAACTATCTGACCAGCAACAGATCACCAAGAATCTATCTATGCCCTGGTCACTTCCCTAGAGTCAATGGCCTCCTACAAACCCTTCCCTAAAATCAACCAAACATAATTAAGTCCTAGGTCCCTTCCCCCTGGGATGGTGGCTACCTATCTCTTTCTCACCTGAAGCTCTCGTTCCTGTTGGTCTAGTTTTGAGAGGGAGTTAGCCACTGGTTGTAACTGACTCAGTTTTCTCTCCATGGCAGTCAGCCAAGTGGTAGTATCTTGGTAGCCATTGTTGTATTTATTAGTTGCCTGCTGCTTCTCATCAACTTGTGTCTTCCTGTTAGAGGGAAAAGCCAAACCAAAGATAAAGAAAACGTTATAAATGGGTAGTCCTACTTCATTTGCTTGTTCCTACTAATGCTATTTATTCACAATTCACATTTACCTTGCCAACCCCATTCTTGTCTCCAAACAATCTTGCTTACTTCTGTCCATTTCTTAACTTACATCTAGGAGATAAGGCAGAGACTTCTACTTTACATAAACACTAATCAGATCAACATTTACTCCTTTTCCAACTGCCCCCCCTTCCTTCCTAAAAGTTGGCCTACCTCTGCTCCATTCTTAACTGAACTCTTAAAAGATGTGACCACGAAATCTCCTTAAAATCAAGGATGACTTGAGAAATGGAGAAAAAACACTCTATAGCTTGAGGAAAATCCAGAGAAAACTGCATCACAGTCCTTTGAACAGGCAAGCAGGAAGGAGGACCTCCCCAGGTGACCTCTGGCAGAGGTCACTGGGAGCCACTGTGTCATTAAAGTTTGGGAGGGACTTACTGGCAGTAAATGGGGATTACAAGGTGTAAAAAGGAGGTAAGGAGGGTGACATTGATTTAACACTGTCACCATTCCACCACTTCTCAACTTTCCTTCCCCTTCCTGGACCATCTTTCCCACCCAATCTCCCTCCCCTTTCCCCTCCCCTTCCCCTTTCCCTCCCCCTCCCCCCTTCCCCCTTTCCCTCCCCTTCCCCCTCCCCTTCCCCATGAAAAGCTTACCTGAGCTCCAAAAGATCTGACAATGCCTTCCAGTTGACATCAACATTGTTCAGTGCTCCTGTTACAAAGCTGGTGTCCTTTGCTTTACTCCTTTTGACAATTTCTTCACCAAGCTCTCTCACCAGTCTGTACTGGTCTTGTTGCTGGTCAAATATGGCAGCAGCATCCTGGAAGAAGGTGCGCAGACATTTACAAATTAGCTCAATATTTGCAAATCATCAATGGAAGTATGTCAAATGAAAACTGAAAACCATTTTTAAGCCAAATTGAACAAATTTTCAAAAAAAAACTGTCTCTCACCTCTTCCTGAAGGCTTTGCATCAAAATACTCCCTTGCAAAATTTTTATTGAAAGACTAAATGATACCATCACATTTATTTTTAATCTAAATTGACTCATTCAATTCTCAACTTTTGTAAATAATAATTTGCTCCTTAGAAAGCTTCATACACACACATGTCTCTGCGTGCTTTACAAATATTATCCCTGCTCAATTATAGTCTGATAGTCCATCTCAATGTCTCAGAGACTTTCTTCCTAATTTGCAGCGGGTATACACCACTCATCCTTGGTGAGCCACATTTTCGTTGGGGATGACTAGATTCACTAATTATGTGGGGTAACTCCATGGCATGCATAGGCATGGATTCAAGTAGGGGGCAATAACACAATTGGACAAGATCATGGTACGCAAAGGTGCATTTAAGAGGTGCTAGTTGAACTGTCAGAATATGGTCCCTGTCTCTGGTCCAACTTGTGCCTGTAAAGTTTGTCTTGGAAATTTTTTTTTGGTGGGGGGGGGGAGGGGTGCATATGCACCCATGACACTCCTCCAGGACCTGCTACAAAATGTCATAATAAGGTACCCCACATGAACCTACTTAACCCTTTAGTAGAGAAAGGCAATTAAGATAAAACATCTTACCGAAGGGCAAAATCTGACAAACAAATCAGGACACAAAACATGCAGCCCTTTGATCCCTAGCCTGATGCCACCAGCTGTTTACCCACCACGGTCATCTGACCTCCCCAAAGTACACCCTAGCCACACCCACACCATTAAGACAAACCCATGATATCAATCTCCTCAATGTCTCTCCCCCCCCCCCCACGTGCATTCTCCAAGTTCTCCCTTTATTTAAACCTACCTTCATTTTCTTGTTCAGTGGGTTGACATCTCCACTCATCACATCTTTAGCTTCTAACACTTCCTTTATACCTTCCCACCTCCTACTCCCCCTCCCGCATCCTAAATGTACACCCTTTCTTTCATTTCTCAGCCAATGTCTTCTCATTTAAAATCTTCCCTGATTTTCTTGTTCATTTGGTTGACATCTCCACTTATGAGATCTTTAGCTTCTAGCACTCTGTCAACCTTCTCTCTGCTACCCCCTCCCCCAGCCTTTATATACACCCTTCTACCTTATCCCTCCTCTTACTTCTGATTCCTCCTTCACTCAACCTTACCTTGATTTTCTTGTTCAGTTGGTTGACATCCCCACTCATCAGATCTTTTGCCTCTAGCATCTCAATGGTTGGCAGGACCCAGTCCTCCAATTTGTCAACTTCCCTCTCAAAATCATTCAATTTACCATTCAGGAATCGAAGGTCTTCACCATGTCTAAGGGTGATGTCACTGATAGTCACGTAGCGTCTTTCAATACTCTCCATCTTTGATTTGATGACCTTTGCAATGTCTGGTTCACTGTTACTGGCAACATTTGTAGCCGTCATGATTAGGGTATCTATAACTGTCTTGTGAGTCTCAATGTCTGTTTGGATGGCCTTTTAGGACAAAAAGGAAGGAAAGTGTTGAAAAGTATTCCAGAAACAAGTACTATACTAAAGTACTGTTGTCATGGGCACATGTCTTTCAAACAGGTCAAATTCTTATCAGAAGCCAAGAAATTTTTGACAAAATGCATATTTAACCAGTCCCTACAAGCGGTCCCCCTGATGGAAGATAATACTTGCCTATACCATGAATTATAAAATGACATAAATAAAAAGCGTGTTGTGCCCCGCTTGAATAAATAGTGTTGTTTGAAGTCCAAATGAACACAGCAAATATTTTTTTTTTACTTTTTCATTCTCTCCTTTCTGCCATATTTATCATTTAATGTAACTTGGCAGAGAACAGTTTTAACTGGTCCCACAAGTGGTCTCTTGACTGGAAATGAAATGAATTTTGGAAGTTGCACATCCACAGTAAGACTGACTACTTTTGCTTTAAAGCCAGGTCCAAAACAGTGTGAAGTCTTTGACAAGTAAGCAGGAAAGATGATGTCATCAGTTGACCTTGTTAGGAGGTCACCTGGACCCACTGTGCTAGTAGAAGCTTGTCAGGGACTTACTGCGGGTAAGGGGGGATAACATATGCAAACAGGAGATAATAAGGGGCTATGTAGATTCCAAACATCAGCAATGAACATTTATTTGAATACTTCATTTTTTCCTTATCTCTGTGTATCACATTCATAACACTGCAACAGAAACAGCCAGTATACCATTTGTTCTTGAATGTTCTCCTGAAGTGGTTCTTTCTGGGCCACAATGACAGTCCCTTTCTCCATCTTGTGGACATTGCGTTCTGCTTCATCCAGCCATCTGAGTGTCATGTCCAGTTGTTCCTGAAGACCCTGGGAGCTGGCCAGGGCAGCCTGGAGGTCATTGAGGAGGTCATGTAGCTTAGCAAGGAGTGCCTCATAGCGTGTGGTGTTGTCCCCTGTGAATTAAATATAATTAAGTGATTTTGTTTACAATCATGATTAATATCAACATCAAGACCAAAAGGGAGGGGGCCACTTAGAAGTGGGAATGAGGCGGAGAATATGCTAATTAAGTTACACAATAAAACTAATGAAACATGTACATAATACCTATAATAGTGAACACTTTCATACCTCTACATGTTGTCTGTTACAAACATCCTGTGGCAGTCATTTTCGAAATACAAATAAAGACCATGTAATAGTAAACCTTACTCTATAAGCAGACCCCATTTCCACACTTTTGAATCAACAAAAATGACAACTATTAACAAACATTTCCATATGCAAAATGACCATCTTAAGACCAAAACCACCGGGGCATGTTCGAAAGACCTAGAGTGCACTTTTGAAACATCTAATAACCATAACTAAGCAAATCTAGCTTTAAAGTCTTTTGTGAAATACCTACAAGATTTTCCTTTTTTTTTTCAAATTATGTGGTAACTTTCCCAGACTATACACTTGAAATTCAAGGCCTTCCAAAATCATATAGAAATTATAGGTATCAAAATTATTTCCCCTGATGTAGTTGAAAATGGCTAAATAACACTGGGCAACATGTCAAAACGCCTAAATGCCGCTGCCACTGCAAGGCTGCAGCTGCCACGGCCATACTTTGTTTCTAACACACATTACAATAGCAGAATTAAACTGGTCTGCTATTGTGTCTTATACAGATTACAAAGCAATGTTACAGCCTGCTGCAGTTTGGGTGAGAGAGTCACACCTTGCCAATGTTGACACAATGCCTACATGAACACATTATTATATCACCTACCAATGATACTCTCCACAACATGACGCAGGTCAGGTTGTGATTCGACCAGATCATCTCCATATTCTTTCATGGTGTCCAGATCACGTCCATGGGACAGGACATCTTCGTTGAAATCCTGGAAGAGTTAACAGAAAGTGGTTGTTCACAATGAAAGGGTTAACACAACACATTTTTGTGTAATGCCTGTTCTTTCTTCCAGTTGTGGCTAACTCTGTCTTGTCTCCCCTACTCCATTCCATACGATGAGCATGAAGCACAATGGCAATAGGTTCTATGAATTAGAATTTTTTAATTTGAAATTTTATCACCAGGGGACTTATCAAAAACTCAGGAGACTATTACATGGTATGACTAAAAATTACAATCCAGGTGTGGAAAATAGCTTTCAGGGATAGAAGGAGGTGGAGGACGCATTGGCTTCAGGGAAAGGGGTAACTTTTCAGGAGGGCCTAATGGTGAATGGAGGCGAATAGATGTGTTATGTCCTTAAAGACTTCAAACTTTCTAGGGAGGCAAAAATATTTCCAGGTGCTTTGCCCCCCCCCCTCTTTAGCTAACTACAGGCCTGTTAGGATTTATAGCTAAGACTGTAGAAAGACAGTCCTCCAAGATGATCATCTCTAATCAAACTGTCGAATGACCATCATAAAGTTTTTATAAGTGATTACCAGGTGTGTGAGCCACATCCATGGAGAATGCCATACCAAGTTCAAATTAGACAGAAAGTAACTTACGGCATACATTGAAATATAATCTTTAAAACTTGATACAGAACATAGACTCACCATGACTCTGTCAATCTGCTTCTTGATGATGAGAGGTTCCCCACCAACAGGCTCTTTCCTTAAACTGACCAACTTATCCTCAGCACCAGCCAACCACCTCCCAAAGGTATCAACAGAGTGATTGTATCTCTCATGTTTCTCCACCAACAGCCTCAAGAGGTCACCATGGGTAGTAGATGTCACCCTCATCCTTTCAACTGTTTCGTTGATCACATTCAGACGGTCGTAGATAATGTTGGACTCTGGGTTTTCATGGAAGTTGCGATTGAATTGACGGGAGAGGACATTATTTCTGAAGTTGCTCAGCATTTCTCTGTAAATCTACCAGATGAGTGAAAATTATAATTTCGATATTAAAAATAACAATTTAGTTTTTCATCACGAGGTCATCACCAGGTATGTTGCTTCCATAAATTATTCCTCTTTGTATGAACACTTTCCTCTTCCGATTATATTTCAAATTTTACCTCACAAAATTATTGCCTTCTTTTTGTTACAAATTCTAAATGACTTGGCCATGAATACATCTTGATTATTCAACATTTTTCCCTCCCTCTCAGGTTTGACCTTGCCCTTATCTTGATGCATGAAATGCCAAATACAACATTCATTTTATGTAAGAAATGCCCTTTGCAGCTTTCAATAGAAATTTTGCAGCTTCTCATGTCTGTGATCTCTGCGATCTCTAAATTGAACATAAACAGTAATCTTTCGTAAACAATCTACTGAGAACCCAATCAACAGACCATACATCAGGAATTTAGAAGCCTAGGGAAAGATTCTGCAGGAGGCCATTTCAAGGCCTGCAGGTCAATGCAGAAGTTTTCTTACCTTTGCTTGATCAAGGAATCCATTCCCTGTCTTGTTGATGAACATCAGTTCTCCTTTGTGGTCATTCAAATCCTCCACAAATGCCCTTTGTTCCTTCAGCTGTCCTTGCAGTGTTGGATAATCCCTGCCAATGTTCTGAGTCAATTTTGAGAGAGCACGATCCGATCTGTCTGACCAATCCATGAGGTCTTTGCTCTCCGTCTCAAATTTTCCGACCTCATTAACTGCTGGAATGAGATGGTTAAGGCGTTTGTAGGACTCCGTCAGCACTACATCGTATCGACTCCTTAGATTGTCTTTGCCGTCTCTGAGCTTGTTGGCATTGTCTGTGCTTACTCTCTTCTCATAAAGCTTGAGGAACTGTTCAACGTTCTGGATGATCTGTGCCACTGGTTGTTGGTGAAGCAGGATGTCATCATGTAGATTCTAAACAACCAAAGAAAAAAAGGACAATAAACCTTTTTATCACAAAAATCAAGATCCAAGCCTGGTTTAACAGTTTGGATAGGAGGTATGAAAAACATATCACACTGGCATTTCGGCATAAAAATCTCCTCAGCAATGAAAGTATAAAATCATACTTTTGGGTGCAAGGACATATAATGTAGTAATGGGAAAGTATAGGTAACATACTCATTCACAGCGTACATCCCAGATGAACAACTCCCCTGTATCACATCAATTTCATACTACAAAATGGACATGAAGCAGTAATTAAAAAAGACCTGTAAAGGTCATGTACATGATGTCAGCATGTCTCAATATAGTGTACTGGATGGAATTGATAATGCTCAATGTTACTGATACGTGCCCACAATAGCACCTTCGTATAAACACTAGTTTAAACATGGACACCTGGGTGACAAATCAGAGAGTGGCGCAACGCAGTGTCATCGGGGCAAGACCTCTATACTTCTTCAAACTCTCATGCAACAGCCATTGTGAAATATAAGAAGAGGCATCAAAGGTAAGGTTACCTTGTGAGAATTAAGTTGTTCTGTGAGTACCCTGGCTTCCTCACTCTGCGGTTGTTCTGACCCTAAAGCTTCCTCTGCAAGGGTGATCCAATCCAATAGCTCAAGCAGGACGGTGATACGTTCCTGTAACTGCCTCTCGATTCTCATCTGAGGGAGCAATCCAGGCAAATAACCAATCAAACAAAGAAATAGAGCCATTTTCTCCTAAATATTGCCATTAATTGGCCTTTACTAAAGAATTGAGGGTTTAAAATGTTCTGAAAAAGTACTTACAATCTGCATGCTATAAGAGAAAGGCAAAAAAAAAAAGCTTCAAATTTGTTTAGAGACTTGTGAGTGGTTGGAAGGTTAGATTGTGTATTAAAAAATATTCTATTGATAGTAGCTGAGTTGTTAGTTCACCCAATTATTTAAAACCATTTTTCTCCAAGCTGCTGTTTAAGACAAAGACCATATTTTCCCAACGGCATATGTAGTTTGTATAACATGTAATTGAATAATGTACCTTAATGGTTCTAATGTGAATGAATGATATCATTAGTTGAACATGAAACTTTATACCAAAGAGTTTGGTATAAATCAGATGACCCCCAGTGACAAACCATTGTTTCACTTTACCATGAAAAAATTAGTTGATGGCTGGAGTGATTGGTTCTTTAAATTTTATGATTCATTTACAGGTTAATTAAATTAATGTAATGATAATGTAAACAACAGTTTACATTACCAAAACATTCTAAACAAAATCAGTTCATTAGCAATTACCTGTATATAATGAGTATAATGTTACTGGAATAAAATGTGAAAAAATATTAAATGACTCAACCAATTTGGTTTGTTAACCATGTAACAACCCTCCACAATGATAATTGACAAATTTGTATGTTACAATACGTAAAAATGACTTAAGATCTGAAATATACATAAATTTATGAAATAATATGCAAATATGCAGTATATGCAAAGCATCATGAAAGCCTCAGTAAGCATCGGTCAATGTTAGTTATTTAAGTGACGTTTCAAGCAGTTCATAGCAATACACCACAATTTCCCAAAATATTTAACTTTCTCCAGTTTGGGGACCAATAACTTTCATACAAGGCAACGGCCTTCTGCCAAGGTTCACCCCGTTCAATACCTGCAACAACTTTCAATAACCTAAAACATTACGAGGTATCGTAAATGTTATCAGTTTTTTGGCCGGGGGAGGGGGGGGGAGGGGGCTTATTTATGTCTTACTCCTTTTATCACAAATAAAGAGTTTAACAGCGGAAAAATTTTGCCATGTGATACCACGTATAGCAAAGATAGATTCAAAACAGGAAAAAAGAAAGGAATGCAAAACATTACAAAATGAACTGGTATAAACTGAAGAAGGACAATAGAATTAAAAGTGATGTGTGCCTTTATTCCCATTACAGTACAAAGGAGGTTCGGGGTAACATAAGTTTAATTTTATTTGGAATCAGTGACTTAAATCTCCCATCCAAATTAAACCCCCCCCCCGCAGTGGTGAAGCCTTTATTTTCATTTTCTGATGATTAACTTCAGGGCTTTTTTGCTGGCCTGGCAAGAGTTTTTAGGAAAAAGTTTAGAGTATTTCAGTTCTTTCAGATGCAATCTGGTGCAATAAATATTATCATCTGAAATCAATTTTCTTTTTTAAATTTCAAAAAAATATTTATAGAATTTGATTAAAGAGGGGGCATAAGGGGGGCATGCCAGTGATATCTGGTCCATAGGCACAATATCTTCTCCTAAAAGATTCCTTATACTCCTGAATGAATTAATTAATTGTCCTCTAGTGGTGCGAATTTAAACACATGTAAGGCCAGACCACACTGCATGTCATATACTAACTTTGTGCAGGCCACAGGAGGTAATCCCATTTTATAAAATTGTGATTTCATATATTGTTTTAAATATTTTGAACAATTTCTAACACAGGTGATGGTGATGACCCCGAATTCAAACAAACGCATACATTTTCATACAGAAATGGCTATTTTCACTTTATGAGAATCGTTTTGGGGAAAAGGTATATTCAAAGTGAATGTATGCCATAAATACAACCTGATAGCAACTATCATCTTTTGTAAATGACTTTTAAAACTTTTCCACTAATTGGATAAACCTTTTCTTCTATAATGAGCACAAATGCCTTGTTTGACATGCAATGTATTCTTCATGTGGTCACATCTTACAGAGTGTGAGACAAAACAACACATTTACAAAATGAAACAATGGAATACCTATAAATATTCAATTTTTATGAAAAATGAATATTTATAGGGCAACACAAATAATGAATATGCAGCTTTATGAATAAACATAAATATGATGATGTTAATATCCCCAACCCTCTCTTCTTCTTCTTGCTTCAAGCGATCCAGCGTCTGTTGAGACTCCGTCATCCAGTCTGCAGACTTCTTTTTGGCTGTTTCATAGTTAGACCGCAGGTCATCAATACTCTTCTGAAGTGGTTTCTGCTGATCTGGTGAGAGCCTATCTCTGTACTCTCGCTGGAAATGTTCAGCCTTGGAAAGAGCATCACTGACTGCTGGTTGCTTCGCTTCTACCGTAGAGTGAATGGTCTAATGAGAGGAAAAGTAACAAAACACAGAGGTGTAACATTTTCAAAAACAAATAGATCCTTTTTAATATATATATGATGGTAAAAGTACTAAAGGGGCAGTTTGTTTCTACAATTTTTGCACAACTTTTACTTTGCTACACATTTTTATATTGATTTACGACCTACAAAAATAATCTGTGATCCAAGGTTTAATGTTGTGATTGGCTACAGAGTGTTGGAGGCTGCCTAGCATTTCATCTGTGTGGAATTTTCTATCTGACACATATTTAGAGATTTTCATTCAACAGTAATAGCACAAAATAATGTTTCTTCTGACCTGAAAGACCCCCTCAATGTCTCTTAATTCTGGTAAACAATCGGTTCAGATGGGAAAACAAGATGGTGGAAAAAAAGGTTAACATTCTTGGTCAAACTCAGATTCCACCCTTTAAGATTTTCTTGAAGAAAAACTTTTTTATTTCATTAAAAATGCCAACAATGTTTACCTTGAAGTTTTCAACTTCTTTCTCTAGGGGTTCAATTCTTGTGCTCTGGGGTCTCGCTTGGTCAAGCTTAGCATCAGTTGCTACGACCCAGTCTAGCTCGGCTTGTACATTGGCTGATTCTTCCAAACACCTTCCAGCTACTTCAAGGTCTTCCAGGGAGTCCAGAAGACGCCTCCTCAACTGATCGTAACGGTTATTGACTTCTGTCAATTCACGCTGTGTTTGTGTGTCTGCTGTTGAAGCAAAGAGTCACGTCAAGATGTTGTTTCAAACATTTAAACCATTAACGAAATATATTGCGATTAAAATTAAATCAGACTTTACAAATCAAGGGACAGTTAATTAGAAGAGGTTTAAATACCTACCAAGAGGAACGTGTTTTACTGTGTCAACAAGATTAAATGGTAAAATTTAAATAAACAATGTTACCAACACTGGCTTTCACACCTATTTTTCACAGACCCCACACCCTCCTTAATCTTTATGAGGCAGTAAGGGGGTAAAAGGTGACACCTTGTATGCACCAATTCTGGGTCGGTTGGTAAACCACCCTTTTCACTCATCTTGCCAAGCTGAATTTGACATTACATGATGTGACTGAATTAAATTTCCGTGAAACCTTTGAAAACCCAACAAAGTTTCCAGTTGACGAGCAAAAAAAAAAAGTACAATTGCAAGCAAGAACTTCACATTAAAAAACTTACTGTCAATGACTTGATCTGTCTCAATCATCTGGGCTGGAACAGCTTCCTTTTCTGGTTGGGTGGACCTATACAAAGCTGGGTGGGCCAATGGATGGGCCAAAATGCTCTTGAGGTAGTCAGCATTCTCTCCAGACTGGTTGACTTCATGAATGGTTGGTTCATACTTGTCCACATCTTCAAGAAGAGGCTGGAGCATGAATAAAATGGATTAAAGATCAAATTTATCATATAAATGACAGATTTGAAAGGAAGATCAGTATTTCTTTTTCCTGATGGTTTTCACAATAGACCTATTTCCAAATAACAATTACAATGAATTGTGCGATAGAGTTTTGGGTGTATGTCAATTTTCACCACATTAAAATGTCATTGACAAAAATAACAAACACCAAAACTCTATCCCACAATCCTTTGTAATTGCTATTTGGAAATAGGTCTATAATTCTGCATTGGAATCTGCATTAGTTGAATCATAACTGTAATAAAAGATGATGTTGTTGTGCTGCTTGTCTGCTGTTTTCTCATTACAGTCAGTCAATGAACACTGTCGTCAGAGGCATGTGTTTAAATTATTTAAACTTGACTTAATTTCCGATTTTTCATTGGTGATTTTGTATCATTCGTGATTTTATTGACTGAATAAATAAATATCTAAATCTAATATCTAAATATCTAATCAAACATGGAGGTACTATATGGAGAGCATTGGGCTAACTTTCCCCATGAGAACTTGTTTATCATCAAGGGATTTTAAAAGAAATTTTTTCTACAAATGCCCTCATCATATTATATCCACAAGAACATTACTCACCTTCAGTTCTGTAATGCTTGCCTGAATGGCAGCAGCATCCTTTATCTTTGGTTGAGCATGGTCCAGCTTTCTTTCCATGGTGGTCAACCAGTTGGTGACGTCTTTGTGTTGACCACTGTAGCGTCTGCTTCCATCTTGATGGTCACCCAGCTGCTTGTCCCTGGGTGAGCAAAATGGCACACAGAATTGTAATCACACAAAATGGATTGGAAGCTTTACAAAACTGGTAAAATTCAACCAACCACATTCACCGACAGAGTGAAGAAAACCTGAGCAAGTCAACATAATGCCCTTTCAACCTGACCCATCTTCTCTACCCAAATGTGAAAAAAACACTGACAAAAAATAGAGAACATCACAAAAATTATGCCCCTTTGTAAGATTTGATAAAATCAATCACATCACCTACCATTCTATTTTGGTTCCTTTCTACCAACCCCTACACCATACATGGTCCCTGATATCCTCAGTTGCAACACTATTTATGACAGCATTTCATTTCCATTCCAAAATTCTCACAAAATGACAAAAAATGTTTGTGTGACCCCTCAACTTTACTTGCATTTCTTTCAAATAAATATGCTATTAAGGTTATAATCTACCTTTCAGCAAGGCCTCCTTCCAACAGGCTCCAGTTCTTGTCAAGGTTGTTTAAGATCTTTTCCACATACTGAGAATCATTTGCGCGTGCATTCCCTTTCAACTGTTCTCCAAGCTGTTTGATCTGCGCTACTTTTGGTCGACGACTCTCCATCTGCTGTCTCTGATCCTATAAGGTTTAAAGCATGAAACATAAAATTGATATGAAATACCAACTCACAACCAAAGCTGGGGTGTACTTATGAATTCATATTTGCAAATACCAGAACAGCAGTATATGAAAGCTCTAAAAATCTTCTGTGGGCCACTTTTGTGAACATCAGAAGTCACAAATGGCCAGCAGACTGCTCTCAGTAAACATTAATATTGTTTGCTTTCTTGTTTTATTTTCAAGCATCTTTCAGGAGTTACTCCATGTAAACTTGCCAATTCAGTGAGAAAAATATTATCACATAACCATACAGAGCCATTTATGAAAAGGGATAGACTACAACAATTTGCCAAATTGAGGTGATTGCATTATCCCTTTAAAACATATGACTTGTATAAACAAAAGTAGAGCACCACCAACCTTCAGTTTATTTTCCAGCTGGTTATCAGGCACTTGTCCAAAAGCTTTGTTGTGAACGGTCTGAATGGCTGGCACAAGCCAATCATCGATGTCTTCTGCTTTTTTCTCAAAGTCTGCAAGTTTGGTCATGAGAGAATCTATGTCCTCACCGTATCTCTTTGTTGTGGTATCCACATCCTCAAACCTAGTGTTGAGTTCTGCAAGTGAAGTCTTGAGCTCTTCAACCTCCAGAGGTTCACCTGACTCGATCAATTTGGTGACAGCCTTCTGGAGAGATTCAACTTGTGGTCTGTGGGTTTCTATGTCTTTGTTCAAGATCTGGCGGCAGCACAAATGACATGATGGTTTATAATATAAAACCACAATCAGTGATTCAGTAACAATATTAAAATACCATACCTGTAGGGTGAGTACATTGCTCTAAGGAGTGTCTCTGGTTGTGAATAAAAAATTGAGTGCAAGACCTTGGCACAAGAAGAAAATATTGCATATTATCCCCAAAAGTCCCTGTGAACTCTAATATAAACAGGAGGTAATGAGGGGATATGTTGCACCTATAATTAGAGAACCAGCAATTGTGCAAAAGTGTGAGTTCTGGAGAGTTTTGGAAGTATGTGTGTGTTGGGGGAGGGGGGCTAAATAGGTTAAAGGATTGACAATTTTGAATTTTAAAATGGAGCAAAATGGCTCCTAAGGGGTAGGTCCTAGCGTGTCTCCCTCGGGTACAACTCCATGCACCAGTACATGCTCACTGGAAGTCAGCAATATATTCCCTTGTAATGTTTTCAATTTGAGGTCATTGAAGTTGAGTAAAAATGAAAATATATGCAAGGTAACTGATTTAAATATTCTCCCACTCTTAGAAATTTGTTGGTTGGCATGATTCAAGCAATACTTTACACATTTTGAAACTTTTTTTTTAAAAGATTTACGATGAAATTTTTTTTTGTTTATTCTCACTTGTTGTAACTCTGATACATCTCTGAGAGGTTCTTTCTGTACCCTGACCAAAGTTCCTTTGTCCAGTTTGTGGGTCTCCTTCTCTGCCTGGTCCAGCCATTTAAGCATCATATCCAGGTTAGCTCTGATATCCTGGGAATCAGCCAGGGCATTACGAAGGGTCTGTAGGCGTTCTTCCAGCTGAGCTTGGAGGGCTTGGTATCTCCTCACAATGTCATCTGCAAGGGGTGAATAGATGAAAGTAGTTAGTTAGTTAGATGGAGTTTAACAGCCCAGTTTCCAACCTATTGGTTCAAGTGGAGCCGTAAGTGACAGTAACAGACAATGATGAAATGACACAAAAGTTACAAAAATCAAGATGACATCCAAGGGGCTAGAAATGACCAGATACCAAATAATCTTACTCCCTATGACACAAATGCTTGATTTCTAGTGTCATTCAAAGTGTACAATACTGTATCTAATCTGAATTGTGGGTCTGAAGATAACTATTTTGGTACAAGCAAATACTTCAAGACAAATTTTACACTGGTAAGGTGTGCTGTCCTGCTCCCCCCCCCCCTTAACAAATTCCTCCTTGTTTTACCCCTGTTTAACAGCTGTATATCTTCATTCACCACCACTACTCACCAACTTTTGGTTGAATTTCTCTCTCAACTTGAGGATGGATCTCAAAGACATCACTGCTACTGTCTCTGATCTTCTCAACATCACTCATGTGCTGGACCACATCAGTCTGAAGGGCCTAGGATGACATGAAGAATAGTGCGAAATAATCACAAAAGTAGGCGTCAAGGTTTTCAAACTATAATCATCTACCTTAATCATTGATTCCAAAACAGAAGCTGCATTTCCGAAATTTTTGTGTTCAGATTTTTATCTGTAAATCGCTGCCATATGTCAAATGAAAAAAAAATGTAGACAATAAAAATTAATAAACAACAGAAATAAGCCTTATTCATTCTCCCCCACCCCTACCCCTATTCTAATTGCCCCCTCCCCATATATTGTAAATACCTACCTTGACTCTCTGAATCTGGTTGTTAAGAGCAGTATTCATTCTCCCACACCCCTACCCCTATTCTTATTGCCTCCTCCCATATATTGTAAATACGTACCTTGACTCTCTGAATCTGGTTGTTAAGAGCAGCTGGTTCTGATGCCACAGGTTCCTTCATGATAACAGTAAGCTTCTTCTCTGCAATGGGGAGCCACTGGAGCATTACATCCATTGCTGTCTTCAATTTCTGGTGACGGTCTACAAGGTCCCTCAAGAGCATGGACAGGTTCTGTGATGAGCTCTTCACGTTATTGTACCGGATGTTGACATCCATCAGCTGCTGTCTGATGATTGAAGGCTCTGGTCCATCCTGGAAGGACTGGTTGAATTGACGGGGGAGGGTAGTCTCACGGAAATTGGTGAGATCATCCTTGTAGACCTAGGAAGCAAGTCAAGTTAAGATTCTTGTTTAAATATGTCATGCTGAACAAATCCTAATGTTCTTGCAAGAGTGTCCAGATTCTGGTAAAGTCTATGTAAGGATCAGCATTTTCCTATAAATTCAACAAAACTATAATTTCCTGTGCAAATAAGTGCTCTCCCACAAGTCTAAGAAATGAACTGATGGGTTATTTGTGAAGAGAATAAACACAGATCAACTCAGCAGTGCTAACTTTGAGGCCTATGGTGGCCAAAACCTCATGTATTTTGTAACATACCAAATAAAAGACATTCCTTGCTAGGTTTTGGAAGTGCTAAAGTCCCTTTAAGAATTAGATCATTGTATTTTTAGAGGCATGACCACATTTTCACTTATGCTTTGGAAGTGCTACAGCTTTAAGAAGGTTTAAATCATTGCATGTAAAGATATGATCATATTCTAACCTATTATGAATGGTACTATAGGTTCTTTATCATTGCATTTTGTGACATGATCATATCTCTGCCCATATTTTGGTTGGTGCCATGGCGTCCTTAAAAAAGCCTAAACAATTAATAAAATTAAGCAATCAGTGCATATCTAACCTTTGCCATGTCTAAGAAACTCTGTCCATTCATGTTAAGGTACCTCCAGTCAGCTCCCTGAGAAAGCACACCATCATTAAACTCATTTTGGGCCGCCTGTTGTTCCTGTAAGGTCTTCAAATCACGTCCAATGTTCTGCTTTGTCTTTTTCACCTGGTTTTCAGAGGTTACAATCCATTCATTCAATTTGTCCAGGTCGGAATAGAATTTCTCCAGGCTGTCTGTGCCAATGGTCAGACGATTCTCTCTGGTCTGTGATTGGACAAAGACATTGTCAAACCTGCGCTTGAGTTCTTCACTCATGTCTTTCAGCTGTCCAGCCGATGTTGCTGGTAGGCGGTCTTTGTAGTCTTCAAGAAGTTGCTGGGCAACTTGGACTGTTTGAATGACTGGTTCCTGGTGGGCCACTACATCTGTGTGAAGCACCTGTAAAATAAGATAATGGAAAGGTAAAAAAAGATGGGTTTAATATAAAATTTATATTTCTGATGGATTCATGATGGCCTCTTCCAACGCTTAAGAGGACTTGCTTGAGGGAAAGAAAGCTCTTCAAATCTAGACCAGATTCCTTCTCAGCTGCAAGGCTCCCCATCACCAAGTAAGTCCTTTTAAGGGTTGGAAGTAGTCATCATGAATCTATCAAAATTATCAATCAAGATGCTGGCCAGAATCAGGCAATTGACTATGTCATACACCTTCAACAATAATACAGGATTTCTTTTAACTTTATGGAAGTTTGTTTCTCAGCTTAAGGTAGAATAACATGAACCAATTACCCATTGTAATTCTTATCGAAGTAACTAGCTACTCCTTTTTTATTCTACAAGGTTTACAGTATTCCCTCTCAAGGTGAAGGGTACTTTTTATACTATAAATTCGAACTTCAAGCAAGGAACAGTAACACCTCATTACTGGCCAAACATCAATATTCCTTTTTTCCAACTTCATAGCTACCTGCTCCTATGGGTCACATGAGAACAACAATCTAGATTTCATCACAACAATGTTCAATTGTGTTCACCAATTGCCCATGTGTACATGGCAATTATTTAACACCACACCTCACTCTGTGGGATATAAAGTGTCCATCTGCAGGAAAATTGAATATTAATAAGGCACCATGTCAATATAACGAAGCTGCAACTCCCTCAGCGAATCTGCAGCAGCAGCAGCCATGCTTTGTTACAATACATGACAATAGCAGACCAGCTCTTGTAAAGTACAACACAACAAAGTATGAATATGAAGCAGCTGCTGTGTGTTGATTTGACACGGTGCCATAGATCACACCTCCTTTTAAATAACTGCTCCTCACCCCACCCCCTCCTCTGGGCCTATCAATTCTTCACCTTATGGTCTTTGCCTTGTTTATCCAGGGTCCTCTTATCATCATTCATCTGTTGCTCTGACCCTAGTCTTCTTTCAGCTTCCGCAACCCAGTCCAAGAGATCTTGCAATGATTTCAGTGATTTGGCCAACCGTTGTTCCAAGGTAAGCTGTAAATTATGAAAACGTACCAAACAAAGGTGAATACCTCCAAAAAAGGACAAAGCAGCTGAAACCTAGGACAAACATATCTTCTACTACTAAATCCATCTAGCTTTACAGAACTCTTGGAGGCAGGAATCTGTACAGATCTGGTGGACGATGACTCCTCTCAGAGTCATGCCTCATTTCCATAACCCTCCAAATGACATGAGAATTCCAAAAGTTGTTAACTTAAATATTTTTTCATCAGATGCACTTTCGACTTTAAACAGTTTAATTTCTTCGAGAAATCGAAGATCAAGGGAAGGACCTGTCTGCTCAAATACAGTATTCGGTCTGGCACAGCATAATACTTCAGATTAATATGGGAGTGCTAGGAACACTTAACCAGAATGTGACTGACATTGACAGCACAAACACAGGGTATATACAATATGGTCTCTCACCCCCATGGAGTTAGTATGCAAGGGAATGTAAAGAACATAGAAAAACTATTTTAATTAATGTGCCATATAAATTTCATTAACTGAACTTCACACTCCACAATTCCAGGCTGAAGCATCCTGCATCTCAGTGACAGTAAAAACTTAACAAATAAATTATTGACTGACCTTCTCGTCTCGCTCTCTCTTCAATCTTTCCAGTTCCACCTTAGCATCTTCTAGCCATCCGATGGTGTTCACCTCCAATTTGTTGTACCCGTCTCTCAGGTCTGTAACTTTCTTACCCAACGTGTCCTGTTTGCCATACTCTAGCTTGTCTTGGTTGTCCTGTAGGAATTGTTCTCCCCTCAGGCTAGAGTCATCAATTGGAGATTTTTGCGATGTGATTTCCTTTTTCAGGTTCTGCATTCAAATTAACACATGAGGTAAAATTTGCTTTGGATGAAATCTGTCATAGCTAACAATGTTTTAGGAAAAACTGAGGTTTCCAATTCAACTACCACCTGACCACTGGTTCATTACCCCAATTAGATGTTTCAAAAAGCAGCAGCATTGATTACCATTCTGCTACAATATAGAACCAACAACTCAGAAGTTTGCATAACAATCAACAACAAATCCTGCAAATAAGTGCTTTCATGGATGGAATCAAAATACTCAGTGAGGTATTGAAGAGTAGGATCACCTTTCTCTTCAATCAAAGATAAAATGGCATCCAATATCAATATGTGGGACAACTGGCAAATGCATGAGGAATTAATTAATTGGTGTTGACAACTACCCTTGCATAGGAAAAATTTGCAAAATAAAACCTTGTGTTCCTGAAAAAGTTATTTTCCAAAGTTTGACTACTTCTCCTTATGAACGCCTTATCAAAGAGAAATCAGAATTATGCAATTGCCACGTTTTTCATTTTTTGACAAAACATCAAGTGCCTCTCAAGGAATATTACCTTTTTTTTTTTTGCTGATGTGATAGTCACATATGCTCATTTCAGGCTTCTTTAGAGTGAGTACACAAGACTCCAAATGTGTAATCAAAACACTTTCAGTGCATGCTGTGTAATATGAGCTACAGTACTCTGCATTTTTAGAATATGCTGTGCCAACTGAGAATTTCTGCAGACGTACAACAAAAATTGTAGTTTTGGGTGAGAATTAACTGCCTTTAGAGAAAAAGTGTTAATTACAAGAAACTTACTTCTAGATTAGAAATCTCCTTCTCCAACTGATCAATGTCCTGGGCAACAGGTTTGTTTTCCTGGAGGGTGGCGGACATATTGGTGACCCAGTCCAAGTGACCAACCACTTTGTCATCTTTGGTGATGTATTGTTTGTTGAGGTTGAGGTCATCGATGTACGCCTGTAACTTCTGTAACAGACTGTCGTACCGGTTGTTGGTTTCTGTCAGTTGTTTCTGGGTCTCTGTGTCCTCTGTAGAAGCCAAACAATGTAATAATTGATCTTACTACTTCTAACAAAGGATTATACTAGCATAATGTAGAGTTCCTTCACTGCTGTCATCCAGCTTGCAGTCAGGTTAGGGGTTTGAGTCCTGGCCGGGTCATACCAAAGACTTTAAAAATGGAACCTTCTGCCATTGAGCTTGCATGGTGCTCAGCATAAAAATGGAGCAGGAAAAACAAACCTGTGAGCCACAACTGGAAAAAAAAAAGCCATGGTCGGCTCCACTTGAACCAATTGGTTGGAAACTGGGTCTTAAACCTCCACCTAACTAACTAACTAATTCACTGCTGTCACAATCCCACCCCTTCCAACTGGCAAAAACTACTGTAGTATGCTAGCAGATGTAGCTAACTGAGAAGAAGCTGATGGATGACCCACAAGTGACTTTTGCACTAAAACACTGTTAATTTTAGCCTGTCGGTGGGCATGTCTTACCAATTTGTGACGTCACTGAAAGTACTCTACAAGTGTCAAATGTCAAACACTACTATTTCATTTTTCAATATTAGCAAATTAAAATTACCAACTTTGCATGGTCATTTTGCTGTGACTGATAAAGTCTTTCCTCAATGTGTTCCCATAAACTTTCTATGCATTAGTTAACAGAGCACACTGCTCCCCAAATCCTATGCATAAATTGTAAAATTGGTGTGTATACATAAACAGTGAGCAATGTAGCTGCCTGCCTTCTTCCTGTACTGTTCTCATCAACAGATGTTGCTAGAAACTCATAATATTTACAAAATAAAACAAGTATAGGTCAAACTCGCCAAGCAATACTAACACATCATTCTCCATTTTTTTTTTTTTTTTAAATGTTATAGACGTATCATCCCATTATGCAAATAAATAGCAGCGCATGCATCTTGATACACCTAAATTTGTTATGACAGTTGCAACAGACTTGTTTCCATGATCCTCTCTCTGTCCATGTGCAGAAAGCCGGTGGTTGCATTCCTCCTCTGGCCTAAGCTATTTCTCCTATTTACAATTGTATTTCAATACCATCAGGTTTAAACAGGTTAGCTAAGCCAAATACTTTGGTAAGGGTGTACCTGTTCCAAGTGACTACCACTCACCATCAGCACCAAACAAGCTGCTCCTCTCCAAAAGGGACATTGACTGTCGAGATTTTCTCGGCGAGGCATGTCCGCTACCAACCTGCAGTGACCTCAGATGAGGGGTTGATTGGATTGGCTGTTCTACTTCATGGACAACTTCATCGTAAGTGGTTCCAACTTTGTTGACATCGTCGATTTCAGGTTTGTAGTCCACAATCTCCTTCTGCAATGGCTGTAATGCGAGGGGGGAAGCAGGGGATGGAAATGTATAATTACCAGGCAGAGAAAAATGAGATAAAACATAGTATTGATGGGTGATGGTGCTATTTTTTTTAAAAAAACAAATGGGAAAATTAATCACAATATTCCAAATCTTAATATTTTCAAGTCATGTACACATATGGACAATATTGATGTTTATACTTGAGTAGCTGGATTGAAATTACACATTGTGACAATAGACCATATGACAATTTGGGAATTAACATCACAAAATAGAAAGTATGCCCTCCGATTGAGAATTGCCATTTCATCGTACACCAACAAATCCAGGCAGCTGATCTACAAACCAATTTGAGAAGTCTACTAAACACACCTGTTAGGTCAACATCATGTGTAGAAAGTGTTTCAATATTTGCCCTATAAAATTCCTTCTGCATGACATCAATGTGTATTTCTATTTTGAAATATCCAGTTCCATCAAATATTTTTTCCTAGCAATTCTATTCTTCAGATACAATAGCTCTAGTCATGGCTTCCATATCCTACAAAATTCTTAGGGTGTAGTCATTTATCTAACATGCAATAATTGATAAGTCACTAATACATTTCTTGTTCACAATTGCCCATACTGGACAGTTAGAGAAATAACTCTCTCCACTTACATCCCTAACTGCAAAATACTATCCTCTATGATGTCACCAGGAGACTTCTATGGGAGGTCACCCAGTGCCACTGTGCTATAAGAAGCTTGCCAAGGACTTACTGCAGGTAAGTAGGGATTACATATGTAAATAAGAGGTACCTATCAGGGCTGGTAGATCAGACCAATAAAAAGGCAGGCTATTGCTTGAATTCATGACTTACCATAACCTGTTGCAGCTGGGCTTCCACAGCTTTGATATTAGTTGCAGACGGTGGCAGTTGACTGACTGACCTCTCCATGTTGGTCAACCAACCATTGACCTCCTTTTGTTTGTCACTGTATTGTCTCAAAGCATCTCTCTCCAGTTCCAGATGGTCATTTCTAAAGAAAAAAAGGAACAAAAAATGTTGTACACCACATTGTCTTCAAACTTGACCAAATACCTTTAATGCAAAATGTTTCTGTTATTTATAAGCATACTCCCCCAAACTCCAAAAACATAGCAATAGTTTTCGGTAATTACTTCACCCTCAGATTCAGACAACTTGGTTTTACACAGTAAAAAAATATGGTGGAAAAAAAATTGTTTACAACATGAAAGAGGCTCATTGAGTTGATATCGATAACTTAATGAGGGTCTCAAAGGGTGACTACCACTTAAAAATGCTTAAAGCTAGCACAGCAAGTCAAGTTTCAAGCCCAAAAGTCACAGAAAAAAAAGTACGTCTTCTCACATCCACCTGACTGTAACTGACCAGTAGAACTTAACCCTTTACCATTGTCAGGGATGAGCCTGGTCTAAAAAAAAAATCACTGAAAACTGCTGGGCATACATGACTGACGCCCAAGGCGTCAGTCAGAGCGCGAAGCGTGACACTTTAACGGGTGGGGTCCAGGGGCCCGCCTTAGGGCCCCTGGTGGGGTCCAGGGGCAAAGCCCCGGTGGGGGTCCAGGGGGTGAAGCCCCCGGAAGCTCTGAGAAAATAGAGTATTCGAGACATCATTTGGAGGCCTATTTTAATTAGTACATTGGTAAAATAAAACACTCCAAGAAAAGTTTTCAGTCAAAATAGGCTAGGCCTAGCCTAAGCTATGCCTAACGTTAGGCTAGGCCCTTAGTAGGCCCAGCCTAATCTGAAGCATGTCAAGTTGAACAGTTCTTCAATCACTGTAAAACTTGTCTCAGTGGTGAAGATGTCCATAAATCCCGATTAGAAAACCCTGGGATAGCTGTAACGTTAAGTTGTAACAACAAACGTAACGATGTTGCATTTCATTAGGCCTAACGTTAACTACATGTAGGCCTAGTATGTACCAAGTAGACCTAGGCTAGGCCTATGCTGTTTCAAAGTTGCTCATCTTGCAAATGAAATTGCCGAAATGGCTCACACTTGCACCACATTTCCAGTTCACTTCAGACTATCACTTTTCGATATCTGACGAATTTCTTTCTCTATCCAAGACCAATTCCATTTATTTTAAAAACTGTTACGTCAACTTTATGAGCGGCCGACTCGTTTTCCGATCGATCACAGCACAGGTTACTGCATCATGCATGATATTGATACAGTCAACTGCTGATGATTGTGACAACTTACACATGCACAGATTTACGTACTGAACTTACGTACGTGCGCCTGGTGCATGATAAACGTGATTCACTTTGACTGGGAGTATTACAACTCCCTGCAGGCAGCAGAATTCATTCATGGATAAGCAATGTTGGAGCTTGCAGCAGTAATGCCAGTCTGGCGAGTAACGGTGCAAGCGCGACGACCCACTAAAAAATAATGCTGTCAGAAAACCACGGACATTGGGAAAGGTAAATCACGGAGGCAGGAAAAAAATCACGGAAATCCGCGAATTCACGGAAAAAGCTCATCCCTGCATTGTGCTCCAATCGGGGCATATTTGGGCGCCTTGGGAGTGGGCGGAAAAGAGGACGTAGCGTGCCCCGCATCGGCTTCCGTAGGCTATTGACCCCGTGACCTTAAACTATTGTCTCTCTCGTTGCTGTGGCCCAATTTTCGGGTAGTTACTCGCAGTTTCGAGCTCCGCGTGAAACAGTAAAGATGGGTGACAGCCGCGCTCTCCGTCTGGGTCCAAAAGGACCCAAACAACGGTAAAGGGTTAAGGATTGCCATAAAGTATGAATGGATATTTCTTACCTTTGTTGTAACACATCTTCAAAGTCATTAAAATTAACATCCACATTGGCAAGGACAGCAGTGACGTAGGAAGAATCGTTCACTTTGCCGTTATTGATGAGTTCCTCCCCCAAGGTATGTATACGTTTGTACTGTGCTTGGTGAGAGTCTTGTCTGCGTTGGATGTCCTACCAAACAAAACATCCAATGAGAACAATTAAAGAAAAGTGGCTTAAACATTTCCACTAAGAGGAGTTCCAATGAAAAATAAATTAGCATAAAGTTAAACAAAAAACAAAACTTAGACCAGTTCAACTTATCAATTTGGAATGTCACAAGTAGATAAGGTACTTTAAGCTGTATACCAAGTCTTGTTAAAACAATGATTTAAATTGACATTAGTGTATTAAGTTAACAAAGAAACTTGTGTAATTACTAAATAAAGCCCCCTCCCCCCATCCCTCATACCCCCTCCCCCATCCCTACCTCTCTCCCTCACACCTTTCTCCCCCATCCTTCCATCCCCTTCCTCCCTCATCCCACCATACCTCCTTCTTCCTCCATACCTCCCCTTCCCTCTCCTCACCCCTTCCCCATCCCTCCCTCCTCCACTCCTCCCCTAAAATGCTAGTAACTTAAAACATACCTTGAGTTTGTTGGCTATGTTGGTCAAGTCACTGGTCATAAAGTCCTTGGACTCGAGTTGGTCCAGGTCAGGCAAAAGCCAGTCTTCAAACTCATCAACAGCTCTCTCAAAGTCTGACAATTTAGTGCTGAGACCTTGAAGGTCCTGTCCATGCTTGGAAGTCGCTGATGACAGAGTGGAATAGCGTTTGTTTACTGTGTCCAGTTTGTCCTTGATCTGTTGACTCTCTTTGGCTGGAGTACTCTGAATGAGCTGCTGGGCAGCTTGCTTGACTGCTTCAACAGTTGGTTTGTGGTTGATGATGTCATCTTCCAGAAGCTGAGATGATAAGAAAATAAGGATTATTACATATTTAAAATGTTCTGTGATAGAGTGTGCTGACCTGAAATATTTGTCCAATATGATGGATGGTTTTAACATTGCTTTAATACACCCTGATCAAAATATTACAAAAGGTAATGGAAGAGTGGTGAAGTTGATAGAAATAAATGGTTTTATGCCAAACATTTATCCTTAGAATTGTCTATGCATACCTTCTATTCTGTGTGTGTCTGCTAACCGTGTCCAGCTCGGGGCACATATGCCACAAAGTCCATTTTGTTAGTTTCAAAGGTCAGAGTAATTGAGATTAGCACATAGAAATTTCTCTGGAGGACACTTTATCCATGTTCATCTATCTCACCCCCCTCCCCCTGTCCTGACAACTGCGACCCTTTCCCTTCCTTATTTCATAGCTGAAGTACAGTATACAAAACACTTGTGATTGTATTTCATTTACAACATCAAATTGCGGATGATACCTTGTTCTGTTCTTGTTGTTCCATGACTGGCTCACGTTTGGTAGGTATCACAGTTCCATTCTCCAATCGGTTTTGTTCTTTCTCAGCCTCATCCAGCCATTTTAGTAACATGTCCAGATTTTCATGGACACCTTGAGACTTGGCCAGAGCCTGTTGCAATGCCTCCAGGAGGTCATTGACTCCTGCTTCTAGGGCTTTGTACCGGGTCACAATGGCACCTTTTTAAGAAGCAAATTTGAGAAAGAGACATGCATGAACCCCTTGTCAATTGAAGAAGAATACTTGAAAAATATGAATAAAATACCAAATTTGGGGGAAACCTTTAAATGAAAAAAAAATTAAAAAATGAATAAAATAGAAAATTTGAGAACAATTTGAGCAATCTAAAGGAACCCTTTGGGCAGAAAAGTTTGGTTCCAAAGATTCTAATGCATAGTATAACCTTATGCACAGCATAAAACCTTCCTCAGATCTTTGCCATTTAATAATGAATAGCCATCTAAATGCATAGTCATCTGGGATTCTGCCAGGAACAAAAAAAGGGGAAAAAAGGGGGGGGGGGGGAGGAGGGAGGTATTAAATGATTACTGCTAAACCACAGGTCCAAGTTGATTCTGTCCTGTTAAAAGTTACAAGTGGATTCAGAGGGACAAAAGCTTGCTTCAAAGCCCTATAAGGTGCAATTTAAATGTTTTTAAAGGCCATTTTGTGTAAATTCAAGTGTCCTTTCTTTTAAAAGGAAACCAAGATATTGACAATTTCTTAAAATTTATGGAAAAGAAAAGGGGGATTTTACACACCTTCTTTAGGAAACTCTTGGAGAGGGAAGTATAAATACCCCCTCCCCCCTCCCCCCTCTGCTGGAAACACTGGTCATTACATGGGATAACCATTCTTAAATAACCATTAAAACTTAAGGGGACTGGGTGTAATATTTCTTACCTGTTGTATTCTGGGTCTCTGCCTTCACAGCTGGCTGTGTCTGTATCAACTCAGTACCAGCTGATTTGACATCTTCAACATTGCTGGCATGGGCAACCACATCTTGATGGAAACTCTGCAGTCAAAATAAATGACAGTATTTTAAAACATTAAAAAGGAATGTCACAGAAAATTCTAAATATATTGCAGCATGAATCTGCAGGTACACAAAAGATACGGTCAAGGCTGGGTAAATGTCTTCCAATTTCAAGCAAATGTACAATTTTTTGAAGATGGTAGAATCATTCACTAGAAAAAGGTATTCCAAATATATGTAAAACACAAAGCCCCACATGACAGTACAACTTATCTGAGCCCACATTGTTACAAAACATTTAAGTCTTTGGTGTTGACCCTCCAAAAAGAGGTGTTACTTAATTTTGGATACAAATGGGGGAAGCATTTAAAAAATGGCTTGTTTCTTAATTCCAACACTTATCCACAAATTGTACACACCCCACTGAGAAAAGGAGAATTTGCTTCAAGTCGATCTTTCCTTTATACCCTAATACCTTTGTTGTTGCGATACATTTTTTTTTTTTCATTCTCTTTCAATTGATTTGAATGTTTTCCATACACTAAAACATCATCTGTGCTGATATGTAGGGTCGGGGCAGTACCATGTAAATATTGGTACCCGTCTTGTAAAACACACAGAAGCGGTATTGAGGCAGTACCGGTTCTTAATCATCGGGTAGAGAAGTTGAGTGGGAAGGAACTTAAGCCATGCATGGCCCCCCATGTTATCCTGCACGCTAATGCATGTGGGTGTTTGATTGAGTCAATTACCATGCAGGAACCTCTGCTCTTAATGTTTGTGTAAATATTCTAATCATCCACACATCCTAACAGTTATTTTTGTCGGCGAATATAATGAGTACCAGTTATTTTTTTTCAGGTACCCATATTTTTTCAAGAACCGGTATAAGTAACACACCAAATATCTTTGGTATTTTCAGTACCTGTACCTCTACTACCGGTATTGATATCAGTACTGGTATACTGCCGGACCCTACTGATATGACTGCAGAAGGAACAAACTAATTGATGAAATACCTGAAATCACCATCACTTCGCTCTACAATTTCTACCAACCATGAGCCCCCTGTGGACTGGGGGTTGTGGAATATGTCCATAGTATTACCAGAGGTGACTTCAGGGGATGCATTTCACCATGTTTGGATTGTATTTGAAAACCAAACTTGAACTTGAACTTTTACCATGTTCGAACCCTATCTAACCGTTACCTTTTTGTCTAGTCGACACTACTCAACGCATTCATATGGGCGTCATTAAATTTCATCTAAGTAACAAATCTACCAACCTTGACTTTTTCAATCTGTCGAATGATGCTCTCAGTGTTGGCACCAATGGGCTCCTTCTTCAATTCCTGCAAGGAATTCTCTGCCTGGCCTAGCCAGTTGGAAGTTGACGAAACATGTTCCTGGTAGCGTTGGTGTTTGTCAATCAAGATTCTCACCAGCTGGTGATAGGCCACAGATCTTGTTTTCAATTTGTCAAAGTCTGTACTGACATCTGCAAGTTTTCCTGATAGAAGGTTCTCTTCTTTAGTGTCAACATAACCACGTGAGGTCTGTCTTGGCAGAGAGTTTCGGAATGTTGCCAACTCTTCTCGGTAATCCTGTAATCCAAACCAGGATTAAAAATTAACATTTTTTTAAGTTCTTCTGACCCTCTGCCAAACGGCCGTTGGATGAAACCAAACTTTAACTGCTTCCCGAAGAAGTTACTATGTCCACTGAAGGACAATACATGGCCAACCATTTAAGACTAACTGTTGACAAGTTTGTATGGTATTTTTTTATTTCTTCCTTTGAGATTATTTTTGCCATTATTAATTTATAACAACACACACTTCATTGATTTAATGTGATCAATCACCAGACATCCTCCTCCCTCCCTAATTCTTTTCTTACTTTCTTGACTAACCTGCCCGCTGTTCATTATTTTCCATTATGCTATCAAGCAGCCTAACCTGAACTAGTGACCAAAGCATGTGTAAGACCCACATTATGCACGGAATAAGGACAAGAAAAGCACCTTTGTAAGTCTACAGGATAACTGAAACTTTTTCATGCATATTTATGAACTATACCACAAATTAAACCACATACCTTAGAAGCTTCAGTGAACGTGGCAACCGCTTTCCTGATAAATCGGAGGTCACCCTTCTGGTCCTTCATATTATCCTCAAACTCATTGTGGGCTTCTTTCTGATCCTCCAAAGTTGGCAAGTCTTGCCCAATGTTCTTTTCCACATTTGTAAGATGCTCATCTGCTGTTCTTATCCAATCATTGAACTCTACAAAATCTTGTTCCATCTTGTGCAACTCCTCAATGCCTGAGGCCAGTTTCTTTAGACGGTTGAAAGAGGTTCCATGAACCTTCTCGTAGCGAGTCTGCAATTCTGTCTGGCCTTCTGTGAATTTGCGTTGGTCTGCAGGGCTGAGACGATGCTGGAATTTCTCAACCAGTTGTTGCATGTCCTCTATACACCTTGATATAGGCTGTTGGTGTGCCTGGATGTCCTCATGAAGGGGCTAAAAGGAAAAACAAAAACCCAAGATTGAAGCCAATCATTGAACTGATGAAAATTCCAGAGATGATTATTCCTACAAGTCCAGAAATGTTTGAACTAGTTTCCTACTTTTTCAAGAATGAACCCAATTCCTTCTTTAACTCCAGTTTACATGATTTTCACACCAACAGCCACAGTTTACTAAATCCAAAATAGGCAAATATTATTACATCTCATGTGGGTGCTCTTAATTAACCAAATCAATATCATGAATATTCATATAATCCATTTTTATTCAACTCACCTTGTGGCTGCTGTACTGCTGCTGCAGAGCATTGGATCTTTCATTCATTGGTTGCTGAGTGGCTAGAGCCTGCTCTACCTTAGCCAGCCAATCAAGGAGATCTTGTAGCTGAGTATGACGAAGCTGGAGCTGTTGCTCAAAGCTCAACTAAAAGGGAAATGGGTAAAAGAAATATTAATTAGGCACACAGATACACAATGTTTCCAAAACTAAGGCATGGCTGTCATATTAACAAAGCTTTTTTTAAAGTCCTCCTTACTCTCTAGCAAAGTGTTGTTCATAGTAACCAAACTTTTAATTTGGACGGATCAAGTTCTGCTCCCCAAGGAAGCTTCAACCAAGAAGTACACAATGCTTAAATGCTCTGATCGAGACTATTCATACAATAGGTCTGTCACGTGTGGCTCTATTCTAGACTGTAAAATATGAAAAGAATAGATACTACATGTATTTTACCCAAGGCTCTTCAACTTGGCAAATACCAATATGTCCAACTATGTAGAACCTAAGAGAAGTAACCATTTAACTGAATGACAGTAAAAGTAGATCTGTCTGGGTTTATCTACTTCCTTGCCTAAGAAAGGAGATGTAGAGATGTGATGAAAATTAGAGACAATGAATAAATGACAAATTACGCTGACATATTTCTTCCTCATTACAAACATATGAAGATCACCAATTGCCCAAAATTTGACATGACTTGTGTAACATCCGTCATTTTAGTAGGTTTGTGAATATTCATTACTTACCCTTGCTTCTTCATCCTCCTTCAGGCGGTTCAGTTTATCTACTGATTCAACCAACCAGTCATCGGACAGGTTGTAGATTCGGTCATAGTCTTTCTTGAGGGAAGTAGAGTTCTTGCTGAGTGTATCCTTCTGTTTCTCGGGAAGTTTTTCTCTGTTGGTGCGGTTGAATTGCTGAGATCCAGTCACTACACTTGTAATATCTGGTTGCTTGCTTCTGACCTCTTCATGGACAGTCTGTAAAGGGTAGAATTTTTCAAAATTTATAAATTATATTCCCAAAGTTACAAGTCACCCTCTCTTTGTTCTGATAAAATACCTATGCATCTTCACTATCTTTTATGGACAGCTAAAAACACAATTTTCAAATCTTTTTCTTAGTTGACAATGACATCCTGACAGTGACAACCAGGAACTTTTCCTTGTAATGGTAAGAAAAAGTGTTAAATTGGTTCAAATGAAGTATAAATTAAGGTAAAGTAAGCAGTACCATACCACTATTTTTGTAAAATCTTTAAGCATTCACAAGGCCCAAAACAAGTTTCGTGTGTGACAAAGTGAGACAAATGTGCTGTAGAGCCTTGGATATTTTCTAGACAAAGTTGAAATTTGAAGCCCACTTTGTTCCTCCCATATAAGGATATCTCAACCCAAAAGGGAGAGGGATAGTCACCATGCCTAAAAACAAGAATGCAATCAGTTCTCAATCTAGCTTAATGGACATCTTGAGAAACCTTTATTTGCTCCAAAAACCAAATACACTACCCCGGTCCCCCACCCACACATCCACTCTTATAAACCACTGCCCCACAAAACCCATATACCCATCCCTTGAACTCTGCACTTCAGACCTAAAACCTCCCCAACCTCCCCCCTTAAGCTCCCATTTCCACTCCATACCCACCTCCACTCATAAACCCCACCTCTACCCATGAAACCCACCTCCACTCATAAACCCCACCTCCACCCATAAAACTCACATCCACCCCAACCCCAATTAATGCAAGCACTCACTCTGAAATTTTCAATTTCTTTTGCCAGTTGAGGAATATTATCACTCTTTGGTCTGAGTTGCTCTAACCGAGCCTCTGAGTTGGTTGTCCATTCCTGGGAGGACACAACGTTGTCCATGTTCTCCATCCATTGTTCTGTGAGACTGAGGTCATTCAGATAGTTGTCTACCCTTCGCATCAGGTTCTCATACCTGTTATTGACATCTGCCACTTCCCTCTGGATCGGAGTTTCTCCTAATAAAAGAAAAGGTAAGTATTCAGTTAGATAAGAGTTTTACGGCCCAGTTTCCAACCTACTGGTTCAAGTCGAGCCGGCTGCTGCCTTTTTTCCAATTGTGGCTCACTGGCTTGTTTTCACTACTCAATTGCTTATGTGGAGCATCACACACAATGGCAGTAAATTCCACTTTTAAAGTCTTTGGTGTGACTCGACCTGGGAATAGAACCCAGGCCTGCTGAGTGAGAGGCGGATGCTCTTACCTTCCTCGGGGTGGGGGGGGGGGGAGGGAACCTTTTCACATATCACAAAAAATATATTCTGGATTATTCTGGAATCTTTTTGTTTTTCTTTCTTTTTGTATTTGTAATTTACTTTATTCTTCTCCAATCACCATCAATGACTTTATTCTTCCTACAATCAGATGTTTTCTCAAAACTCCCATTATTAGCCCCCCCCTCGTTACCTCAATCTTAATAGCACCACAGATCACTTTGAGCATAATTTCAATCTGGCTAGCCACCCCTTACTGCAACATCTTAAAAAGCTTCACTAACAACAACACCAAAAATTATCCTATCTCACAATCACAGCATCACTTAACATTTTTGGGAATACAAAATGTGTGGCATGTGTGATAACATCACCAGTTGGAATTGGTTGGAATAGGGCATGCATGCGCAGATACATATCCGTGCATTTTAAATTTTGTACGCAAAGAGATATCATGATTGGATGCAGAATGTAGGCAAATTAGAATCTACATTTCATTGTAACAAAAATATTAATGCACCTCATCAACTCTGTTGTCTAGCAGACAAGGGGCCATTTGTTTGTTTACCTGAATAAGTCTTTTGTCAAAAATAGGGTAGACATTTCTTACCAAAGAATTCAACAGATTCTTGGTAGTGAGGGCTGCTTGGTTTTTTGGTCTGTTGGCTGGGTTGTTTGTCCTTCAAGTCTGTGGATGGCTGGTGAGATACCACTTGGATGGAGTGACTCAGGTTAAACTTGATCTGGTCAACTGTCTTCCCACTCCTCTCGTTGTCGGTGATCTGAGGTTTGTGGTCAACAATTTCCTTTTGAAGAGGCTGTGGATAAGAAAATGGGTTGTAGGAGGATGAAATATGAGAATTTAAAGAAAAGGAAGCTTAGAGGGGAAGCAGGGGTAGGGGAGAGGAGGGGATGAGGTGAGGGGTGGGAGTCTTAAAGATTGTATTAGATGGAAAATTGAGAGTGTAATAAAAAGGAGGGGAGTGGGCTGTAACGCTGACATCTCAGAGCAAAAATTGGGCAGTACTTACCAATAGAGATCTAACTACAAAATGAGCTTTCACATGTTTATGCAGTGTCACAGTTACTTGAAGAGTTCAGAAAGTTTCGATGGAAATAGGGGCTTGTTCTTTTATCATTTACATACTGAACACTTGGAAGACTATGGAATGAAATGCTGTGGTTAACAAAATTGTACACTTGATATGGTCACTAAATTTGCATTCAGGTGAGCACACTATGTGGTAAAACCATCCAAATCTAAAAATAAAATTTCTACAGGTAAAACATTTTGGGGTAAAAACATTTTGATATCAAAATAAAATTTCTTCAAACTGATGTGTCCATAACAGAAGATATGTTAGTCTTGTCAAAGTTTGAAGGTAGCTCACAGGCCTGGACACTAGCTTTACACGATCAATAAGGACAACTTAGTGAGGTTAGAAGAACTTTTAAGGTCCATAAAACAAAATTAACAATAGTTACCCTCAATTCTTTGTACAGAATTTGTACAGTGTTTTGATCCAGGGCCTCCTCTGGCATCTGGTCCAGTCTACGTTCTGTGTTGTCCAGCCAGTAGATAACATCCTTTCTGATGGTACCATATTTCTTCAAAGATGCTTGAAGCTCTTCCAACTGTCTACATCTAGTGGTATAAAAAAAAATAAGAGTTAAATGATCTATTTTCATTCAAAAGCACTTCAAGATGAATGCTGTGAATGCAGCTACTTTAGGCAAATAAAAATTCCAAATTTTAAGAAAGAAAGCTGTTATTTGATGGGGTGTTTGATTTTCTTCTTCCTTTTTTTTTTGGTTGTAATTTCAGAGTTTGCCACTGCATATAAGTGAAAGAAATGTCTGCCCACAGTTCACAAATTGGGACATACAGAGACATAACATTTACAAACATGCAGTCCAACAGCTGGCACCTCAATACCTACAGTAGCTGAGATGTAGTTACATTGAGAATCTACTTTGGACACTGTGACAAGGACGCTATGACAGAAAGTGACAATAGTATGTCATTTTGTGCAATGTCCAATCAAACCTACATATCTTCAAATCTTACCTTTCTAAAAGAATATTTTTTATATAAACGGATAAAAGTTTCTTTGCCACGAAACTTGCTCTATTTTATATTATCTTTTAAAGATTTCAAAAATGGAACATGAAACAATGGTGCTTGATGCTCAGCTTTACCCAAAGCAAAGGAGAAGGGAAAAGAAGCCAGCTCGTGAACCAGAACTGGAATAAGCGGTGGCCTACATGACTTAAGCCAAGTGGTTATAAAGTGAGCTATAAAACCTCGTCCAATGATTTATTTACACTACCATAAATAATGAATATTTCAAAACCTATCCAAAAAATAGAAGATTGCAGAGATCACAACAGGGAGGCCACAAAACATGGAAGGTAGAAGTGAAGCTTGAAAATCCCAAGGGGACAAGCCAGGCCCAAAACTGCATGAAGTCTTTGCCAGGTAAGCAGGAAAGATGATGTCATCAGGTGACCTTGTTAGGAGGTCACCTGGTGCCACTGTGCTAGTAGAAGCTTGCCAGTGACTTACTGCGGGTAAGCAGGGATTACATATGCAAATAGGAGGTAAGGAGGGGCTTTGTACATTGCAAAGACTTCAACTTCAAAATCAGCTGAATTTAACCAAATTATTGGACATTTGAAATTTTCAACTAAAATAAACAGATATATCCTTTTTCACACTGGCTTTCTCACCTCTTAGCATGGGCCTCCTCTACGGCCTTCCAGTTAGCATTGACGTTGCTAAGAATAGCACTGACATGTGATGTGTCCTTAGCTTTGGCATCTTTCAACAATTCTTCACCCAGTTGTTGGACTTGGTTCAGGTTAGGGCGATGAGCATCGATCTGTTTTTTGTAATCCTGTTTCCAAAAAGAGACAATACATTCTTTGTTTAATCTCTACCCTTTTTAGCTTTAGTGTTTCACACTAAAAAAATCAACATTAACTGTACATATTACCAACACGGATAGTTCAAAGAAACCTCCTTATTCTAAAGATAAATTAATTTGAATTTACGTTTGTTTACCTTCCTCAACTTGGGAAAAAGGAACATTAAAGGAGACATCTATAAATCTTTCTAGGCAAAAATCCTTTCAATGACTATTGCTGTAATTAGACTGACAGCACTTTTACAATCAAGAACACAAATAGTCTTTCAACAGAACAACACTAACTAAAGCACACATCCTTTCAGGCAGACTTTATTTTCAATTGCTCTGAGAAAAAAAAGGTAAGACCTTCATCAATCAGAGCAATCTAATAAAATACTCTTAACAATGTATAATTCCTTACCCACAGAGAGGCAAAGACTGAACATTTTTCAAATAGCCATTACAAAGACTTGAGCCGAAGTATTTTGATACATGTCCTTTTTTTGGCCATGGCAAAATGAGGTGGATAAAAACTACACATACCACAAACCTAACCCCACAAACCATTGCAATTCCCACATGGAAAAGGTCTATTACCTGGAGAACTCTGTCCATTTCAGCTGGTTCAAGCTGACCCAGCTGTTTGGATTCTAGACGGTCCACGGCTGGTAGGAGCCAGTCCTCAAGTTTCTCAACCATGTCTTCGAAGTTTCCAAGCTTCTGTGCAAGACCGTCAAGATACTGTCCATGGTTCTGGGTGACACCAGAGATGGTCCCGTACCTCTCCAGAATGGTGTCTAGTTTCTTCTGGACTTGCTGGGCCTCTTTGGGTTCACTTGTTTTAATCAGCTGCTGGGCTGACTGGGTCACAGAGTCAATTGTTGGTTTGTGTTGAACAATGTCAGACATGATTCCCTGTAACAAAAAAGATGTACACATTAAACATAAGAAAATACTCCACACCACATGACAAAAGAAATTTCAAAATAATTCCAAGAGAGATAGTCTGGGTTACAGTCCAAGTTACAAAGTTGACATGGCCTGCAGCAAAAATGGCGAAAGCTTAAGAGAGATCTGACCAAATGAAATGTAAAATATCATCCGCAGTTTGCTATCATTGTTTCATCTGCACGTTCATTCCTTTTCCTAAAGGCCTGCCTTATCTCTGGCAAAGAATCACTTAGAAAAACCAAACATTTACTACCAAAGGAGTTCTTCTTTCCAAGGAATTTAATTCTTATGGGGGGAAAAAGAAACCCTTACATGTAGTAGCATTTGAACAAGAAGCTATTTTCCAGTGTGTACACATACTGCCTACCCCACAAATAAAAATTGGGCATTAATTTTCTGCTTTTCTTCACACAATCTAATACTTGCCCCTTCCCTGTTTCTATCTCCCCCTTCCCTGTTTCTATCTCCCCCTTCCATCACCCTACATACCCTTTGTTCCTGCATATTCTCCACCAGTGGTTCTCTTTGGACTGCTATCAGGGTTCCTTTCTCCATCTTGTGCACATTTTTCTCAGCTTCATCCAACCATTTCAGAAGCATGTCCAGGTTCTCTTGCACACTGGCTGTTTGAGCCAAGGCCTGCTGTAGGTCACTGAGTCTCTTGGCAATGTCTCCTTGAAGCTTGTCATAGCGTTGCACTGTTGTATCTGTCAAGGAGAACAACATTACATGATGGCTTAAAAATTCCTATGACACCAGTTGTAAGAGTTAGTGTTTAAGATAGCAACACCCACAGCCTTTTTCCAGTTGTGGGGCATTAGACTGTTACCCCTACTTTGTTGCTTTTGCAGAGCATCACCAACAATGGAAGTGGGTTTTGTCTGGCATGACTTGGCCTAGGAATCTAAACCCAGACCTGAGAGAGAGAGTCAGATGTAGAGATGCCAACATTTTCATCCAGAAATCAGGAAGGTTTCACACAGGAAACAGGGAGCTTTTTTAGAATTACATGCGACTTAATGAGGAAAAAACTTTGTTGAATCAGGGAGGTTGTCATATTTAGTTGGAATGGACAAAAATCCTTGAACTTTCCGGGAGCCTCCCTGAGAATCAGATAGAGTTGGCACCTCTGCAGATGTGATACCAACTAGTCCACGCATTTGGCTGACAGTAGCAAGTCTGAAAAAGTAAGCCACCTTTTAGTCAAATATTTGAATTGCACAGCATGACAATGTTATTAAAAATCTTTATGATCATGAATCAACCTCCGGATCCAATGAAAAAGCTGTTATTCAAATTGTCTACCACTGAACAGCCTAAAACCCAACCTCAGGTGAAAGGCCGGGGACTTTACTAGATGTTTGCATTTACAGTTTATAGCCACTCTAAAACTTAAACTTCTGTCAGTTCAATTAAACTGGATGTGAGTTAAAGTGGCTGTAAATTTAGGGTGTGGCATCAAGTTAAATCCTGCTTTGCCTGACTGGAGGATGAGTCGAGACTGTTTAGTTGCAGGTGTTTAAGGTAAGAGATATCATAGCGCACCCCCCCCCCCCCCCCCACCTTTTACTTCTAAGTAAAAAAATCACCACCAACTTACCAACATCCTTCCCTACAATTGGTTTGACCTCTGGTTGCGCCTCACAAAGTTCCTGTCCAGTTTCTCTGACGTTTTCAATATCTTTGAGGTGAGCTAGCACATCATCTCTGACCGTCTGTAAAATCAAAGCAAGGATTTCTGACTAACAATTCTCACTCTACTTAAGCTTCTAACAACAACATTGAATCTTCTTAAATATTCCATATAAGAAAAAGCCCATTTTCTTCCCCCATAAACCTTGCCAACTGCAGCATACACTTTTGACATTGTGTCTTATATGGCCGAAATTTAACAAACATTGATGTTAGCTAGTTAGTTAGTTAGATTGCGTTTTACGGCTCAGTTTCCAACCTATTGGTTCAAGTCAAGTCTTTTTTCCAGTTTCCCTACTCCATTGCTTATGAGGCGCATCACACACAATGGCAGTAGGTTCCATTTTTAGAGTCTTTGGTATGACTCGACCTGGGAATCGAACCCGGGCCTTCCTTATTCAACTTTTGACATGCACAGGACTGACTTTAATGATTCTTACCTCCATTTTGTCAATTTGTTGCTGAACGAGACCTGGTTCCACAGCGATGGGTTCCTTCAGCAAATTCTGAACTGTCTTCTCTGCTCCTGGCATCCAGTTATCAACAATACCAGTTGCTTGTTTGTACTGCATGTACAGTGTCAATAATTCCTCCAGCTGATGTAAGTATTGAGATGAGCTTTGACGGAGATTGCTGTACCTGATATTCATGCTGTTCAGAGAGTCACTGAGGACAGTGGTCTCAGGATTCTCCCTGAAGGAACGACTGAAGTCTCGAGGAAGTACTGTGTTACGGAAATCTGCCAAGTCACTGCGGTAAACCTGCAAGATAACACCACAACAGATGTGTCTTGTTATGTCTAAATGACTGCATTGTCACAAAACAAAAGATGTCACTTGATACTTCCCCAAAATTTCAGGTTAAACAACTGTAAACCATGCATTAGCACATGATAACACACAACCAGAGGGTTAAAACAAGTGTTCTATAAAGGCCCAGCATGAGTGCATTAATCCTAAAGAGTGAATCAGTTTATCCTGCTTTCATCTTCAAATCCATAATTGTTTAACTTCATTTATTTAGACCAATTTCTATTTCACCAAAGAAAACAAATAGAAAACTGGAAGGGAAGTAGAATTTTGTTTGAAAATAACCACATCAGAACAGCTTAACCCTCTGTAAAATGTTATCCATTACAGAAAGTTTATCAAGGGAAAATGCACAATCACATGACAGTAATGGACCAATATATTTTGAAGATTATTATTAGGTTTGAATAAAATGGAGCAAATTATTTTATCATTTTGCTTAAGATTTTGATGTAACAATTACAATTGGTTCATGCTACTAATAAGGTATTCCTGAAGAGTCCAAATTCCAATAACTCTTCCTTCAACCTATACTTTTCATATAGAAACAACCTTTCTTAAAAATCCTACCTTTGCTCTGTCCAAGAATTTTGGTCCAGTTGTGTTCAAGAATTTCAAGTCTACTGCATGGTTGATCACATCCTCCACAAACTGTTTCTGTTGAGTATGCAAGCTCTTCAAAGCATCAATGTCCTTGGGTATAGACTTGGTCAAGTTGGCTTGGGTCTTCTCGGCTCCAGTCAACCACTGTTGGAATTCGTCCTGTTCCTCGCTGTACTTTTCAAGTTCATCCATGGCACCTTGGAGTTTGTTGGTGCGATTCTGAGACTGGTAGTTGACCACTCCGTACCTGGCTTTGAGGTCTGTGGCTTGACCACGCAGCTGCGACTGCAGCACCTGGTCAATACGTTCAGGGTACTGTTTAAGGAGAGACTCGGTGTCCTGGGCTGCCTGGAGAACATCTTCTTGTCTGCTTTGTATCTCATCATGAAGGTCCTGAGAAAAATCAGCATGAACACATCCATTCAGAATCAAACACAAAAGTATTTTTGAGTACAGATTGAAATGAAATATTCGTTTTGTGCACACCAATATTTACCCCTTCTCTATCCGTGGTCTTCCTGTGGAACCCTTATGTACCATTATAATACTAATTTACTTGAATGTAGTGACTGCTCAAGCAAACCAAAATACACAAAAGCTTCCTTAAAATCAAAAGCACCAAATAGTGAACATATTTCTCACAAAATCTTTTAACTGGGAATTTTTTCATTGAAAGCATGCATTTCAGAGTACTACACTTTGTATTAGGCATTGTACAGTCCAAAGGGCATTCCATCATATCCATGTTGCCATGTTGCATTTATGACACTCACCTGATGTTCCTGGCTCTGTCTATTTAGAGGTTGTACACTCTCCTCCATTGGCTGCTCAGATCCTAGTCTTCTCTCCATTTCTGTGATCCAGTCCCTCAGTTCATTGAGACGATCCATAAGACTGCGGATCTTTGCTTCAAGAGACATCTTAAGTGAAAGAAGAACAAAACGCATGAAATTTTTTTAGGAATGGCTTTGCAAGGGACGAAATTTAATTAGTATTTCCTCACATTGTAATAGGAAAAAAAATCAATGCTGTATTCTTGTGGAAAATAATTTGAAAGACAAAGAAGAAAGTATTACACTAGCAAAAATTATAGCACAGTGATGTTTTATTTAACTTTATATCTGCACATATCTGGATTTAAATATATACAGATTATTAAGTAAGAAATTGGATTTGTAATCCTGAATTTAGTTCTTTGAGGCTCAAGAAAGAGTTCTCTTAGATAAGGTAATTTTCTCAATTGTTCACTTGCATGTTTTAATGCAGGAGTTAGATAGGGGTGTAAAAAGTGATTTGAAAGGTATAAAATAAAAAGCATACATGTGTAACCAATCTTCTGGTGCAGTGCACATTACTATTAAGCAGGATGTGTGTTTCGTTACAACTGCCTGGACATCAGCAAATATTTACAAGAACATTGCTGTCTGTGCCAGCCAATAGTAATACAGGTTTACACACTCCACCTCAACATTACTGCGCATAGTTATACAAGTTAACAACCCCAGTCCCATCTCTTGTCTTGTGTGTGAGGTAAATGCAAATGACAAGAACATAATACTCACAGTTTCATCTTTGTCTCTCTTGAGTTTTTCCAGTAAATCTTTGGCACCCTTCAACCAATCCATAGATGTCCCTAGAAGCCTCTCATAGGTTGTGCGAAGGTCTCCCACACTTCCTTGTAGTTCATTTTGTAACTCAGGAGTCAATTTGTCTCTTGTAGTCCTCAAAAACTGTTCAGCGTGGACAGTCACATCAGAAACAGGAATCTTCTTAGAGTTGATGTCTTCAACAATTTTCTAAAAGTACAAACATTTTTTACCTTACAAGTCCATTCAATTCAATGAGTTTGGTAAAGGATAAACAGGAAAAGTGAATGAAATTTATCACTGCCCTCTTGAAGTTTTATAAAAGTCAGAAAGTAATAGTTAGACATCCGAAGGGATTGAAACTTCCACTAACTTCCCTCTTTAAAGTTCTATGGCAATTTTCAAATTTGGGGTTACATATAGAACTATCTTGATAGGTTACAGCCTGGGATACCAAAAATATATAACAGAGTTCAAAACTGAAGGTCCACAAGACTGAAATGAGGAAAGAGTCATGACCTTTAAACACTTTGTGAATCTTTTTATTTTTGGTCTAGTACACCTTTTCCCACTTTTCTTCTCACAAACTTTTCCCACTTTCCCTGCTACAAACCATTTAAGATTTTTTAGCCTCCAAACCTTCTCTTGATTTCTGTCTCATAGACCCTTCCTCATTTTACTCGTTCATTTCGCAGACCTTAGGTCTTGTGGGATGCCGCTTCTTGATATGGACCATGTTGCTTAATCAAATATAAACACTCAAGATAAATCATAATAATCAAAGTCACAGCCCTCATTTGCCATCCTCAAATACTTCTGCAGACTTCAGCCTTCCCCCACCATTTAATTGTCAATATCAAGATGCCCCACTCCTCTTACCCCCCCCCCGCCAAAAAAAAAAAAAAAAGAAAAAAAAGACACATCCGTTACCTCAAACTCTTCAATCTCTTGTTCAAGTGGTTCAATCTCCCTGCTACTTGGTTTCATCCTCTTAATCTTGTTTTCTGTATTGTTAGCCCACTCCAAAAGTCCAAAGACACCACCACACCTCTCCATGAACTGCAGCATCAGTTCCAGGTCTTCCAAACGCTCTGAGATGAGGAACAGCAGGTTCTCGTACCTCTGTTTTACCTCTGCCACTTGGAGGTCTACAAATGTATCCTCTGTAAAATTGTTTAAATTAAGTTTCAAATTACTATCAACAACTTCTTTGGTGTAGATAATAAAAATCATTTCCAAGACCAAAAATTATGCAGAAAAAGGCACAAAGTTGTGTTGAGTCCTTTGGACAGGCAAGCAGAAATGAGGACTAAACTGAGTGACCCTATCCCCACCGTGCTATTTTAATTCTTGCTCAGGATTTACTCCAAGAATGTTCGGATTACATATGTTAATAGGGAGAAATAAGTGGCAAAGCAGTTTTTCTACCGTTACAAAACATATCATTCTAACCCCTTTAATTATTTCTAAGAATAATTTCATCATGTTGCAAGGAGATGCTAACCAACAATTACATGGATAACTTTCTTTGCAAAATTTGTTTGATAACACAAAAGAAATGTTCGCTCCCATTCAACCGTTTCAACCTGTTCAATAAATTTCTTAGTTTGAAGATCAAAATTAATTGCACGTGCACTCTTTAAAAACTGACCTAACCATGAAATTAAGGGATTAAAACTGTTATAAAGGGCAGCAAATTATTTCCAACTTTTTAATGGTTCAAACAAAAGTATTGTTCAAGCACTACATACTTCAAATATGTTCCAAAATATAAATAGGTGTTTATCTAAACTATAAAGCAAATCAGCAGACTATTGCTACTGTTTCAATCACAGAAGTGCATGGACCACAAGACATATAGGGGAAACAAGCATGAATGTTTTATAAATGGCTTCCATAAAACTTACTGTCTTCCACAAATTCTGGTTCAGTGTAAGTTGTTGGTCGGCGGTCAAGAGGTTTGGATAAATCAAGATCTGTAGACCTGTAGTGAGGGCGGTTGTTAATGTTCTCTTCTGTTTCACTGATTAGACGGTCATAAATGGCACCCAGTCGACCGTTCTCTGTGATCTGGGGTTTGTAGGCTTTGACATCTTTTTGGAATGGCTGATTGAAGAAAAAATTTTTGTATGAATGCTTTTTCCGATGGAATATAACAGGGTTAGGAATGTAATTACCATCAAAGGAAGGAATACATCAGGCAACCCAAGATTTTGTCATGGAAGGGGCTTTGGAGACCGTGACATGGTCATGGGGTCTATAGACAGTTATTCCATGGATTATTATCTCAACATGTCCGAAAGCACTGGTCTCAAGCAACAAACAAATCTAAGTTTTGAACACACAGGAAAACTTTCTTTTTCCTTTTCATGATACCCTTCAAAAGCTGTTGAATTTTCAGTACCATTACCATGAAAAAAAAAGACCTTACAAGTTGAGAGTCAACTATGCATGACACACTGAAAAGCTTTGCTGGGCCAATAGGATGCCCTCTCCCAACAAATCAGTAAGGTGGCCAAATCCTTCTTACCGGAGTTGCCATCGGCAAGTCGCGTAAGAGTAGGTAATGGGAAATTCCTGTCATGTATGCTCTCTCCACTATGTTGGCATTAAGTAAATATTTCAGATTATCTTCAAAACATAATCTGTAAACAACAAAGTTAGCAAATGAACTTAGAAAAAACATGGGAGAGAGATCGGTTGCTACCTTCAGATCATTAATCTGAGACTGCAGGATCTTTGTGTCTCTGGCAACTGGGCCCATCTGGTCCAGCTTTCTCTCTGAGCTGCCCAGCCAGCCCCCAACCTCAGAAAAGGAGGCATTGAACTTTTTGGCAGCTGTGTTCTTCCTCTCGAACTGTTCAGATCTGAAAAGGCAAAAGATAAAGGATTCATATATTGAATATATTAACAGTGTCTGATATCAGACTTTAAAAACCAGACAGTTTGAGTAAGGGCCATTGCACAAAATGTTTATTGGAAACAACTGCTAACCTAGCAGCTACAACTAAGCTCTGGTTTTAACTGCTACCTTGACATAATTATATTCAACTTTAAGAACCAAGTGCCATTCCTCACCTCTTTAATGAAGTTAAAGACTGTAGCTGCTAGTTTCACACAGTTACATTCAGCACCCTTAACAATCAAGTGTGACAACTCACCTCCTAGCTAGAGCATTCTCTAAGCATTCCCAATTCATGGTGCAATTGGTTAGCATTGTTTTGATCTCAGACACATCCATGGCCTTGGGGTGTTCCATCAATTCCTGGGCCATATCATGGATTCTTTGGAATGGAGGCCTGTGACTGTCCACCTGCTTCACATAGTCCTAAACAGCAAACAAAAACCAAAAATGTACATTTAAAATGAGCAGGCTTACAAATAGCCTACACACCTGCAATAAAGTATGATGGTATTTAAAATATTATAAATATTAATACCAGGGCAATGTTTTCGAGAGAAATGGCAAAACTATTTATGAATGGCATTCTTTTCTATGAAATTCATTTTATCCTACAAAACAAACAATCCATTAAGGCTGACTTACTTACTCAAACATCTGTACACCTTGGCTTAGGATTTCTTCTTTGACAATGCCTGATCTTTAATGTCTTTCAAATGTGTAGTACACATTGGTTCAATGATATCATACACTGCTTTTAAATCACATTCTGGGTATTTCAGAACCATTCAGATATTGATCAACGTATGATATCTTCAGTGATGACATCAAAAACACGAAGTAATACAACAAAGACACTGAATGTTTTATTAAAAAGGTTCTGACTCATCTTTACAATTAATTAGTTACAACGATTAAAAGCAGGTGCCCTTTAATAACGTTTACTTACTCTGAGCTGATCTTGAATCAGAGGAAGGTCTTGTTGCATAAATTCTTTAGATTCTACCCTCTCCAATAATGGTAATAGCCAGTCTTCCAGCTCATCCAGAGCTTTCTCGAAGTCATCCAGTTTCTCTTGCAGATTTGCCAGCTGGTTTGTGTGCTGCTCTGTGTCATTGGACACCTGTAATTATTTGAAAGAGGTAAACAATGTTTATTCACATACATGAGGGTCTGTAAAGCTCTACAACAAAATGAGAAATCACTCAAATAGTTTAACTTTTAATGAACATGGAATCCATCTGTAATAATGATAAACCTTCTCCCCTTTCACCACCTGCCCCCACCTGCTATTCCTCTCGACCTTTCAGTCCTCCTGACCCCTCCTTACAACAATGCATCAAGGTGACAAGTAATTGAGTCAAAATCGTGTCACACTGGTAAGCGGAATCACTTAATCCAAAAGAACATACTCCCAAAACAAATTTTTTTGCTAGTGGTATGGAAAAATTCATTTTTTCTGAACAGGATGAAAACTGCTACAAAAGTGACATAACTTTAATTTCTGCTACCTCACCACTTTCTTCATCTCTCCCTATGGACGAATCCGGAGAGCAAGTGACAGTCTGATTTCAGTTGGCCATAACTGAGATCTATCACCTCATAATCTGCTTACCTTTATCACAGATGGATGTACACTAAATTGTATACTAATTCCTTCAATTTCACTGAATATGAGGGATTGAAATTCATGAAGACAGGAAATGAAGTCAATTTTAGGTTGATGGACCCCACTAATGGCTGCATACAGTCACTAAACACATGCGCTGGTCCTGTAGCCCCTTTTTCAAATAGCAATACAAAGTATTGATGGGTAGAGCTTTGGCATGTTGTTTTCATCAATGGCATTTCACTATGACAAAAGAATACACACATCAAGTTTCTATCCCACAATCCTTTGTAACAGCTACTTCAAAAAGATTCTGTTACCTTCCCTTTTCTAAAATACCGTTATAAATTTTTGCACTGAATGTATACCTGTGAATATCTGGAGTGGACCTGGTCCAGTTTGGATTTGAGTACCATGGCCTCTCCTGGTTCACACTCTGTAATCAGCTGATTGGCTGCCTGAATTACTTCCTCCATCACTACCTTTCTGCTCTTTATGTCTCCATCGATTCTCTGATGAGAAGAAAACATGCAAGGTCATACGTTATACACCAAATTACTTTCTTTAAACTATGAAACTGCCCATAAGATTCCATCCCTACACTGTATCCAATAACACTAAAACATAGCTTGGGGGAAGAAGATAATCAGACCTAGTGGAAGCTCTCCATCTGTGGTTTTGCCTTCACGACTTGGTCTATCTCCTTGGTCAATTAGGAAGCAGGTTCCACAGAACATTGTATGCACTGTTCAATTAAAGCCTATACGACATTGAATGCAATACAGTCACATTAAATGCTTGACTGAACTCTTAATAAGTGAAGTAGGAAATGTCTGTGTCAATAAACTTTGGGATGACCATAGTTTGTGGACACAAAAGATAAGATACTGATGCAAGAGATAGGTGTTGCTGTCAGTTAGCAGATGAATCTCATTCCAGTTTAGCAAAAACGGGGTAACCTAAAGTTCGAAATACACCCATCCTTTATGCCGTTTTCAAGTTTCAAATAAATGTAAATAACAATAGCAACCTTGAATTCAGCGTACAACTTACATCAATGTACACAAGAACTGGCCCATATTTCTTACAGCGGCATTGTGTGCAGATATCTGAAACTTAATGACAGTGTTGAAGGGCACCACCTGTCTATGCTTATTACTCTCATAATTAGTCAAGTTTAACATCCAATATTTACGTTAAAAGTGAAAAAAAGTTGAATGGATATCTTCACCATCTCTTGGCTTGTTACAGTTTTGTACACAATTTGAAAAAGTGACAACTAGTCACGAAATAAAAAAAATGAACTTGTGAAACATTTGTGCACATGACATGAACATCATCCAGGTTTGACCATTTGTCAGTAGAAAGTGAAGAAAACTTCAAAGGTTTGGAAGAATCCGTTGAATTTCACCGAACAACTCGATGCCCTATATCATTTCAAGGAGGTTAACAGCATTTAACCTCAATCTACACGATTCAGTGAATATCAGTGAAAATCAGTAAATGATTCCCTCACCGCTCCTTGCTGCATATTTTCTTGGATGGGAGCTTTCTTGGCCACCACGACTGTTCCTTTATCCATCTTGTGCACATCTTTCTCTGTGTTGTCCAGCCACTGCATGAATTCATCTAGGTTATCATGAACGTTCTGTGAATCTGCCAAAGCTTTCTGCAGCGCCCTCTCTCTGTCAGCCAGCTGGGCATCCAGAGACTGATAACGGTCCACAATGTCATCTGCAACAAATGAAAGAGATGCGAACTGAGACTTCGGTTCAAGAACAGATGAAGAATATTTTAAGATCAATATAATAAATGTAGAACATTATGAGCCTAAATCCAAAAATTGACCACTAACTTTAATTTCAGTCTTTGGAACAAATAAAGCAATCAAAATCCATCTTTGAGAAAAATACTTTTAACCACAAAAGCTTTTATAGACTCACATGACCAAATGATGATAGCATCGGCCGTACCAACTCTTACCATCCCCCCAAACCATAGCCAGGGCCCCCAAAATTTTACAAAATTTACCATCCCGTGACAGTTTGATATGTTGTTTCAGATGAAATTTTGAAATTTTTAAACATTTCCATTTTAACTATTAACCAATAAGAAATAAGATAAATATAAAACTGACTGGCCACTTTCTCTTTCAAGTCAATAAAGAATTCTGACTTCTTTCTAACTAGAAAAAAAGGAATTTTATTTTTCAGATATACCAGATGGTTGGGAGGGAGTGGGGAAGGGAGAATTTTTCTCATCAGTATTTCAATTGCTCAAAACTTTTATTCACAACTTACCTGACTCATTCTTCACAGCTGGTCTAATAACAGGCTGAGATTCTGAAAGCTCTCCTGCTGTCTGCTGGACTGCATCTATGTCACCACGGTGATCGGCAACTTCGTTGCGGAAGTTGTTCAGCTTCTCAAGTTGCTTCTTAATGGTGGCAGTCTCAGCTCCAATGGGTTCTCGTAGGATAGAGGGCAGTGCATTATGTGCACCTTGTAGCCACTTCTCTGCTGTGGTCACAGATGTTGAGTAGGACCTATGTTTGTCCACTAGGTCTTCCAAGAGATGGGCGTGGTCAATGGAAGCTATCTTCAGCTTCTCGTAACGGGTATTGTCATCAGTTAACCTGTTCTTGATGGCACCTGTGTCTGGATTTTCATGAAAAGATCTTAGCCATTGTTTGGGCATGGTTTGTTGTCTGAAGTCACCAATGAAAACTCTGTAATTCTGTAAAATTTAATGAATAAGAAACATAAGAACTAAGTCAGGTATTGCAAAACAAAATAGACAATGATCTCACCGTACAAAGTGTTAAAGGACAGGCAGTCAAGGAGAAAGTTCTCAAAGTAGTTGCCCCTCAAATTATTCAAAACACAGTCAAAACTGTCACATTAAGTTTGGGTAATCTCAACGTTTCCTGGGACATCATTTGAAATTTCCACGACAAACCTGCCTACAAGGGTATTTTGACAGGTACCCTTACACAGGTCCAACTACCAACTGCCACCGCAAGTTCACTTCATATAAACAAAGATAAAGAAATAATGGCTCCCCTTGATCAAGCAAACAATCTTCCAGTTTATTGCTGGGAAAGATTAAGGGATTCGTGGGACTATTGCTTTAGAATGTGGTTTGGGGCTATGTAAATAATTTAAAAAATTTCTCTAAAGGACCCATCTGCCTAATGTCTACTGCATACCTGGGAAGCATCAAGGTACTGCTGTACTGATTTATTCAAGTACTTCAGATCAGCTGACTGGGAGATGACATCATTCTTGAACTTCTCGAAGTCCTTCTGCTGTGTGGTCAAGCTCTTCACATCAGTTCCAACATTTCTCAAGATTCTGTCCATTTCCTCCTCAGCTGGTCGGAGCCAGTCTTCAAATTCCTTGAAGTCCACTTCGTCTTTCTTGAGGTCCTGCTGGCAAAATTCTAGGCGGCTGAGGCGGTCTGTAGAATGACGATGGAGACTGTCATAGCGGGACCTTAGCTGTTGGATGTTGTCTTTTAAGAGGGAGTTGTCCTCTTCACTCAGACGGTGACCCTTAGTCTTGATGAGTTGCTGGGCATCCTGGATGACTTGCTGCACCGGCTCAGAGTGAGATTGTATGTCATCATTGATACTCTGTGGAGGTGCAATTAGTACAAAGTAACATGCCACTTTAAGCAAAATATTATAAAACAAATGAGCATCATTGCTTCAGGGTGAAACCTATTGAGTACCAGTACTTAAATTTTGCCTTAAGGGTACAACCAGAGTTGTCTCTATACTTTTTCACAAATTGAATTCCATACCACATTTGTACATTGACATAAAACTAACAAAAAATGATCTATGACAGTCTAACGTTGGGACTGGTTTCATTGCAGTAGAGGCTGTCTAGTCTTGCATCTGTGCAGAACTTTTTACCCAACAAATATTCATTCACCGTAATTAACACAAACGTAACATTTCTTCTGACTTAAAAGAGCTCTCCAATCTTTTCTATAATCTGGTGAACAACCAGTTAACTAATAAACAACACAAAAATGAAGAGCTGGAACAAAATGTTCATATTCTGTCAAACTCTGATTGCCCCTTTCATTGAAATATGTATCATTACTGCTTAACCATAATGAAAGACATTTTCATTTTAAAACACAACCCATCTACAAAACCCTCTCTGTACTCATTATTTATCTCTCACCCCTTCTACAAAACCTTCTCTGTACTCATTATTTATCTCTCACCCTTCTACAAAACCCTCTCTATTGTCATTATTCATCTCTCACCCTGTGTTTATCTGTCTGTCTCTGTATATCTGGTGAGGTATCTTCCAGGGGTTGTTGGCTACACACTTGTTCCTCTGTAATCCTCAACCACTCCAGTAAGTCATTCAGTGCTGTAGATGTTTCCAAGAATTGTAGCTCCAACTTGGACTGTGAGATTAGAAATGACATTTTACATATCAAGGTTGACCTTAACTAAATGGGCTATTGCATCCTAAACTACAAATCTTCAAGAGACATTGACATCATTAAATGGCAGGGTGCCTCCAACACCAGATCAAGTTCGAAAGTTGCCACAGTGTAAATCAGTCTTGCCTTACATCTGGTTTTTCTAAAATTCTTTAGATATGAAGTCCTTACAATTTTGAAGAGACCCTTTTTGCAGTTTATTGGAGATACTAAATCAAAAGGGCAAATGAAAATTTCTAAAACTTTATTAAAAATCAGGTCTCCCTCTTAAAATTTGATACCTGTTACACCTCTTGAAAAAATGGTGAATTCATAAATTTGCTATGACAACGATTGGATAACAAACTGCTAATTTCTATTATGCATTATACTGAATCACTTGGGTAAATGGCCTAGTAATTTTTTTAAATGGTGGCTCATAAAACTGATTGTAAACCAAAAAGTCCATCACTCCAATTCATCTTGTTTTTCTTATCTTCTTTCTTTTATGTAACAGCTCTTTAAAGTCAATAACCACACCAATGGAGGCCATGGTTTTTCGACACAAGGTTGTTACCCTAAAAACATTGAAAGGGGTATCTTAGGGGAAAACAGATGTTTGAGAAATGTGTAAGTGAAATTTTATGATGAGCTGGTAATTGGTAATGCATGACTAACTCATTTCATTTCACTGCAATCAGTTGTGCTGAGTTGCTACCAGACCCCAAACATTGAGGTACGCCTTCCCAGACATCTAATTTACCTGTTCATCCAGTTCATCCTTGAGACGCTTGATGCGGTCTTCAAGTTCCTTCCTCATTTGGTCTGCCATGTCATAATCTTGATCCAGGAGACGTCTGATGTCCTCAATCTTTCGTTCCATGTCCTGCCTCTGGTCTGTAGTGAGTTTGTCTCTGTTGACCTTCAGGAAGACTTCTCCACTGTTGAGGAGCTCCAGGATTGGACTTCTGCGGTCACTCAGTCCTTTCAAAATTGCCTGGCAAGGTAATAATGGCAAATTTTTGTTTAACTTGTAAGGTTATCTTCAAGCATCTAAATAACATGGCACTATATTTTGTTGCTACATGCTGTATGAAAATAATTATTATTTTATCTCTCCACTGCCCACCTGCTGACCCCTGCCCACCGACTGACCCATCATACCAATTTCAAAACCATATTACTAACTAGCAAAAAATTAAAAGCAATGAGAGTATTTTCGACCTTGGTATAACAGTGTAAGTTACATAAACATATTAGTCTACAGAGCAACAGTGTCACCCATGCCATAAGATCCCCCTTACTCTAAGTACCTTTCCACCTTTTATCACAATGATATTCCAACCTTTTAACATTTTCCTTTTGTCAGAGAAAGTTCACACTTTAGGGGCAGTATTTCTAACACTTCTTGCCCCAGAGAATCCTACCTTCCATCATAAAAACCTTTCCATCCCCCTCCCTACTGGAGTTTAACACAGTTAAAGGCTTTCAGCAAACTATTACTTGGTGGCAAGGTATTTAGAGACAAGTGAACAGTAAGTTGCAAATCAATGTTTCTGGGGACTGGGAACTCCAGATTTTAAAGGAAAATATTCATCGTCCCAGACAGTTCTGAATTTTCCCAACCTAATTTCTTCCAGTCCCGCATCCCCCCCCACCCCCCCCCCCCACAGCTGTCTAGTTAGTTAGATAGAGTTTTACGGCCCAGTTTCCAACCAATTGGTTCAAGTAAAGCCAGCCACGGCCTTGTTTCTAGTTGTGGCTCACTGGCTTGTTTTCCCTACTCCATTGCTTATGCTGAGCATTATGCACAATGGCAGTAGGTTCCATATTTAGAGCTGCCTAAAACTCACCCTTATCCAAACACAACCCTGGTAAAACACTCTCAGTGTATGCAGTGTAATATGATCTACCATGCATTTTTTTAATTTGAAGCCGATCAAAGATCTGTACTAATGGAGAATTTTGGTATACCCAGGATAAAATAATTGTAGTTTGGGGTAATTAAGTAACTGCCTTTGGTCAACATACCTTAATTTCATCAAGCTCTCTCTGTAATGATGGAATGTCATCTCTAATTTGAGGTCTACCTCTCAGTTGCTTGTCTACTGATGAAAGCCACTCCCTGTTATCCACCATCTGGTTATCCAGGTCAAGATACTGTACTAGAAGTGTCAGAAGCTCCTCTCTCGTCACCACTTTGGTCCTGATGTCGTCATAACGGTCTGTCACAGTGGCCACTTCCTGCTTGATGTTTGAGGAGTAATCTATGCAGAGTAAGTTCAATTGGAATAAATCAAATTACAAGCTACCTTATTTCCGGAGACAATCTTTGATATTATGAAACATCCCTTACTGCTTTCCATTTTTTCGAAAAGTGGATGTTCATGTCCCTTCAAAACTGAACCCTGTTTACTACAAGTGTCATACCCAACCCAAACAACCATTTAAAGCTGATTCCAAAACGAAAACTGCCTAGAGTGGATCCTAACTACTTTTGAAACAGCTGTAAAATTTCAAATAAAGATACAACTTCAAAGTGATCAATTTTGTATATGAAACAACAAGCCAGTCTAGTTATGCAAGGAACCATGTCAACACGGCCATGATGTAGTTCCCTCAGTCAAGCTGCACCAGTCTGCTACTATACACATCATGATAGCATGACAGCATAAGCCTGCCTCTTGTGTGTAGCAACAAAGCATGGATGAGGTAGCTGCAACTTAGGTGAGGTAGCTGAACCTAGCTGAGGTAGCTGCAACCTAGCTGAGGCAATTGCAACCTAGCTGAGCCAGCTGCAATCTAGCAGAGGCAGCTGCAATCTAGCAGAGGTAGCTGAGCCTAGCTGAGCCAGCTGTAGCCAACAGCTTTAACACGGTGCTTAGATTTTCGACTCAAACACCTACCATCTCCAATAAAACTTTGGTCCATCTGGTCCAGTGCTGGCCTTTGTCGAAGGAGGTCACCAGTCCGCTTACCACCTGCAACAGAGGTTGAACTTCTGTGGGGTACTGTTGATAGTGGTGTCTGTGTTGATCTAAGGACATCATCCAGGGCATTGCCAGTCTCAATATGATCACCAACTGTGGGTTCATATGATTCCACGTCTTCACGGATTGGCTGAAGAAAACAAGAGACATCTTTACCATATTAAATGCTTAAACAAAACATGTTGGTAAACTCCATCATAACAAACTGAAATTGTAACCATACAGCGAGACATATCCCTGTCTCTGGATAGAACATCAGAAATTAGTTAGTTACACCTACAGGCTAAACTATTTTGAATTTCTATTGATTTTAAAAATTCTGAAGCATTTGATAGGCTTTATTCAGTTGTTATTGTAAAATTTGTGATTCCCCCCTCCTGCCTTCCCCAGAGATTTGATTTAAGACTGTTTAGTAGTAGCCAATATGTGTAAGGGCTGTTTCATATAACGTGAATGAGTAAATATTGAATTTAGATAATAGCTTGACATTTTTAATTTACTAAACTGAAAGCTTGCACATCAAAGTCTGGTCATACTAACCCTAACTTCCTGAAGTTGAATCTGAACAGTATTGAGGTCTTTGGATACAGGTTGGAGCTGTCTCACTTTACGTTCATTGCTGTCCATCCATTGGTTGACACTTTTGGAGGAAGCATTGTACTGAGATTCAATGGCTGCCCTCTCTTCACGTTGCTTGTTCCTGATAAAGATGAATGTTAAACATTTGTTTGCAAATGTACCAGCATCCATGGATAATGTTGGCAGAGAACAGGAAGGGACATGGGGACATGTCCTCCCAATTCTTTGAGAAATAGCCCCATGACTTTACTGTTTTCACACAGTTACTTATTTTGGAAATGTGGTAATGTACCCACCCCCCTCCTCCTTTCCCCAATTGAGAACAAATCATTGGTATTGTCAATTTTATTTTTTATTATATATAGCAAGTATTAATGTTCTTGCATATTTTACATGTTATGAAGTCATAGCCATGAATATGCAAGACAATGAAACAAAATGGAAATGTAACTGCACCCTCTACTGACTTCTCATTTTCAAAGATAACTCTTACATATTTAATATATGGAGTCCTAATCTTCAATAAACATGTCAAAATAACAATACAGAAATAACCCCCATTTTATAACTATATATTTTACACTCCTATGACATATTGTCTAATACTCCACCCTACCCTCTCCAACCCCCCCCCTACCCATCCAATATCCCTTCCTCTCAGCATATCATCAATCGCCCCTTCTATTTTACCTTTTAGAGATTCCATCCTCCAATGCACTCCAGTTGGCTTCCACATTCTGTAGGACTGAGGATACATAGGATGTATCACTGGCCTTTGGGTTGGACAGAAGTTCCTCACCAAGAACTCTAATCCTCTTTAGCTGTGGTACATGACTCTCTGTCTGTCGGGTGTAATCCTGAGAACCAAGACAGCATCCAAAAGCTACTTTCACTGAGGTTTTCTAACTCCACTTCAGCGAAAAACAGTTATTTACAACTACTATTTTAAACCACTTGATAGTTCAAACTGAAAAATCCAGACTAATCCCATTCTTTCTGCCTTCCCAATTCCAAAGATAAACACCTTGTTTAGGAAAGTACAATGAAACTGCATAAAAAGCTTCTCCTTCTGCTATCGCCCCATGTCAGAACCATGGACGGCATCTGCCTCAGCTAAGCTGCAGCCATCCCAGCCACAATATGTGGCTATAGCACTGTGATGGACATAGCAAACAAAGCATGGCTACAGCTTCAGCATCTTAGTTACTTTGGTATGGTTCCTAAGTAAATTAATCCAGCTGTGGCTGGCAGTTTAAATGCATCACTTCCTGATAGTGCTCTCAGAAAATAGCTAAAAACACATTTTAGCAGTTACATAAGTCAGAGAGGCTTTCTTAAGGAAAGTAAACTTTATAAAAATTTCTGACATGACTCCTGCCTTGCTATCTTTTAAGTAGAAATTGAGCCCCCCATTTTCTTTTTTTACTTTTCCCTTTCCCCTTTTTAGGTAGTTTTACCCCAACATTGTAACTCTGTTTAACTTGGTGACACTATTTAACACATTTGTGTTGGTGTGTGGTCTAACTAAGTAACTGACGTCAGTAAGAGAGTTGCATACAAAATGCAGCTTAATCTGACTTGCACTCCTTTAACTCAATGGAAATACATGCAGTACATTCACACGTGGGCACTTCTGGTCAAAGGTCATCATGTATCAAACACATTGTCAATAAAAAGAAAAGTATGCAAACAATGAAACAAAAACAACGTGAGTTCTATGTAGTTTAATCTTCATGGAAATGAATGTGCTTTCATCAGCACCCTGTTCCTGCTGATTAACCTTAAAAAATGTTAGATAGAAATGTTCTGATTACATGCTTTACAAAAAGTCTCACCTTCAGTTTTCCTGCTATCTCATTTAGGTCCCCTCTCATGAAGGTGGCGCTCTCCACGGTTTGCAAGACAGGGAGCTCCCAGTCTTCCAGGTTGTTCACTTCTTTCTCAAACTCTGACAGTTTGTCAGTCATGTCATTGATGGTCTTCCCACAGGCGCTGCTGTTTGTGTCCACATTTCCAAATCGCCTGTTCACCTCATCAAGCCGGTCCTGAATCAACTGGGCTACCTTTGGTTCACTGGTCTGGATAAGTTGTACTGCTGATTTGTTGACGTTATCCAACATTGGGCGGTGATTGTCAATGTCGTTCTTCACAATCTATGAGGGCAAAAGAAAAGGAGACCACCCATGCAGTATGCAAAAATAAAGAATTCTTTAGTAAATTAGTTAGTGAGATGGGAGTTTTATAGCCCAGTTTCCAACCAATTAGTTCAAGTCGAGCCGGCCAAGGCCCTTCTTCCAGTTGCGGAAGAATTCTTTAGAAACAAAAAATTTATTTCATAGTATAATTTAAGTCATTTTTAAATTTTTAGTCAAGTATATACCATGTTATCTCAAATCTTGCTGTGAAATTCACATTTCTAAGCTGATGTTTACCATATTTCATGAAAACTTCATTGCTTCTAGCAACTCTTTCTCTCTGTGTATAGAAGAATCCAGACAGCAAGTGAAGGTCTGATTTAAGTCAACCATGACTGAGGTCTATCACGTTTCAACCTTTCAGTTTCTCTGCTTACCTGTACCATGGATGGCTGTACACTGTAGTGCCTTTTGATTCCCTCAATTTCACTGTAAATGAGGGTTTGAAATTACATTTTGACAATAAATGAAGATGATTTAAGGCTGATCGACCCCACAAATGGCTGCCTACAGTCACTAAACACAACCCCTGATGGGATTCATCTATACAAATTAAGCAGAATTATTTGTTCCCTTTGGACAAACCCTATCTGAAGCTCCCCAACCAGTTTCTTGACATATTTAATGATAAGGTTTTCTCTCTTGCTTCATAAAATACATCCATGAGTGTAAAGGTGCATTAACCCTTCTTTCATTTGAAAAATACACCCATTACTTTAACTTGACTTGCACCAATTGGTTAAAAACTTGGCCATAAAACTCCATCTAACTAACCCACTGCTTTTTACTGAGAACACCCACTAGTGCCACAAACACAAACCATTCTAACTTATCCTCTTCTCTTCCCCTCCCCTTACCTCAGCCACGCCCTTCTTTAACCCCCAACCCAAACCAGGTACCAGACCAAATTTCCATACCTTAAACTGCTGGAAGTGGTCCACTAATGGTTCCTTCTGTACTTTAATGGCTGTTCCTTTGTCCAGAACATGCACATCCTTCTCTGCTTGGTCCAACCATCGCAGCAAGCTTGTTAGCATATCTTGAACGCTTTGTGATTTGGTGAGGGCGTCCTGCAGAGCTGTCAGACGACGATCAATGTCTCCATTCAGGCTCTGGTATCTTTGGATGGTGTTGTCTGGAATAATTTTCAGAGGGGTAACTTAACAATTTTTATCCAAATGTAGTTATACAAGAATTTATTTTTATTGCTAAACCTTAAGACAAGTATCTTCAAAAATTTGAAACTTTAGAGCTTACACTAGTTCCATAAATATCCCAACAGCCTATACAATAATTATAATCACAAACCCTTCTAAGATACTACCGAACTAATGTGCAACCATTTCAATCACCAAAATATGTCTTGTTGCCAACAACAGTTTGAGGTCCTTTCACTTCCACATTATTTTTTATTTTTTAATTTTTTTGAAAAATTCCCCAAAAGCTTAAGTTGTCCTACTTACATGATTTATACATCCTGACTTTAAATTTCAAATTGCTACCACATCATTTACACTAACAAAGAATAAAAAATACATTATATATCTACATCAGAATTGTCACAATCTAAACTTCATTTGGGAGAGAAATTGACTAACCCACATTCCTTGAAACCTGGGGCCTAAGTTCTGGTTGCACCTGGACTAGATTCTCTCCAGTAGTTTTGACATCCTCCACCTCATCAGAATGTACAACAACATCATCGTGGAAGGACTGAAATATTAATGAGTTGATGGAATGTTAATTATTAAATACATATTGGAACATGTAATGTATACATACTACACATTCTCCATGAAATGCTGGACAGCTGGTCTCACTGTACCCAAATCCTCATACCACAACACACAAATGTTTTTCTGCAGTTTGACTTTTTTATCCCTCCACAACATACTTTCCAGAAATGCCTGTGTGATGATATCACATACTAAACCAAAAAGACTTCCATTCTACCTCACAAATGACTGAAAGTAGCCCCGCCCCCCCCCCCCACCCCCAAGCCCCGGAAGAGGTTCCATTTTATAGGGAAAAGCATGCATCCAATATTCTCAAAAGTTACCTCAACAACAAACATTGAATACCTCACCAAATGTGACTTAAAAACACGAATACCAGCTGAATTGACCACACTAAAATGTCCAGTTGCGTTTCTCCCTTCACGAATAAATCCAATTTGAAGATGACATACCGAACACAGATATTTGACTCAGGTTCAAGAGACCCTAGCCACAGTACACAGAGATACCTCAGTTTATTTAACAAGAAATTCATGTCAACTTCAGTGAAGATTTAGTGTAGTAATAACAATAGACCTCCAGCAGTGAAATTAGAAAATTTAATACACCCCACATAGACAATAAAACAATAAGGTTCAAAAATCAACATTTAATGCATCCTTAAACTATGATGTATCAACTCACCTTGAGTCTGTCAATCTGCTGTTGTATTTCTTGTGGTTCTGCTGAGATAGGCTCCTTCAGTAAACCATCCAGATTGCTCCTGGCATCAGTCAACCATGCATCTGTAGTCCTTGCACAGTTTTCGTATTTATTCTGACGATCAACAATGTCTGCCAAACGGGTGACATATTGTTGGCCAGTTGTCTTCAATTGGCTATAGCGGTCATTAAGGTCACCACATTTTTCACGAATGACGTTCTGCTCAGGATTTTCACGGAAAGACCGATTGAACTCCCTTGGCATGACTGTGTTGCGGAAGTTTTCCAGGTCATTCTTGTACTCCTAAAAGAAGCAAAGAAAGAAATATGGGCCATTCACCCTAACAGTAACTTCTCCTCAAAAGTTAAATCTAACTTAAAGCACAACAGCCAGATCCTACAATATCATGCAGAGTTTTTAGCCATTAGATTTAAGTAACTTACAAAAATCCACCATTTGACAACGCTCCAAAATGAACTGGTATAAATTATTAAAATGCCAAAATAAAATTTTGTCCTTACTTTGGCATTTTCTTCAAATTTATTTCCTGTCATGTTGATAAATTTCAAGTCCCCTTTGTGATCACTGACATCTTCAATGAACTCCTGCTGTTTCTTCAGCTCACTCTGCAGTGCTCTCAAGTCTGTGGGTATGTTACGCTGACTCTGCGTCAGTTCACGTTCAGCGGTACTGAGCCAATCGTCAAATGATTTGCCTTCACCTTCAAACTTGCCGATGTCATCAACGGCATAGTTGACCTTGCTCAATCGTTGGTTGCTTTCGCTGTCAACAACATTATAGCGTGACTGCAGTCTGTCAGCAGTGTCCTGTAAGTTGGCCCTGTCGTTGGGGGCAAGTCTGTGTCCAAGCTGTTCCAAGAAGTGGGACACATCCTGTACTGTCTTAGAAACAGGTTCTTTGTGGGCCACGATGTCATCACGAAGGTTCTGCAAGAAAGAAAATATGAGACACTTGTGAAACTTTATAACATGTTAAGTGAGTGTTCCATAGCTACAAATATTTGTCACCTAAAGCAGCAATAACATAGTCTTCTTCTTCTCTAAGGTACCATATCAAAATTGCAAAGCTGCAGGAGCTGTAGCCATGCTTTGTTAGTTACACTAAACACAGAAACAGACTTAGCAACAAACTGGTTATTGTGATGAGTGTTGCCACAAAGCATAACTGAGGCACCTGCAGCCTAGCTGAGGCAGCTGCAGACTACCCTTTTGACACGGGGCCAAACAATCTCAACCAACAAAGTTCACCAATCCCAAACCTCTTCTCTTACAATTCATCAGTACAATTTTAATGGAACCCCCAAAATAGGTACAAATTTGGAATAAGACAAAGGTTTACTTAAAATACAGCCCTCTATCCAGGTGGCTCGCAAATAAGAACATAAAGATCAAATACTGGACAAAAGCCACGCCTACCTTTAGATTGTCATGTTTCTGTCTAAGTGGTGCAGATTCTTCACTTTGGGGTTGTTCAGAGCCAAGTGCATTCTCGGCTTGTGAGATCCAGTTATCCACGTTTAACATGGCTTGCTGCAAGGCACGGCAACGTTGCATAGCTCTCTCCTGTTAAGAGACAAGTCCATCCTTGATTAACTTTTGGACACTTCCTTCACAATACTTCCACCTAGAACTAGTTAAAGATACCCTGACAATTTCAGATGCACAATACTACTTTAAATATAATCAGGACATATTATAATCCTGCTTCAGCATTCCACGCCTCTGCTGACAAGTCTAATAAATTACCATTACAAATTCCAGATGCGGCCAGAGTTTCAGAATCACGAACCTATACTTGGCAGTCTATGGGAGCGGTCTAACCAGCATTGTTGGTCCCCTCACCTGTGCTACATAAATCTCAAGTCTCATATTTTACCAAAAATGTTGGAACACTTTCCTCCTTAAAAGACCTCAAAGGTATCTCATAATTTAAGTGGCCATGCTGCCTTTCTGAAATGTTCAAAAAATTTAAGGGTAGCAGAAGAAGCTTTCAATGGCTGTCCATTGACACATGGATAATTTTTAGCTTAAGTATAATTGTTCAATATTTAGTTGTAATCTACTCACCATTTCTTCTCTGTCTGCTAGAAGCTGAGCCAGTTTGTCCTTTGCTGCCCCTAACTCAAACTTGGATTTCTTCTGTAGGTTGTCGTATTTGTCCCTGAGGTCATTGATCATGTCTTGAATGGTCCTGATCTGGTCATTGCTCAGATTAGGCCGATTCAAGGTCAGGAAGTTGTCCAGTTTTTTTATACGGTCTGCAACTGGATGATCATGGTCATCTACATCATCAGTGACATCCTACAAAGAAGATGATATAAGAATAAAATTAACGGATGCACATTTAAGAACCTCGTTAAAATTGCCTAGTTACAGCTTCCTCAGCCATGCTGAGTAGCTCCAGCCATGCTTTGATACTTTATACATTACAATAGCAGAACAGCTAAATTCTGCAATAGACTCATGCATGTTTACAAACAAATGATGTCACAGTTGCTTGGCAACAGAGTTGATGAGGTGCATTTCATTTACATTACAATGAGATGTAGTTTCTAATTCATCTACATTCTGTGTGCATCGTGAGATGGCTGCAAGCGCAAAACATAGCATGCATGCTTATGTTCCTACCCGTGCCATATGCCGACCAGTGACAAAACCGTGAATGGTCCATAATTGTAGTGTGTAATTGTAATGTGTGCAGCAACCTAGCACAGATGAGGTAGCAGCAGGCAGCTGCTGCCTTCAACCGTGACACCATGCCTTCTCCATGCATAATATGCAACTCTCAGATAGATGACATTAGTGCTAACTAAAGATAAAAGCAAACCACTTAACAATCCTTCCAAAACTGCCTTATCTTTTAAATGTGAGGAATTGCGATAGTCATGTTATTGAAAAGATCATTACAAAATTATCTTTGACAGTAGTAGTTCTGGTTGATAAATATGGCTGGCCAGGCTTTGAAAAATTCTTTGTTAATTACTTGTCCATCAGGCTAGCTGTACTCTTATGTTCACCTGTTGGCATAAATGTTTACTTGTCTACTGTTGATGTGCTCTTTCACCTCCTTTGTGGAAACTTAGCCGGGGTAAACACACAGCAGGCCATAATACTGAGCCATGCATTTGCCTAAGGAAGGTTTTGCTTGTCCCAGTCTGCGTGCCAGGTTGGGAGGTGGGTTTGCCACATCCTGTGGCTGGGGTATATAAGGCACATTCCTTCAATCTCTTCTAAAAGGGGGAACACATCACCTAGTTCGTAGTCGTACATATGCATGAAATACACAACACATCAGGCTACCATGCTGATATTCCATTCCAACTTGTAGCAAATATTAAATATGGTATAACACATCTAAAAGACAATAAAACCCCTGGTTCTGGTACATGAGCAGAACTAAAAGGACTTCTTTTCCTAACCTTAAAGGCCTCGATCTCCTTGGCAAGGGTATCTGGTTCAGAGCTGGTGGGTTTTGTTTGGTCCAATTTGACATCGGTCCTGTCTGCCCAGTTAATCAGGTCCCTTCCATCCCTAAGGACATCCATGTAGTCATTAGTCAGCTTCAGGTTGTCAATACGATTGTTGAGATTCTTGCTGAAATCTTGGTAACGATTTGTTGTGGTGACAATCTCCTCCCTGATTGGTGATGCTGAGATAAAAAAACACACCAATGTTGAAATGTTTGTGTGCAGTGACTAATGAACAGAGTCAAAGGTGAATGGTCCTACAAGCCTTCATGACAGCTGTGGATTTAATCGATTTTAATTGAGGACAATGTAACCTAGGCATGAAAAATGCCTGCCTAGTGGACCAGTGTACTCATATACATGTATAAATGGACAAAAAAAGACAAACACATAAATTTGACCCTGTGATCCAACCAGGAATACAAGTTACAATAAATTTCATAACTTGTTTATCGAAAGAAATCTTTGTAAATATGAATGGAATCAATGCCCCAACATGAGTAAAATGTCTGCAAAGAAGGTTTTCTTGAGACAAGCATATCAAAAAAACATCCTTCACATTCCCATCATATTTCACACCAAATGATTTGCTGACCCTCCCTTCCCTTATCAACTGTATCATACTGCTGCCTTCTAATTTACAAACCTAGCTGTCTGGGCCATTGAGTGGGTAAAAAATATGAAACAATCAAAATTGAAATATCTCTTAAAGAGCAACACCACTCCCTATTTTTAAGTTTCTTTGAGAATTCACAAACCCCTTCCCACTCTTTTTCCCCCTCCTGATACAGCCAACACTCTCATCACATAAGGCACACTGACAAAAAGGCAATGCTACAGCTCCTTCAGCCAAGCTGTAGCAACTGTAGCCATGCTTGGTATCTATGCACATTACATTACCAACTGAATCCTGCTACAGAATTATGTGTAGCAACAAAGCAAAACTGAAGTAGCTGCAGCCTATGGTGTTGGCATGGTGCCTACATAAGTCACTCTTTCATAATTTTTCCCCCCTTTATTGCTTACAAGTGTGTGGTCTAGTTGGTATAACATCCGACTCTCACTTGGAAGCAGGGTCATATCAAAACTGGAAAAGGAACCTACTGTCAATGTGCTTTACCCTCCGCATAAGCAAGGGAGTAGGAAAACAATCCAGTGCACCACAACCAGAGATGCCAACATTAGCATTCACAGATCAGGGAGGTTTATTAAATTACATGGAACTGAATGAGGGAGAAATCTTCTTAAATCAGGTAGGTTGCCATATCTGTTAGTCGGAATGGACAGATATCCTTGGATTTTTAGGGAGTCTCCCTGAGAATCAGGGAGGATTGACATCTCTGCACAACTGGCAAAAAAAGGCTGTGGGCACCACTAGATTAAACCATTGGGTTATAAGATGAGGCATAAAACCTCATTTAACACAGGCTTTGATAAATTTGTTTTTTATTACTTGTCCATCGGGCTGGGAATTCCCAAAGTCTACTTGCCCGCATGAATATGCACTGAGTCCATATGTAATTATTTTCTAGTACTAGCCATTGAATTCCAATGTGAAGAAGACTTCTGTTCTGCTTGCCTGGCGGGCTACAATACTGAGCAGTTCACTTGTCTGAGTCATTTTTTACTTGTCCCGGACTGTCGAGCGGGGGATTTGTCTAAGCCTGTTTAACATAGCATAAACCCTTCACTGCTGAATCCATCAAAGTAACCCTCTCACCTTCTGGGATGTGCATGCTCCTCTCAACCTGTTCATAGGTCCTCCTTGGCTTCTTCACAGATGGAATCTCAATGATCTGGTTGGGGCCAAAGGACACTGACCTCTTGATCGGGGCAGTCTGCAAAGGTTCAGCCATTTCCTGCTTTAATTTCTCCAAGGCCTGACCCACACGATTCACCTCATTTACCTTCTCTTCGAAGATTTGTACATCGTTTTTCATTGGCTAAAAATAAAAAGTAATTTGCATAACTATTCCACTCACTTTCCTATATGGCATTGCACTTCCACTTCTTATGAACAATTTACTGAACATTGACCTATAAGAATACAACCATGGCATCTTCGTCTGTCTAAAAACATACTGAATATCACTCAGGCACATGAGTCTTTCTGTGCAAATTTTCTTGGATAGGGAGATAAGTCTATCAAGAGAAATGTCATTTCATCAAAAGAGAAAAAAATATTACTTCAAGAAATTTCTTGTGGTGTCATTGAAAAGATCAATCATTTTAGTCTGCTACTGGAAATTGATGCCATAAATATGACAACAAAGGAAAGGCCAGGGTTTATCAGAGAGAGGACACCATTAAAATGTACCTCAAGTCAAAATATTCCAAAATATTTATGAAACACCATGAAATAAATTGTGACTTTCTTGTTGTACAAGTCACATTACCTGATTTGCTTCACTTAAAAATTTAAAATGTTTTAAGACCTTGAACACTTGGTGTTTGCTTGCATAGCATGTTGCACAGAGAGGGCTTAATTAATTGTATCATCCCATAAGAGTAAGAGTGCTTTCACATCTTGGTACAAGGTGCAGTATAAGTTTCAGAAAAATAAAGGAATACAAAGACTGTAATTTGAGTCATACAACAATGACATCACAAATGATTCTGTAATGTACCATTTTAATTTAAATGAATAAACTTCAAATATTTTATATCTCAGCCCCAAAATGTCTTGTAATAAGGGGAGTTGGGACTTTAGAATTCATGCTGTTTAATATATTATATGTTATATTTTTAATATTTTTATATATTTGAGATTTTTTTCACTTCAGGTACACTTTAAAGCCACTATGGTTACAAAACACAAAGACCAATCACCTCTACAACTGTAAGCTGTTCTTGAACTTCTCTCTGGTCCCTCTGGGTGGGGGGAAGCCTCTGGAGCCCCCTCTCCATGTTAGCCATTGTATCAGCGGCATCTTTGTTGACCTTGTCAAACCTCTCTTGCACCTCCTGCAATTCATCCACCTGCTGTTGTCTGTTTAAACAATGATATACCAAAGTTTTGTGAGAAAGAACAAAAGATATTTTTCAGCTTCGAACATCCTGATCGTGATAAATGCTACTTAAGGACAGCCACCTTTAAGAATAAGAATGATACTATGAGAACACTATGGGAATGTTTTGAAAGACACAGTCTTTGAACAAGGTACAACTCAGGTAACAATTTTGATTTTCAAGTATGAAGTAAGTTGACAACAGTCATGGTCCATTAGAAAGGTTCCCCACTTCACTAACACCTTGGCCCACTAACATGAAGGTCCACCCCTCTACTAAAACTATGGTCCACTGACAACCCAACATGAAACCGTGGAAGTAAAGATATAAAGAGCTACCTTTGGTCAATGAGGTCATCAAGTATCTTGAAGTTATGGTTGACATTGTCAAACATGTTCTGGACATGAGTGGAGTCCTTTATGGTTGGGTTATTTACGACTTCATCCACCTGCTTGCTCAGTTTGTCCATCTTGGGCCGGAACAGCTCCATTTTCCTCTTGGTATCCTGTTGAAAGAACATGATTAGGTGGTAACCTGTAGATACTATTTACTTTCTAAATAATGAATTAAGTATAAATGATATTTACAAGACAGTTCTTTTTTCCTTTTCTTTGTTATCTGACATAGGGGATAATACATTTTTCATTCATCCAGAGAAGTCCGTTAATGCTCAACTGCAATTGCTCAAACAAGATGTACTGAGTAGGAAAGTATGAGGAAGTCTTAAGAATAATACACTGTGTTTTTTGAGATAAATATTGAAGTGACTTTGAGAACCTGTGAAAACATGACCCCCATTCCAACCCCACCCTTCTGTTTTTCTTCTAATAACTCTTATCAATAGCCTTGAAGCAACAAGACTAACCTGGATTTTCTTAGAGGCTTGCTGAGGTTCCAGTTGTGCGAACTCTGGTGATTGAAGCTCCAGTATCAGTGGAATAATAAAGTCATCTGTCTCTACAATAGTATTCTCTGTGACATCAAGCTGACTTGCTGTGTCATCAAGGTCTTTGATCTTTTGTTCATTGTTTTTGTCCAAATTGTCATACCTATACGAGGTAAAAATACAGATCCCAAACAAATCATTCACTTACACGCTATCAAACCAAAATACAAAATATAGTTGGATGGTTAAAGGCAGACATACTTGAGATAACATGGTCAAGTGCATGTTGCTGAAATACAATAGGAGATTTTAGCCAAAATTATCCAACAAAAAAAGCACTTTCACTGGTTTAAAGCAATGCTTTTTTAGGAGCTCTTAATCTGTGATGAAGTTCATCACTAACATCTATGTCTCGTTGTAATACAGCAATAATCTCCTTAAACTTTACTAAAGTCAAGATAGCAGAACAGGCAGCTTATTAATCTATTCTGGTTTTATTGTGGTCAATTCCATGTAGAAACTTTCCTTCTTATTTTTTGTAACATCCTCCTTCTCTGCCTGACTACCTCTTATTGCTTCAGGGAGGAAATGAAAATAACTACACACACTTGATATAGTCAAGTGTCATATCTAATTAACATAGCAACCATTATCATTACCAAAATATACCAAATCTCACACACCATTTGGGGCTAGCTAACAGGCTGTGAGACAGTGCAGTGTTGACACAATGAAAGAATAGATTACCTGAGGGCACAAAACATTTAACAAACTCAGATACCAGTTACACCCCACAATGACTTTCATCTACTCGGTTGTCTGTGGGATGTCTGGTCTTATAGTTGTCAAATGGGGATGGCTAACTCTCGGTATACTTTTGTAGAGCCATGGGAAGATACAGGTTTACATCAATCCTGGTCTGTGGCTGCCTATCAAGACATTAAGTTTCTCTTGACATTTCAAATCCAAAGTGATCACTTCATCTTCCATCTCTGAATCACATTTGAATATCAATTGTAGTTAGATGAAATTTTATGGCTCAGTTTCTTATCAGTTGGTTTAAGTCCGACCAGCCATGACCTTTGGCCAGCCAAGACCTTTTTCCAGCTGTGGATAACTGGCTCATTGTAAGTAATGTTTAAGACTATATACTGAAGACAGAAATGCCATAGCACAGTCAAAGGGGGGGGTCCCTTGGAAAAACTTATACATTTCCTATATGATTACCACTGCTTCAAAAGCCGCACCAACATCACTTTCTTGTCTGGCTATGGTTCTGCACATAATGCTATTAATGTCAAAGAAATGAAGAAAATGCCACCCTAGTTTTAATCCACAAAAAGGAAGACAAGCCTATTGATGAACCTGAGGCATGGTGCCTATTTCCAAAATATTGCCAAATCTAATGCCCTTGACAAACCAAAGCAAACCAACCTAGGCTTACATTAACTCCATTAAAGCTAGATTTATCTAACATTGTCATAGCATGATGCTTAAACTTGCAACATCTATTATACTTCTTTGAAAGCTCTCAAAAGATATTTACTCTCAAAAGATATTTACTTGAAAAAAGAATCTTCCAATTATCAAATCATTTCTTACATGTTGTTAATATTCTCTAACTTCTTCTCAATTGCCCTGACCACCTCAGGCTCTGCTTCCTGGAGTAGAGGTGTCACTTTGGAGAGGGTGCTCTCGATCATTGGCTGCATGGAGTGTAACTCACTTTGGAAGTTCTGAAATGAAGACCAAAAAATGTGAAAAGTTTTAAATGAAGCTACAAAGAAATAAGAATGGGAGGATAAAAACAAATAAAGATTCACAGGTGGCCATCCTGAGGGAGCAGTGTGGGGGAACAGGGGCACATGACTAAGTTCTAATTAAGGAACAAAGAAAAGAGTATGGGTGATAAAAGCATTGAGTCAAAATGGTGCACAGATCAATGGGGGGGGGTTCTAAAAGGAGCAGCAAATCCACCCAATTACTGAAAAATGATCCATTGGCTTTGACTTTGTGCACGCAAATTTTTCACAATTTTTTTTTTTTTTTTGAATGGGGTATTCCCTCCCCTATTCTTTACTATTAGAAACAAATCACCATCCTCTCCCAGATTGCACTCCACAGTATAGTCTAGTATGATGAAATTGTGAATTAATCACAAAGTAGTCTACAGCTAGTATTCTGAATAACTACTGAAACTAGGTTGGAAGGGATCTTGATTACTAGGGAAGGGGTGGCTCTTGATAAGTTGTAAAATATGGTGTCTTTTTTTATTTTAAAACCTTTTCTGCCAGATGGAAAATTTTTAAAAATTATTTTTTTAAAACACATGCAGTTCTGCTGCCTATAAGTATACCATTCTAATAAATTTGATTTGAATTAAGTTGTACAATATTACCTTGTGCTGAGTGTTATGTTCTACGACAGGCTCTTTCCTGGCAGTGAGGGCGGTGTTGTTCAATGCATCATTCTTTCTCTCCATGTTTATCAGCCAGTCATTTAGATTGTCCAAGTTCTTCAAGACATCCTGGGACTGAGTCATCCTGGCCCGCAAGGTGGTAACACGGATGTCAAAGGAGGTGTTGAGGTTGTTATACTTGTCCGTTATTGTGTCTGATTCATTGAGAAAGGTAAAAATACATCTGGTTAAACAAATGATGCTAGAGAAGAATTTGAAGTTTTAGCCATCCCTAGTCGACCACTTTAAATTCATAATCTATCAGCGGGTTTCCTGTTCAGACATCTTGACATCAATGAACTTATAAGGGTTTGTTGTTCCATTGCAGAGAGAACTAAATTTTAATAATACCAATCATCAACAATAACAGCTCGGAACAAAGGCATGACTTGAAACCCTAGAAAAGGCCAATTTGTTGGGAAATTTTCCTTAAAATCTCCTGTTGAATTCTAGCAGCATCAACCATGAAAACGTCACAACACGGTGATTACAGCTTCACGTTGGACCCCTAACCAACCAAGGTACTCTGAGTAGTGAGTAGTGGAATGTTTTAACATACATTAAGGCATATAGTAATCAAAACTTTTGTCCAAACAAAATAGTTTCTAAGGGGGCTCTTTAAACCTAAACATCATTTCTTTGACTCAAATGTTATGCCAAAAAAAACTTACTCAGAGTCTTCTCAACATCTTTCCTAAGCTCACCATGAGCATTCACCAAGTCCTGTCCCACAGAATGGACCTTTTCAATGTCTGTAGCATGATCAGCAACCACAGTCTGGAAATTCTGTAGAACAAGAGTAAAACAGCAAATTCATTTTAACAGGATTCATGTAGTTGTCAGCTAACAAATATCCTGCACAACCCATTCAATTACCAGAACTCTTTTAAGGTTTTCAAGACTAACCTTGCTTGAGTAAAGTTCTAAATATGTTCTTCTCACAAACAATCATTCTTCTCACAAGCAATCATTCACACATTTTAAGTTGGCATACACATTTTTGCTGTATATAAAGTACCATTCATGGGTCCTTTCATAAAATTCTCTAAAACTTATACTACATGACAAAAAAGTTTCCTGAGGTTATAACCATGTTGAAATTTACACTCCTTTTGTAAAGGCAGAGATTTTTAGAGTGCAATAACATTCAAATTTTCCGGTCCCCTCTCTGCCCTCTTTGACCTCAAAAAGAATGCTACAGACAATTTCAGAATAATGCATTCCCTAGGCCCACCAGATACTTAGTTCCACCACACATACAAGGACAAAATTAAAAGCAATTGAAAATAAAAGCAGCAAAGCACGTACCTTAATTCTCTCAATCTGTCTCTCCAGAAATTCTGGTTCAACTCCCATTGCCTCATTGGTCAGCCTCTTCTGAGTCTCATAACACTCAGCGAGCCAGGCCAGGGTACTTTCCACTGCATCCCTGTATGCTGACAGCTTGTCACAAAGGTCACTAAGAGTGGTCTGGTGAACAGAGCCAGTTGTCTGCAGACGATTATAGCGATTGTTCAAGTCATTGACTTTGTTCAGAATAATCCGCTGGTCTGGCTGTTCCCGGAAAGATCTGTTGAACTGGGCAGGTAAGGTGTTTGATCTGAAGTCTGCCAAGGTGGTTCTATGACCGGCAGTATCCTTAACAAACTTTTGACCTGTCATACTGATCATGCCCAGATCACCCTTATGGGTATACACTTCCTCGTTGAAGTCCCTTAGGTCCTTCACCTGCAAAGAAATTAAGATTAGACTTTAAAAGACAGCCGTTTTATGATGCTAAGTGAACATAATTGTGGGAAAACCCTGTGGCATATCAACCATATATTCACTTTGAATGGCACCCAATTCAACAATTTAAATCTCTTTGGAAAATCCTGTTCAGATGCGAAAACTGTGCATTGTTCTTGGATGAAACACTCATCTTACTTTGACATGGCCAGGGATTGATCTTCCAACCTCCAGGTTGCAAAGCTTCATTGCTTCACATGCCACTGCCCTTATTCACGGCAAGAAGGAGTTTTATCCAAAACTGAAGTGTCAAATACAATACCATGAGTATGTGAGCCAGTGCATTGTCTTTGGTTGTTTCTAAGCCACCCACTTTTGTAGCCCCACATTTTACCACACTGTTTTATTCAAACTAAGCCATTGAAGCACACTTTACAAAAAGAGCGTCACCTTCATTAATGCAGGACCCTCTTACTTTTTTGTGACAGCATATTTAAGACACTATTAAATCCTTTTATTGCAGTGTCACTCACCTGTTTCTTGAGGGTATCTAGGTCAGTGCCTACATTCTGAGTCAGTTTGTCCAAGTTTCGTTCAGCTGACTGTAACCATTCATCAAATTTCGCAACTTCTGGCTCGACTTGCTCCAAGTCATCTTCCACTGTGCTCAGCTGCCTGGTGCGGGTCTCTGAATCCCGTACCACATTGTCATAACGTGTCTGCAGGGAGGTCCGTCCCTCTTGCAGTTTATTTCTCACATCCGGAGAAAGCTGCGAGTTGCTTTCATTTAGAAACTGGTCAGTGTTGTGCAGTGCCAAGAGAATTGGCTGCTGGTGTCCAAGAATGTCTTCATTGATCACCTAGGAGAGGATTACAAAAAGACATTATTTGCAAGATGTTTGCTGATGTATCAAAATTTCCTGATATTATAGACAAATTCAAACAGCCAAGTGATGATCTAATTTATTCAGTCATAAATTCAGTTTTAATGCTTCCAATTCTTTGCTTGCCTCTATCATGAATGGTTGCACACTGAAAATATCTCTTAATTTATGGTATATGGGGGTTTAGAATTGAATATAGGCAATAAAACTAAGGTTTATAACTGATGGAAACCACTAATGGCCATTTCATTAGCTACTCAGATTTGTCTACATACATGAGTTCTAACTTCACAGAAGACATCAATAACACAATGAATGTTCATGGCTCACAGAGGCCTCCTTACCCTCTCTATTTCTGGTCTCTGTTACATGGACCTTCTCGGGATCAATAACTGACAAAAAATAGGTACTTTTCAAAAAAAGCTTAAAAGACAGGTAACAGATACACGTGGTGGATGTAATGTTTACAGAGTATAGAAAGACCTTTAAATGGAAAAGCTTTCAAATGATATGGGAAGGGGCAGTTTGGGTTAGGCACACCTTGCATGTCATTTTTTTTTTTGGTGGAAAAGGGATATTAAATGTTTTTCCTTGTTACAAGTACACCCAGCAGAATTTTTGATGTGGAACTCAAAAATACACCTCTGTACCTTGTGATCCTGAATCTGTTGTTTGACTGCTTTCACTGTTTCCTGCAGGGGTTGTTCATTACCAAGATTCTTCTCAGCTTGGCTCACCCAGTCCAGGAGACTTACAAGGTTGTCAATGGCTTTCTTTATGTCAGCTTCAAAGTTGGACTGTGGACAGGCAGAAAAGACAAAATGTGCATCTGTAAAAAGATACTGTGCTCAACTTGGACTTCAAGAAGGGGTTAAATTTTAGATCAGTTTGGTTTGCTGTAGTTTGTATGCATCAACTCCTAACTTTTTGAACAATCTAGAAGTACCCATGGTCTTTTTTCCACTTGTGAATAACTGGACTGTTTTTCCTATGCCATTGCTTATTATGAGCATCATGCACAACGGGGGTAGTATGGGAGTGGTATGACTCCATAAGGGAATCAAATCTGGACCTCAGTTGAGAGGCCCTTGGTTTACCACCAGACAAGATACCAAAGTTTGCAATAATTGCTGCAGATCAATGGGGTTATAAAAGATAATCACACAAATTTTATAAAATAAATATCAAAGTGATGGTGACCTTCCAGTAACACTAGATCCTTCGCTTCAATCACACACTGCTTGACTATCTAGTGATTCCGGCAATCCTATGTGTTCACAAATATATCAATTCTCTATGTCTTTGCAAAATGATGCTTTCTTAAAACCTTTTATGAGAAAACTGTCACCACGTTAAAATGTTTTGATTACAAAAAGTCAAACGACAACGTAACAACATATAACCAGCGCTTATTCAACTACTAACACTGGCACCCGTCCATGCTCCTAGGTAAAAGGTCACAGCATCATTCTACTTCCATATGCAAACCAAATTTTTCTTTAAATCAGGTTGAAAGAAAGCTGTAGGGAACTGGGATCACAAAGCGATGGACACAAAGTGGGGTGGGACTTATGAATTTTGTCTCACCTTCCGTCTTGAGTCTGTCTCCAATCTGTTGAGGAGGTCCCTGAGGGCACCGTTTCTGTCATGTGACAGACCAATCAGGGTGTCAAAGTACTCTCTTAGTTCCTTAATTCTTTCTTTCATCTCTTGGTTCTGCTGTGGGGAGAGTTTGTCATGGTGATCGTGAAGGAAGTGTTCTGCATTACCAATGGCTTCTAGAGTCACAGGTCTTTGGCGCATCAACTCATTGTGAAGAACCTAAACACAAAGTTGGGAAAAATGTTATAATTTAATGTTTCTAGCTGAAAATTTTTGGGGACTTGCATTTTAAAATATTTCACAAACGATTTAAAGACTACATGTCTGTTATTTATTCTTATTTTCAAGCTTTGTGAATATTTCTTGTCTTTTATACAAGGTACAGCAGGAAATATAACACTTCCTTTTGGTAACAAATTTGATGAAAACCTGCACTTTTGTCAAATTTTATTTGAAATTACATGGGATTTAATTGTTTTCGTTCACCGTCTTTGTTATGCTTTGTTTTCACAAATTTAACTTGCAAATGTTCTAAATTTTATGATTTAAGGCAAATTCTGGGAAATCATATCACATGATATCAATGTTCATAATCTTACTTTGTGTTCTGCAATCAAGTTGGTCACCACAGAAACATCTTCTGTGTCTGGGATTGGCTCCTGAAGTTTTGTCTTGATTGGTCGACTAAACTGAAGCATGGAGTTGAGTTTGTCATTTCGTTCATCATATTGCTGGATGATTTCATATTTCTCTTTGATGGCATCACCTCGGTAGATGACATTTTTGTTGAGGTCATCGTAACGTTTCTTCAAACCCTTGGCCTCTCTCATGACTTCAGTGTCTAGAAAGATTACAAGAATAATTTTGTATGACTTCATTTAGCTCATAAAAAATCCTACTGTCACCACATACGTCATGATATACATGTAATTATGCATCTACAAAATTAGCACCAAACTTTACAGACTCCACAAAGCTTGTTGAACCAGTGCAATAAAATTCAAAGAACAACATGAGGCCATGTAGGGCAATTGTGTTATGATGTTCAGTTTCCACAAAAGTGGGAGCAGCTTGTGGTTTTTATATGAATTAGGATTCCAACTCCACAAAAAGTACACTGAATGAGCATCTTTACTATTTAATTCCTCCGCTTGAGTGATGTGTCGGCAGAATCCTAATCAAGCTTCAACTTCCAGGTTAGTCTCGTTTAATTGTTAGATTGGGAAGCATAAGATTAAATTTGTTATTTTTGAAAGGCCAGTTCAGATGAGAAAACTATTAACTGCACTAGGATGAAAAACCAAACTTACTTTGACCCAACCAGGAATTGAACTCCAAACCTCCCAGTTGCTATTAGTGTCATCGCTTCAAAAGCCATCACCTTTATCTACTCAGCTGCCAGGACTAGTTTAACTTGCTTCTACTTTTAAGTCCTGTAATGTTAGGTTGGAGTCTTTTGAATTCAATAAAAATAAGGCCTACTTACCTTCAGTAACCTGGAAGTTCTGCTGAATTTCAACGACTCTACGGTCAGTTCTAGCCACATCGCCTCTAGCCACTTGGGTAGAGCGTCGTCGATTGGTGACAACAGTCTCAGCTGATTGGACCAGAGCATCTAAGGATTTGGCATAGTCCATCATCTCATCAACCTTTGGTTTAAACTGGACTACCTCACGGTTCAAAGGCTATGAATAAAATCGTAAGGAACATATTAATCTGTGACTCATTTTTCCAAATAAACATTCCCCTGAGGGCTGAAGGTTGTACAATATGCCCACTATATTCCCCGACTGTCATAAGAGAAAGTTTAGTCAAGGACTTGCAAGGAAGATGAAGTTGAAAGAACTTACACTTTACACTAATTATCTGACAGTATATAACATGTTCCGTTTTGTTTTGTTAAATCATGTTTCTCTAACTTTCAAGCTGGCCAGCTCCTTAAGCAATGTGATGTATTAAAGAGAGCTAACATATTTTAGGGGCACAAACAATGTCCTTGGAGCACAGAACCAAAATGGTTAGTTACTGATTTAAGACAATGGGAGACAAGTAATCTGTGGAAAGGCAAGTAAATCTGTGATTACAAAGATGATGTCAACTGTAATTCTCACATCTCTGGTTACAGTAATGGAATTATTCAGTCCAATGTCGTACACTGTACACCACCACTATTTTTACATGATCACCACCCTCACAAAAATTCCCCACATGATTTCCTACAGGAAATTGGTATGTAGGAAATGTATAGGATTTTGGGCATCTTCTTGTAGGAAATCAAATTTCCTGTCGGAAATGTTTCCCACATAGGAAATGGCTTTCCTACATAGGAAATCACTTCCCACATGGGTCATTCCATTTATACTGTGGGGTATCTTTAGCATCTTTGGTCATAAATAAACATTTGAGGCTATGAGCATCATGGTGCTGATTGCTGGGGACTTGTGCATAGGCGATATAGTGCCATGGCCGTAGTTACATGCATTTTCCAATTACTGAAACAGGTCACCAATCCTCCAAATTGCTGTTCAATGCCTTTGCTCCGATTAAAAGGAAAATAGCTAAATTATCTCCAAAACTTTGAAATGAACTTTAAATGAAAAAAGAACATGTTCCCTGTGTTCAAGTTATTACGGCCTTTTCAGACAGAGCAATTGCAGTTTAAAATAGGCCAGAACCAGGTTATTCACTCGTTGATATGTCCAGAACTGCAGTTACCCCCAGCTTCTAATCCAAAAGAAATGTTCACAAAATATGCCATGACCTGAACTAGTGCATGGATATATCTGTACTGCACAGTCCTAAGCAAATATATTCCTCAGGCTATCTATGAGTGTCCACCATGTAAGAAACAGTAATATTCTGAACATTATAATCACTGCTAGAACCACTTCACATTATTTGCTGCTTGAAGTCCTGAAGCCTGTTACTGCACTGAAGCAATACACTGTACTGCTAGCTACAACATCAAGTCCATAGCTTTACACAGCACAGAACACATACAAAGGACAGATTTGAAAAGCTCTTTGTTGTGACTCAGTAGGCTTTACTGACCAATGACAATGGACTTCCTTTCATGTGCCAATGAATGCAATGGTCAGTGTATTAGGAATAGACTCTCCAATTCCTACGTAGAGAAGTTGAAATTCCTGTAGGAAATCGACAATTCCTACAGGAAATGGTCTTTCCTATGTAGGAAATAGCAAATTCCTACATAGGAAAATTGAAATTCCTGTAGGAATCTTAAAATTCCTACTGGAAATGGCTAACTTCCTGTAGGAAATGTGCTTTTCCTACAGGATTCCTACAGGAAATGTACTGGGAATTTTTGTAAGGGCACATATGGTGACAGAAGTGGGATAACTAAAGCCTATTCCGTGTAGACAAATTGGAGCACTAACTGGAGTTGGCCATTAGTGGGGTCCATCAGTCTTAAATCATATTCATTTTATTGCCTGCAATTCCTAACCATCATATTCAGTGAAACTGAGGGAATGAAGAGGTACTTTCATGCATAACAATCCATGATACAGGTAAGGTAGCAAAGAATTTGAAAGATTATAAAGGTGACAGCTACCAATTATGTCCGAAAAAGTTATCCTATCACTTGACTGTTTGGATTGGTCTACATCCATCATGATGTCTACTTAGTAACTGCAGCTCCCTCTGCACATGGTGTAAGCAGTGGGATTGCTCAGCCCTACACTTAGTTGATAATTTGTACATAAATACCTTCATCTGTTCCAGCTGGTGTTTCAGTTCATTCACAGAGTATGCAATGTCAGGTAACTGGTTAAACTTGGTTTCTGTAGGTTCCAACCACATGGTGGTCACTCGTACAGAGTTGCGGAACTTGTCATTGAGTCTCTTTCTTTCCTGCATGAACTCATTCCTGAACGGAGAGAAATAAAAACCATTTGTGACTTCTTGTCTTGCAAGGTGTCCAAATGATGAGAGAGATAATCTTACACCATTACAGGTGAGGACAGCTGTTCTCTGATAGGGTGGGGGAATGGGGGTGGGGTGAATATTGTTCTGCAAAACACTCAGTAGAAAGGGATGGGAGCAAGGGCAGTGATCCAATTTTTGAGAATTGTTCATTGAACTGTCAGCTTAGCCAGTCAGTTGCATCTTTGAAGAAAGGTTTATCAAAAAATTTTTGTCAATACTTATTAATGTTCCTCAGGTACAGTAGGTTGGTGGGTATGGAATGTAGGGGGAGGGGGTACAGGGGGATTTATGTTGATCTTCTGTTTATTTTGTGTTCACTCTCTTTGGGAGTGCTTTTGTTTCTCAAGCCCAGAAGGGTTTTAAGAGTACTTCCATTCACAACTATTGTTTTATCTAACTTCCTTATATGTGCTTATCATATGTGCTTATCTACTATTTTGTTCATTTCCTGTTGTGATAAAAGAAATAAACGAAAAGAAATGAAATGAAATGAAACGAAATTTGGTTTTTCACAAAATAATTATTTAAGATGAGAAATAAATGATTTTTAAAAATGCCCAAGCCAAAAAGTTATATTGAGAACAAATAGCAATCCCTTGGATACATGTATCACTTTCATTTAGAAAAGTTTTGAATATTCCAGTGTGGTTAGATACAATATAGTGCAACATATTGGGTGAATATCAAGGAATGCTACTGTTGAGGAAGGTAACTCTAAAATTTCTGAAAGATAATTTAATAATGTTATGATTCCACTTACAGTCTGGTAAGAGCCTCATCCATTGTCTGCCAGTTACGGTCCAGGTTCTTTATGAGGTCCTTGACAAAGCTGGCATCCAGGGACTTGGGATGTTTAATCAGGCTGTCAGCTAGCTTACCAATGCTCTTGTAGGTTGGAAGGTGACTGTCCACCTCATTACTCAATTGCTGTAAGAACAAAATTCAGTTTCTGTTATAATCAATTCACAATGTTTCGCAATACAGAAGAAAATTTAGTTCAAAGTGAATTCAGAATACACCACAATAGCAAGATTTAAAATGGCATGCTTATGTAATGTGTACAGTTAATAACAAAGCAGACACAACTTTGCAAAGGGAGCTGCAGCTTGTCTTTTTTGACACAATTCATTTTTCACATATTGAATAAACATATATCTGAGCCTCCCCTCATCATGTAGCTTTTTATGTACTTCTCTCAAGACATCCCTTCATGATAAGGCATCATCATGGTTCTGTTTCTACTCTTTCCTAACTAACCACACCATTCTTCCCCCCCCTCCTTGTATGTTTCCCTACCCATGCCAACCCCCCCCACTAACAATCCCCATTTCATACTACTACACTACTACACTAATATTTGTATTTTTGGTATTGGCTGTTCCCTGAAGTCCCTAGACAAAATCTGTCAAAGTGTCCTTCATGATAAAACCCCAAACCAATTCAATCAATTATCTGTCTACATCGACACTTTCCAGACTAACGATACCATTCTTTCCCCTTTTAGTTTATTTCACAACACAGCCAATAGTAATAATAATAAAATAATGCATTTATAAAGTGCCATCTATCTATGAAAATAATCCGAGGAGCTATACACATATACAAGATCATCACAATGAACATGAAAGGAGCCAACCATCCCCTCCCACCAACACCCCCCCCCATTTCACATTACCATAAGACCACAAAAGTCACTCACACTAATGGCCTTCTCTATTTCAGGTATGGGCTGTTTCTTGAGGTCCCTTGACTCCAGTACATCAAGCACAGAAAAGAGCCAGTCTTCCAGCTTATCTACATCATCCACCAAATTACTCAGGTCAGTTGACATCCCATTCAAGTCAGTGCTGTGGGTGGACACAGTGTTAAGGAGTTTTTCATAACGCCTGTTGATGTCATCGATGGCAGATTGAGTGTTGTGGGCAGTGGTAGGGTTGCTGGTTCGGATCACCTTCTCTGCTTTGGTGTTGAGACTGTCCAGGATTGGTTGGTGGTTCTGCAGGTCTATATCCAGAACCTGAAAGAAAAAAGTTTGACTTTATTGACCATTTTGTTACTGATACCAGTACCAATAAGCTATATTCACAGACTTCCTATACATGGACAGAGCATACTGTGCTGTACATTGTCGCTGCCGTAGGTCCAAGAAAAGCGCACCAAGATGGCTGTCTGCTATGGTTTTGTGTAAATTTGTGGACTTGCTCAAGTCAATCCCAGATTTTTACAAGAAAGTTGGAATAATTTGGAAATATGGCAAAGTAAGGTCAAAATCACTTCAGGTATTGCTGGAATATGATCTTTCCCCATTCAAGTTTAACTCTGGTTTAAAATATAACAGAGTCGTCGCAGCTTCACGGTGGCCATCTTGGTGCACCTTTTTTGTCCCAGTTGGTAGCAACAATCTATGGATATGACGTACATGTTACATGCTCTGTCCATGTACATAAGTCTGTGGCTGTATTATATCACATATACACAGTACATATGTACGGGGAATGCTTAGTTTTTGTATGGAGGCCTGCATATTAGCATTTGCTATAGCCAAGAGAGTGCACATATGTAAATATATCTCCCCCTCAAGCAAATTCTGTGTTTAGAACACAATGACACACAAAGCTACTCCAGGACGCAGCAGTGCAATAGTTTCATGGCAACACCATACATATATAGCTATAGTTTCCCAGCAAAACAATGTGTAGTGAAGGGGTCAAATGGCTTTAAATCTTTTGCAGACAAAAGAGCTTTTATCCAGGGTACCGCCAATACCTCTGTAAATATTGCTTCTCAATGACAACTAGAAAAAAGGTTATGACTGGCTGGACTTGAACCAATTGGTTCAAAACTGGGCCGTAAAACTCCATCTTACTAACTAGCTAATTAAATGAAAATTTCATGAAGCATTACAAATGCTGAGGAGCCAGTTGTGTGTATCTTGCAGGAATAATCAACCATTCTTGTGGGTGTAACAGACTCTCTTCCAAATAGTAATCACAAAGGATTATGAGATAGCATTTTGGTATCCGTCATTTTCAATGTCAGTTTACTGTGGCAAAAAATGCAAACAATCATTTTATCCCACAATGCTTTGTAATTGCTATTTGGTAAAGGGTCTTATGTCAATATGCCAGAGCAAAATTTTTAGAATCTTCTTCATGAAGTTTGCCTTTCTGTCTCACCTTTACATTCTGGATCTCCTCCAAGATGGGTTCTTTACGGACAGTGACCTTGTTACCATCTATTTTACTCATCTTCCATTCCAGGTCATCCAACCACTTCTGCATGGAGTCTATACCATCTTGAAGGTCTCCCACATCCGCCATGGCACTCTGCAGCTCGCTGGTCTTCTCAGCTACGATGGTGTCCACATTCTGGTACTTGTTGAGGGCATCCTCTGTACAATGAGATCAATGAGGTCATTCATTCATTTTAAACTGCACTTCAGGTAGTAAGTAATTTGCTAATGAATACTTATCTGAATGAATTTACATTTTCAAGTCTTATCACAGATTTTCAAAGTTTAGCATTGCAGTGGGAAAAAAATGTACCTGCACTCAAAACTAGTCAAGGAAAAGGTATATTCTATGTAGCACATGCAGACATACAGCACTGTATAAACCAAACTCTGCCATCACCTACTCCCTCCCCTCCCCATCCCCCTCCCCCTCACCATCCCATCCCCATCCCCTAATAATGAAGAAGTCCCTCAAAAAAGGCAAACCATATTTTTATCAGATGGTCAAAATTTAGCTGAATCCAACCTAACCAGAGTTGCTAAATAATAACAGGACTGTTTCATATTTGTGAGAAATTGTTACAATCATTGAATCTAAGGGTCCCCCTCCATCCTCCCCTTAATTTTCAACCACTGTTAAACTTATTCACATTTTACAAATTTAAATATTAGAGTAACTACAAGTATTTGAAAACTGAGAAACCTTACCAACTGTCTTGTCAATGTTAGCTTTCAAATCAGTCTGAATTTCTGCCAGCTCATTGCCAGTTGACTTCAATTTTTCGATGTCTTTGAGGTGACGGGCCACATCATCTTGTACAGCCTATGAGTTAAAAAATGGTTCATATTGAAGCAAACAGCAAACTGTAGGTGGGCATGTATTAAACCCTGTCTTGAATTAAATGAACATAAATCTTTCACAATGTGAGTGAACAAAAGTTTCATGATAGGTGTAACTTTTGAAATATAGGTCACTTAATTGTCAAATGTGTACAATATGAATCGTTATTTGTAAATTTAAGTAACAATTTCAACACAAGAAATCTTTATCTGCAGTACATTCATAATGAGAGATAGTATTCTACAAACAAGGTAACAAAATTTAAGTAAACATGCTAACTATGAAATTACACCAACAGTGGATAATCTAAGGACCTACCAGGTATGGACCCACTGGGTGGGGGGTAAAAATTCTTTCACCAGGAGCAAATATACTGGCTTAACATGAAAGCTTCAGATGTTACACTCAACTCTTTAATTACATAATAAACACTACCAAAAGGGTGAGTAATCACAGTAATCATTCAGATAGCACTGAGGCATCACCTTGGGTCTACTTTCCTCATAACTTTGGAGCAACAACATGCCATTTTCTAGAACCCTGCAGCACACAAATTTTATTGAATTCTTCATGCTCTGTCACTTGAGGATTCACATCTTCAGACTGCTATGTGTGCAAGGTGTCATATGTTAGTTTTGGTCATTTTGACCATGATGCAGGGATACTCCTAAGGGCAGATTGATTAGACTGAAGCAAGTTCAACAGATTATGTTGGTATAGGTATACCTTGCTTTTTATAAGAAAGAGTTATCTTCACTGACAAAGACAGCAGCATCCTAGTTTCTGTCCTCTTTCACTCACCTTGAGGGCATCAATCTGATCTTGTCCTGGCTGCATATCCTTGGCTTGCTCCACTGTTAATTGTATCTCCTCAATCCATGTCATGACAGATTCCACCGCATACCGGTATCTCTCATGCAAACTCAACAGGTGCAAAATCTGAAGGGTGTGTTGGTTGCATTTCAACTTGAGGCGTTCATACCTTTCATTAACGCCACTAAGATGAGATTGAAGAATCCCAGATTCTGGGTCTTCTTTGAATGTTTGATTGAAGTGACGGTCCTTGGTAGTCTCTCTGAAGTCAGACAGTCTCTTTCTGTATCCCTAATTTATAAAAAACAAAATTACATTTATTCATGATTTGTAATCATTTTGCTTTGTTTCTCTGACCTATGCTCACCTAGTTCTGCAGAACTCCATGTTTGCCAATCTAGCAGCAAACACAGCCTTGTTTCCCAGGGATTTTTTTTTGTTGTCATTTTCAGTTGGTGGTTAAAAATTCTACCTTCTTACCTTGTTCTCATCCAAAAATTTGTGAGCAGAAATGTTGATGAATCTCAGGTCAGCTGAATGTGACACCACTTCTTCATTAAAAGGCTGCAGTTTGGCACTCTGTTTCTTAAGAGCATCACGATCTCTGGCAACATCCATGAGATAAGCATCCAAGGTTCGTTCTGCAGATCGTAACCAACTTTCAAATGATGAGAAGTCCACGTCAAACTTTTGCAGTTCCTCCAATCCTGCATTCACTTGGTGTGTTCGGCTATCAGATTCAATGCCAAGTTTCTCATACCGCTCCTACACAAAACCAAGTTAATACAAATGGTTTTAAAAGTTTGTCTAGAACGGCTTTGGTTTTGTTTCCAAAATCCTGGCTGAAAATCATTAAATATGAAATTTGGGTTTTACAAGACACAATTTAATACTAAAGTGAACATCTCCATTTGAAATGAAAGCATCAATTCAACGAAATTTTGTTCCAACACTCTTAGTTTTTACAAAATCAAAGATACATTTTATTCAGTGATAAAGCAAGAGTTACATTAAGGGTCAAAAATGTAAGCAAGAGTCACCAGCAAGGCTTTGAAAAAGTTTGCAAAAACCTACAGAATCTTACATTTTGGTGAAATATGCAATATAAATGAATGACTTTCCTTGATGGCTTCACAAAAAAGGTTACAAAGTACAAAAGTAACTTTTGCTCACCTTCAAATCACTGGAATAATCTCTCAAGGAACTTTTGTTATTCTCATTGAGACGATCTCCCTGGCTCTCTAGCAGAAACTGGCTGTTGTGAACTGCAAGCATGACTGGTTCATGGTATTGTCGAATGGTTTCATGGAGGGTCTATGGTAAATATCAAGCAACAGGATTGCCACAAACTGACAGATTGGCCAAAAAAGGCAAACTACACATATGGGAACAATAAATCCACCATTCATACAAAAGAGACAATTATGAATCCATTAACACATTAATCAGGGGTATTTTGCTTTCCTTCTTTACAGTTATTGATGTATTTTAAAATTGAAATCTCTAATTTTTTTATTCAAATTACAACATTTCAACATAAAATGAAAAAGTCGACATGTTTCACTTCTTAGATGTACCAAACAATGTATTCTTTGAACTAGTTACAAAAGCAAAAACTTCCACATACTATGTCATGAATAATAAAATGTATCCTACCCTTTGCTGACGAGTTTGGTCGTTCAGAGGTCGAAGTTCCTCCTGCATGGGTTGTTGACTAGCCAACTGAGTTTCCGTCTCTGACACCCACTCTAAGAGCTTGTGCATGTTGTCAATTTTTTCATGGGTCTCCTTCAATATGTTATTCTTTAGGTGTGATAGGTGTGATGTTAGTTGAATTGGATACCAGGAGTATGGTGACAGAGGTGGGGTTATTATCAAATACCAGGATAAGTGGTAGCAGAAGTGGGATGATGAAGAAGTAGTATGAAAGAGATAGATGGAGGGTAACAAAGAGAGAGTAAGCTGTATGAGTATATGCATAAATGAGTTCATATATATTTATATATATTTCAATGGATGAGAGTTGAATAAATGCTGAGAATTAAGATGTATCCTTTCATAAAAAACCCATCTCACCAAAGCTTACATTTTACCTGGTTGTGGTATCGATGTTCATGATATACCACATCTTTAAGAACTAGAAACACACAATAAGAGCATAAATGAGTCAATTTTACTTCTACAAGTCAGTAGATCAAAAGCCAGAATTTCTACAGGGAGGTTTTGAAGCCTAACAAAGGCTACTTTGGTAGAAGGGTCTAGACATCCCTTTGTTAAAAGGAGGGCTATTTTTTCACTCTAAATTCTCACTCTAAGGTAGATGAGAGCACTTCGTCTAAATTGCCCCTTTGCTTTCAAGACGAATTAGTAATTGCAGTGCACAGCAGTTTTGTATGAAACAAACTAATTTCATATCATTTTGATAAAAATTTTGAAAGAATTATTCTAAGAGAGGCTTTCCTTTAAAAGCCTCAAGAAAGATCTAGCAGAAAAATGTAAGCAGATAGGTGAGTATTAAAGTAACTTAAGCCCTTCTGAAAAATGTTGTAAGTAGTTTTAATTCTTTGATATTTTCCCCCTTTGAATCCCCACCACTGGACCATGTGTTTTTATGACAAATGTGCTATATTTGATATGTGCCACCTTTGATAATTTTATGATGTGTGTTGAAAATGATTTTGAAGCATCCGACACCATTTTGTGTACCCTGCAAGCCTTTTTTTTTTAATTTTCTTCTTGGTGGTAGAGAAAAGGTGGGATGGGGACATCAGGGTGGGAAGAAAGGAGTAATTTGTTCCAACTATACTTTGCTTGAAAACTAGATTGGCAGAAAAGTTGAGGATTCTGAACAGTTTCTGTTTCTGAACAGCTACTGTTTCAAAAAGATATGACTCTATAAATTAAAGAGCTACTGAATCTCATCTGACAGATTGCTTGCTCTACCTAGATTGCCCTCCTCCCAAATTAGGAACTTGGGTACTCTTGAAACTGGGCCAATCTAGGAAGCAAAAGCAAAAGCTTGGGGGTAGGGTCACCATAAGCATCCTTTTCACTGAAAGCATAAATATTTTCCCAACAACCACAATTCCACCAGTGTAATGCATCATGGGATGTTTTGATATACAATATAGATTTTGTTAAAATGAAAAAATTTCAATTTTGCTTTTTTTCCCAATTTCCCAAAAGGTTAAAAAATAAAATCTTGGTAAGTAGAGTCTAAAAAAAGACTATGAGGTTAGTGCTTTATTTTTTGAAGAAAAATTTAAACATTGCTACAAAATATGAGAAACTTTAAATCTCAGAAAAATACTCCATCAAAAATAAATTACACATTAAATAGAAGTAAAGAAAATAGAGGTATATATGAGATGACATCATGACAAAATAGCACTGAAATGAATGTGTAAAACTACTATCTTCAAGCATTACCAAAATAAAATTAAGGTCCATTAACTTCAATTCTCTTCACTTTTACATCCTTGTTTCCTTCTTTGGAGCACAAGGTTTTGGCCAAAATAAACTGCACGTTATTATGTTAACCCGATTTCATGGAGGGTAATTGATCCATGTCTATTTTCAAAGTAATATTCAAACTTTCCGTATAAGGGTCTTACTGAGACCTCATTCATGAAAACCAACTCTTTTGTTAGAGAGACATTAGGGGAATTTGTCTTTACAACAAACTCAACTGAGTTCTTTCCTGTTAGTGAGACAGGAAATTCTTGCAACAAACTTCTTCCTCTTTGCAAAATTTAAATCGCAACTTACATTTCAACTCATCTTAGAGGATGACTTAAGATGCTTTTCATGAAGACTGGTTCTCATCTAGACCTGACACTATTTGCCCAAGTTTTCTTCAGAATGTTTCTAAAACCCTAAGACTCTGCCATGTTTGACTCTTCTTAAGTTTTCTTTTTTTTTCTTTCCTTTTCATTTTCTTTTTCTCAAATTTTCAAATACCTGATCTTCCATTCTTCTAAGCCAGTCCTGGGCTTTGTAATTGGCCTTGTCAAAGTTGGACCTAAGATCATAGATGCCTCTTTGGATCAATTCTTGCTGCTCAGGCCCAAGACGGTCCTTGTGGTCCCTTAAAAATATCTCTAAGCCAGAGATGAGTTCATCTACAGATGTCTTGTTGTCTGTGAGATCTTGCTGTAAATTCTTCAAATTTGAATGAAACAAAATATGAAAAAGCTTTTCATTGGTTGATACGTAAATGCTTAATACGGTGTTTGCAAACATGCAAGGGCAAATTTGAAGAGAATTTTAAAAAATGTGCTGCTAGAATTGAATATGAGATTTTAGCCAAAATTACCCTAGAAAAAGGCCTTTGCCTTGGAAAGCCTTGCCCCTACAATTGCAGCAGTTAAACTCTTTTGCAAACAAGGAAGCCCTATTGAGCAAACAGTCTTTAAAGGGGTTGAAGTCATGCCAATGTTTAGAGCTGTTTTCAGTGGAGAAATCACTAATAAAACAGAAATGAGAGTGCAGAGTGCACCAACAAACCCTTTAACTTGATTGATCTCAAAATAGCTGAACAGGAAGTGGATAACCAGAGATGTCTTAAACTTGCGATTGTTTTCAGTTAGCTTCATAACAAAACAATACTAAAATCCACTTAACATCAGTATCAATTGCAAAAACTCCAAATATTTTATTCACTGGAGAAAAAGGGAGATGTCATTGAAAGGCAAATAGGTAATCCCATGTCCATTTAAAATGCCTTTCCACTGTCCCCTCCCCCCCAACTCCTTCATGCTGTTTGATTCACAAATGGCTGTTGATAATAATTCCCAAACTTGATGACACCTAGTTTTTTTAATTCATGAAAGACTTCACCTAGTTAAATTGTTCCAGTGTAGCATTTTAAAAAAATAAAATAGGTTTCACGGGTTAAATATACATGCAAGACAAAGCAGTGAACTTTTATTAAATTTTTTCCTTCATTTAAAAATTGGTTTTTGATAATTCATTTTTTCAAAGCACCTTATCATATTCTTATGAACATTCATCACCAAGCTTAAAACTTATATTTGTTTACCTTCATGTGGTTTAGTTGACCCTCCAATGTGTGGAGGTCAGTACTGACTGAAGTCTGTGAATCCAGCTGGGACTGAACCCCAGCCAGCCAATCAGAGAGGGCCTCCAAAGAACGCAGCTTATCTCCTAGGAGACGTGACAGGTTCAGATATGCCTCCAGCTCTTCTGCACGGAAGTTGAGTTTAGCCCCAAGGGCATCGTATCTTTCAACAGTGTGCTGTACTGTTCTCTGGGTGTCAGATTGATCTGAAAGAAAAAAATCCCATAAATAAGGGATAAACACGGAATCATGATGCAGGACCACCAATGGGTAAAACTATATTATCCTTTAAACCAAGAAACCAGACCAGAGTTCCCACAGTTTCTGTTGAACCAATTTTTAATAATGACTTTTCCAAGGACCAAATAAAGAATTCTCATGGCCTTCCTTCCCCTTGACATTTAAAGTAATATTTAGAATAAAAAATTCTGATTTAGTGATTGAGAATATATTTCGATATTATAGGTGAAAATGGAACAATGTTACTCTGTGAAAAATATTCAGTAACTTCTCCTGGAATGAAGTCTTGCAACAGAAAACAAATTTTTATTCAAACTTTGTATTAAAGTTGGGGAAGAAAGATGTTTACAAGAGCTGTTTGTGATACAACTCCTGTAAACATCTTTCTTCCCCAACTTTAACTTGCCAAAACTTGTCCATCTAGAAAATCAAATTGTACTGAATAATAAAACTTACCATCAAAGTAGTATGAGGTCTGCTGCCTCTCTTCAATGCGAGAGGATGTCACAAATCTGCGCCCACGGTCTTTGGGAGTCAGGGCCAAACTAGAGCGATGTGGAGCACTGCTCAGTGGAAGTGTTCCTTCCCTGGTTACTGTGTCAAAGTGACGTCCCAGCTTTTTGACATCATCAATGTTTGGCTTGTATCCTTTGTATTCCTGTTGTAGGGGCTGTTGGAATATTAAAATTATATTTCTTACGATAATACTGTCTTTGTTTTCATGAGAGGGACAAGTGCTCTAAAGTTTACAAACTGCTATCAATCTACAATAGCCCCCTGTAATTCTCTGCTTTCTCACATGTGACAACCAAAAAAAACTTCCCTTCAAGAAATTTGTACTCTTTTGAAGGTTTTCCTGATTTTGTTGCAAGAAATGATTTTTCAACCATCAGATGTGCAAAATGAATGAAGCAGCCATTAAAATATTTCAATTTTAAAAAAAATTCTGAAACATCTAAACATCAACAACTGACAATGTTTTCATTGAAAATATGGCCATAAACACCAATAGTTTGGAAAGCTGCCAAGTCCAACACTATACCCTACAAAATGTAAAAATGTATTCCTTTTCTCTTGTCTTTGATAAACAAGTTCAAAGGAGTGATTTGTCTCATATCTTTAACCAATAACTGGTAGAATATCTTTTGTATACCACTCTGTCATTCTCACCTCCAACTGTTGTATTTGAATGTTAAGGGTCTCTGTATCCTGTGCAATTGGTTTCAACTGGTCCACTCTGTTCTCCATCCCGTCAAGCCAGCTTCCTGAAGAGCGCACTTTTTCATCAAAAGCCAGGAAAGCCTTGTTGCGTTCCTCCCATTGCTGCTGGCGTTTTTGGAGGACGCCCTCTACACTCTGCCAGTTCTGTCTGACATTGTCCAGGATGTCTGAAATGTAGGTCACCTCATTTCTGGAATCATGCATAAGCTCTTGGCCCAATGACTGGATATTCTGGTACTGGGCCTTGTATCCTTCCACTTGATGTTGAATGTCCTGAGAGGAGAAAGCAAATTTCAAGATGTTATGAAGTATTTCTGCAAATATTTTGGGGTAACTTCACCCTTGGCAATGGAAGAAGGTTCCCAGCCGATGCTCCTCTCCAACTGTGTTACACTTAAAACTGTCATGTTTTGTCAGTAATCCTTGCACTAATGAATTTCAGTACCTTGCCCTCCATCCTTGCACCATAGCCCCTGATGCTTTCCCCTTAATCCACCCCACTAGTACCCCCCCTTAATAAACCCCATTGTTGCTCCCTCAATCCACCCCAACTGTTGTCTCCCTTAATCTATCCCATTTTTGTCCCTCCCTCAATCCACCCCATTGTTCTTCTTGCCATCCTGCTGGTGCTTAGCATAAGCAACAGAGTAGGAAAAACAAGCCAGTGAGCCACTCTGGAAAAATGGCTGTGGCTGGCTTGATTCAAACCAATTGATCGGAAACGGAACCCTTTAAACTCCATCTAACCTAACCCATTTTTTCTAAAGTCCTCCCCCATCCCCACTGATCTTATTCCCATTTGCTCCTTTCAATACATCTGCCAGGAACATGAAATGACATGGTTTGAAAACTTTGCATTAAGCTATCACTCACAAGAAAAGTGTAAAAAATTGCTCTTCACAACAAATTTAATTAAACAAAGCAGCCAGGAAGTGTTTCAAGTAGAATGTGCAAATAAAAAACTTGTTAAGTAACCCAATGCTACTTGAGGCTTCACCTTTTTCACAAGATAATTCCAAATTCCATGCCAATGTCAAGTCTATAAAATTAAATGCAAACTTTCTTGCAGGTTTTCAAAACGAGGGGGGGACTCAAAAAAGAAAAAGGATGTTGTTAAGCTCATTCACCTGAAGACGGCTTCCCAGCTCTGGAAGTTCCAATCTCATGAGGTCTCGTGACTCCAGGGTATCCAATAAGGGGAGGAGCCAATCTTCCAGTTCTCCAATCATCTCCAAGAATTGAGCCACTTTATCCAGCAATGTATTCAAATAGTCCTTACGATCTCTAGCCCTCACAATAATCTTCTCAAAACGTGAGTTGAGATCATCAAGACGCATCTGAATGCTACGTGCCATCTTTGGATCGCAGTCTTTGATTAACTCCGCCGAGGAGATGTTCACTGTCTCTACACTAGGTTTGTGGCTGTCAATGTCAGTTTGAAGCAACTGTAGACAAGAAAAAAGTGTACAAATCTTAAGAAAATGCCTCTGTGCATTTTCCCAACAAAATAGTTAACAGCTTTACAGAGAATTTTGCAGTTTAACTTTGTACAATATAAATTATTTCAAAGTAAAAATTCCACATTTTTTATTTTAGAGGTGGCATCTTCTAAAAGGGATACCTTGAAATGTGACAGAAGAGGTGGATGTCGTGAAGGATGGGTTTATGCAATATGGTGGGTGCTTGTGACAGAGTTGCCATTCTAAACTGCAGCATGACCCCCTCCTCTTATCAAGTACAAAGAATTTTTCCCCCTCACCTTGTGTTGCTGAATTTGTTCAACAAGGACATTTTTCTTAATCATCATTCTGGTTGAGTCTAATTTGTCAAAGGTGTTTTCCTTCTCCTCTAGCCAGATGAGAAGGCTGTGAAGGCTGTCTTGCAGACTCAGACACTGCATGCGTGTAGTCTGTAGGATGTTGCTGCGTTCAGCAATCTGACGTTCCAGGCGGATGTATCTTTCTTTGATGTCAACTGCAAAGATGTGGAGGGCGGGTAATAGATTGTAAACTTGACTCAAAATAACTGATGATGCTAAGGAAGGTGTAACAAGTTTTAGATATTCCTGCTTGACTACTTTAAATACAAAATCTATCAATAAGGGTCCTGCTAATTTATCTTGAGGTCAATAAAGTGAAAAGGTTTTTGTATTGCAATGAGGCATATATGTTTGTGATAATCTTCATCACTGAAAAATAGGTTTAAACAAAGACATGGCTTAAAACATGTGAAAAGGCCTTTGTGTCCAGTAATCTTGGCTAAAATCTTCAACTGAATTATAGTAGCAGGGTACTAACATAAAGATAAGGAATCCATACAATGTGCTGAAGAATACTCTATGCCTTTTTTTTTGCACGTAAAGTTTCAAACTTTCTTCGTCTAAAGAACAGAAAGTTTAAAACAAGCATGAACATTCCAGTTTTTCATTTATTTGTTTTTCAAATCATCAAACATCTATGTGACCATAAAATATTCGCACAATTAATGCCAATATATGTAGAGATTAATGATGTGAAGGAAGTGGAACAAAAACTCTCACAAGCTCAGCCAAGAGCTCTACTCTGTCAGGTGAAACAGAAAGGTTAAAAATGCCACAAAACTTAACAAGAAACTCTACTTACCTCCACCTCCCTCCCTCCCTCCCTCCCCCCTCCCTCCCTCCCTCCTCCCTCCCTCCCCCCCCTCCCGGACATAAATAAAAAATAACAACATTAAATATACCAAGCAATTTAAATATGGATTAAATGGAAGAAAACTTTTTCCTACAATCCACAAAAAGCCAACATGCCTTACATTCCACAGCAATCCATTTGGGCATCACACTAAGCACAAAACTCCCAGTTAAGCTGTATATAAACAAAGAAGACAGAGCTGACCAATTTAACTTTGATTGAGCTTACCAATAACTTTCTGTACATCCCCTTTGATAGATTCTTGGGCATCAGCAAGGTCCTTACCAGCTTCCTTAGCCTGATCTACATCTTTGGAGTGATTGATGACATCATCATTAAAGTTCTGAAAAAACAAAAATGTTTCCTCTTAGCTTGTTCTCGGGCAAATGCTTTCCACGCCCTTATATTGCAAATCACTAGCAAAAAAATTTTGAACAGTACAGATGCCTCTTCCCCGCCTAATGATTCAATTATTTGTAACTTGTAATTTCTCCAGAAATGGACCCAAAAATGTCAAAAATGCACCCAGTCATATGGCAGCATAGTGCTCCTGCCAGTAGTATTGTATAAGAAAGCACCACATTGCATAGATGTGATGATGCAATAGCAAAAGGCCTTAGCTAAATATCAGTCACATGACCAATTAAAAGTGAGATATCTCCCTTTATTTCCCAAATCCTTCCCAAAAAATTTGAGCAAAATGTTATCAGAAAATTTACAGGGAATCTCCCACCCACTGATTCAATTTCTTAGGGCAAACACTGATGTTAAGGTGAAAAGACTATGTTTATAAGTAGCAATCTTTAATACTTGAAAGCTCCTTACCCTCAGTTTGTCAATTTGTTGTTGAACTGCTATGGGTTCTGCTGCGATAGGCTCCTGTAGTAAACGAGCCAGTTCTGCCTCTGCAGATTGCAGCCAAGTTCGTACAGATGTAGTGCTATCATTGTAAACTTGATGTTTGTTGATCAAGTCCTGGAGGTTCTGGTAAGTTTGATCACACCTAACATGTAGGCGATCAAAGGCTTCATTTAGCCTTGCCAGGCGCTCACGGACAACATTGGAGTCGGGAGCTTCGGTAAATGTTCGATTGAACTGTCTTGGCAGAGCACTGTTTCTAAACTCGTGGAGTATCTCCTTGTAGATCTAAATGAAGAAAAAGGCAACTTTCACAAATGCAGAAAAAAATCTTGTTTATGGAGATAAAAACCACATGTTAATAACAGCATACAATATTTGGAAAATATCAATTTTGAAAGAAATGCACTAAAAAATGATAACTGACCTTTCCATGATTCAAGAATTCCTGGCCATCAGATGTAATTGTGTTGAGTTCATCCTTGTGGCTGGAGACTTCAGACATAAGAGACTGGATCTGACTGCTTTGTTTACGTAGGACGTTGATGTCCTTTCCGGCATCATGGTAGAACCCTTCGACGGTATCCTGGGTTCGTCCCAACCAGTGCTCCAAATTGGCAATGTCCTTGTCAAATTTCTTTAGGCGTTCCATGCTAGATGACAGATGCTCTACTCTGGATTCTGACTGGTCAAAGAGACGGTCATAACGCATTCGCAGGTCAGACACACTGCGTTGCAGGCTGTCACGGTCATCACGGGTGAGTCGGTCACTGTGAGCTTGCTGGAACTGGATGATGCTGTCTACACACTGTTTGACTTTTCCCTTGCGGGATGCAATGTCATCTCTCAGTGACTGTATAGGAAGAAATACGATACACGTTATAAAGTTGGCAACAGTTGACTTGTAGGAGCAAATACTTGGTGAAACAGGTCTTTACAAGATACAAGATCAGTGTTCTGAGAATGGATTGATTGAGAGCAGTGGCTTCTCCTCTAAAAAAATTTGCTGCCTTTTAAAATTTACACCCACTCCTCTAAAAACACCATCAAATTTGTTCTTGAAACAGGTTTTCACATTTTTTTACATTTACAATTAATGACTGACCACACTGCTTCCTACATATCCAAAAAACAATAAGCAAAATGTCATTAATGATACATTAACTCCACCCCTGCTGAATGCTCCTTGATTTAATACATGCTACAAACAGGATTGCCACCCCCCCACCCCCTGTTTGGAACCTTTGGAGAACATCATCATGGGTGGTGATAATGGCATACTTCACCATAACAGCAGTTTTGCACCAACTCTTTCCATTCCAGCCATTATAGCATATAGTGGGTACATCATGGTTGGTCTCCAGATGTCAATTTCTCAAACTAACTCATTACAGTACTTTTCACCACACCAAGTTAGCAACCATGTTCGAGCAGAGTCATTTATCTAACTGGGAGATATTTCCAATACTGCCAAGTTAAATAAAAAACTCTTCCCTCATCTTACCTTCATCTTGTTAAGTTGTTCACTAAGTGGTTGTATAATCTCACTCTGTGGTTGAGCTGATCCCATGGCATGCTCTGTCTCAGATATCCAGGACAGCAGGTCTTGTAGGATGTTCACCTGTTCACGATACCTCCTCTCCAGGATGGACTAAGAAGATAGAGAAATATATGTTACAGGTAAACCAATCATATAGAACAGACAAATCAGAGCAGCTTGTGAAGTAGGCCATTGGTGAGGTGCATCAGCATTAAATCAACTTAAATTTATTGTCTACATAAGAAGTTCTAAAATTTGTATTAAATCTTGCAGCTATACATAAAATTTGATTCTTCTCTCATGATTTGAAGCAAACAAAATTCAACATGCCTTTCCTACCAATTCAACATCCCTTTCCTACCATATCAACATCCCTTTCCTACCAATTCAATCTCCATTTCCTACCAATTCAACATCCTTTTCCTACCAATTCAACATCCCTTTCCTACCAATTCAACACCCCTTTCCAACCAATTCAACATCCCTTTCCTACCAATTCAGCATCCATTTCCTACCAATTTAACATCCCTTTCCTACCAATTCAACATCCCTTTCCTACATATTCAACATCCCTTTCCTACCAATTCAACATCCCTTTCCTACCAATTCAGCATCCATTTCCTTCCAATTCAACATCCATTTCCTACATATTCAACATCCATTTCCTACCAATTCAATCTCCCTTTCCTACCAATTCAACATCCCTTTCCTACCAATTCAATCTCCCTTTCCTACCAATTCAACATCCCTTTCCTACCAATTCAACATCCCTTTCCTACCAATTCAACATCCCTTTCCTACCAATTCAACATCCCTTTCCTACCAATTCAACATCCATTTCGTACCAATTCAACATCCCTTTCCTACCAATTCAACATCCCTTTCCTACCAATTCAACATCCCTTTCCTACCAATTCAACATCCCTTTCCTACCAATTCAACATCCCTTTCCTACCAATTCAACATCCCTTTCCTACCAATTCAACATCCATTTCCTACCAATTCAACATCCCTTTCCAACCAATTCAACATCCATTTCCTACCAATTCAGCATGTCTTTCCTACCAATTAAAAACCTTTCTTACCAATTCATCCTTCTCTTTGTGGAGTCTTCCGAGGGATGTCTGGAGGTTTCCCAGTCTCTGTTCTGCCAGGGAGGTTATTTCATCAAAGGTTGTGGTCAGCTCCATGCTCTTGTTGGTCAGTTCCTGCTGCTGTTCTGGTTTCATGTTCTTGTCTTTGTTATTCTTCATGAAGAGCTCCGCCTTACTGACAGCATCCTTGATGGCGTCCTTTTGGTTCATGATCTCTTCCAGGAAAGCCTAGTCAGCAAAGACAGAGACAGCAATGTGTCATATCATTGGTACAGCAATGCAATGAGCCGTATCAGTGGTGCAGCAAGTATTTACCATGGGACAGCAATGTGTGATACCAATGGTATATAAAGTGTTATACCAATGGCATACCAAATTTAATATGAGGAGAGTTTAGATTAGTTAGGCTTTGACATCTTCACTTTATTCTGTATTGGTGAGCCCATTGCCGATTATCGTATTCCACCTTTTGTATTTTAATGAATTTCTTTTCAAATATGGATTAACGTGATCGATGTAAATGATTTTCAGTTTCGTTCAAGTAAAAAGCAGCTGCAATAAAAATGCTCTAAACCATTGCCTGACAGTCCGAAATGTAATTTAACCAGCTAGAAATACAGCAGGGGTGGCGCCTGTGTGTAGAATATTCACAGTGTCACTGTACTAAAGGCCGAAGCCACAAATTCCTTGAACCTGCTCTAACCAACCTGCAATCAACGAATACACGTTCAGACCACACTGTAGCAAACTGCATACAACATGTATGCAGCACTCATCTGCATAGATACATTACATTACTACATGCCAAGCCGATGAATTCCTTCTTGTCGAAGTGCAAACGGCGTCGGGTTTTGCATCCGAAGGGTGCAAGTTTTATTTGTTATTCTTATTGTGTAACTTAGTTTAGGTAACATTCAACATGGAAGTTTACGTGAAGCAGGAACGGTCAAGCTTGAGTAGGACTTTTCTGCGGTTAAAATTTTTAAGTTTTATTTTAGTCACTGGTAAATTGCTGCTACTTTAGGCCGAATCCAGTTCTAACATACTAAGTGATTGCCACAACGCTCTATTGATCGTTTTTGCTACTAGTAAACTTGTCCCATTGTTACTCTAAATTGGATTAAGTTCAAGCTGAAGTCTGTGGTGGAATATTCGGAAGGGCTCAAGAACGAGCACTTGGTCTCTTCTCTGATAATGAGACACGCATGAGTGCACACCTGCTGTGCTCTACCGCAGCACACTGCTGCGGCGAGTTTTGAAAAGACCCCTTACAACGTTCTTGTTTAATCTGTTAAATCTAGAATTCCCACACTTGTTTTTCCAATTGAGGGATGCAGGATTGTGGGAAGGAACAGCAATATGTGATACTGCTAGAGTATTTAGCATTCAATGCATTGGGGAAAACAGAAATGTTCAGTTCAACTGGTATCATGTCCCTTTAATGAAGTAGCAACAGACAACAATGACACTATGAATTGTAAAGAGTTGGAAACATATAGCATCCACAACATTGACTAACATAAAAAGTGAATTCTACATCATATATTCTGGCTAAAGGAGCTTTACAAAGAAATCACTGTGTTGCACATCTTACTCTATATTGGACACTTTGGCCAACAGTACTCCGCTGTGCCAAAATAGTAACAAAGGTTCCATTGTATAGATAATACATCTTTGGTGCATGACATGAGATGGCCAATATGCCAAATTGCAACATGCTGACATATCGTAAAAACTTCCATAAGGTTTAGAAACTCACTCTGTGTTTTTCCAATTGGAAAGTCAAAGTCGGTATGTCCTTGCTGATTGGTTCCAGATTATTAAGTTTCTGGCTTGTAATGCTAGCCCAGTACATCAGGTCACTGACCACCTGGTACACACCACGATACTCACGGTCAAAGTCCGCCTATAATTGAAACATAAAAAGAACGATGCAATCTGTGATACTTAAAAAAATCAACACCTGTAACCACCTGTTGAAAGTCATTATCACATGAAGAAAGAATACTGACAATAGATTAAGACAAAAAGAAAAGACTTCTCTGTTTAAGGAATTTAATATGCTGTTAAGGAGACAACTTCAACGAGGAACCCGAGTTCATTGAATGAATGATCTATTCATAGTTTTAGTTATGTGCAAATCTCTTTTAGCTCATGGAGTTGTTTTCATAGAAGAATTAATTTTGTGATTACTAGGTCAATAGGATAAGAAATAAAAATTTGTCCAACCTTTCTGATACACCCAATATGAATTAACATTCCCTCACAAGTTAATAACCTAGAGAGCCCTGTTTTTTTAATTTTTGTTTATTTAAAAGTAAAAATTTTTGTCATTTCTAAAAAATTTTCCATTCATGAGCTTTGAAACATGCTTGACCATTACAATGAAAAGACCATCCCCAAAACTCAGTCCCCTACCACCAATTCATCCCTTCCATACAACGCTGGATACACATTGATATCATCCATCTCAATGAGGGCGGTCTTCACTTTATGCCTTACAAAGCTGGCATCTCCCATCAAAACACTAGGTAGTTCAAAATATTCCTGAGTAGTCCAAGAACTGCTACTACTACTGTATTGTTTTGGATCTCCAAAGTTTATGACTGATGTGCCTCTGGGAGATTTAACTCTACTTGGAAATATTTCACCATCAGGATTAGAGTCAGATGGGTTGTCTTTAACAAAGGGAATAGTCATTTGCACGTTCCGACCATTGACCGTAGCTACATGTTCGGATCTCACTGTTACAATAGTGCGGGGATTGCCCTCTGTTCCTGGTGTACTAGAATCAGTAGCATCTTCTCCCTGTGGTTTCCCATCAATGCCAAAGTTCAGCTCCATCTTATATGTCTTTGTGGTTCCTGGTGGCTCTGAGTTGAGAGCAGTCTCGGATGATGGATTGATACGAATTTCTGAAACAGTTATGGGTGGCTCTACATCAGGTGCGGCCCCTTTGTAGAAGACTTTCCTTTTGATTGTGGACTTTCTTGTGTAGGATGTCAATTCAGTTTTTACTGGTGGTGGTGGTAATTCTATCTGTTGAAGATAGAAGTTTAAAGAAACATTCATGGAAATCTTTAAAAGCACCAACACAAGATTATACGAAATTCATCCCTACTAAAATTTTTGTACTTTCAAGCGTCTTTTTTCTATTGCATAAAGATGTTCGTCAGTTCTCTAACTCCACAGCCAGAGTTAAAATAATGTCAATACATAAAGCTCTAAATTTCACAAACTTCCCAGATACTACAAAATCCCAGATTTTAAGGCCTTTTTCAGGGAATGTCTGCTTCATTAATTGCATATTAAGATAAGTCTCCCTGGCCCAGAGGACCATGAAATTGCAGATAGGGTGCTAGTGAACTCCTCTTTAGGAAGCTGTCCTGTTACGAAATAAAAAAGCATTGTAGGACTTGTCTGCCATTGTCACAGTTAATAGTCAGTTGATGAACAATGCAGTGGGATGTGGGAAATATTTTGACTTGACTAACCATTAAGGTGCTATATGGAGAGCATCCAGCTAGATTTTCTCATGATTTCATGAAGGTTCAATTAATTACATGGTTTATCTACTGGGATGTAAACAGAGCTCCCTCTGTATGTTGTTGCTAAGGTTTTCAGAAGCTGCATTAACTGTCCTTGCAGAGGATATTATGTCTGCGTATCATTAAATTGTGTAAATGGGCAAGAAAGGACTACTAGTGAAAATTTTAAAACAGGCAATTACATCATGATGACATCTGTAACATAAACAGGATACATTAGTCCTAAATTAAACCTGCACAATTAAAAAAGCAAAGTCATATGACCTGCGAGTTAGAATCCCAGTTACCCCTTCCTACAAAATTCCTGGAATAAGTAAATCCTGAATGGAATATATAGCAGCATATGTATTTAGCAGGGCTAAATTACGGAGGGGCATCCCCCACTCCCATCTCTCCATTTGACCATTGTTGAAAAATACTATTTTTTCTCAGATTTTTGCAAAAACTACCAAATAAGGAATTGTGTATGAATATTACTGAAACTTGGTTAGTCCATAGGAAATGGACTATATCATTTAACGATTCATTTTGCAATTTGTGTGGACTATAAACCCTTTCACCAACCTGACTAGGTCTTCAATGTTCTTACACCAACCATAACAATTTAAAATATTATTACACTTCCTCTGGATGAAAGAGCTGTTTGTGTAAGCAGCATGTCAATAAAGCCGAGCTGCAACAACAGCAGACCTGCTTCATTACTATACACAACATAATAGCAGATCAGTTTAATTAACCCTGCTATTGTAATGTATGAAGCAACAAAGTATCTTTGAGGCAGTGGCAGCCTGGCTGAGACAGCGGCAGCCTTGCTGAGACACCTGCAGCCTATAGTGTGCTCATTTTTATATTTTTTTTCTTTTTCATTTTTTCCCATGCTTCTCATTGCATCACAAATTCATATTTCACCTCACTCTGGCAAATATTCTCATGTTTCATTCATTTCATTTCACTAATTTGATTCTTTGTATAAATCAAACAACAATACACAATTTCTACTTCTTTTTTGCAACCACCACGACAAAACAAAAGAATGACTATCTTTTCATTTTATTACTTTTTTCAATTTTGTTTTAAAATCAATCATGCAATTTAAATACCGGCCAAAAAGGCTGAAGGCAAAATGAAAGTATCATCACAAAATATGATTTTATCATGTCCACAAATCACATAACTCACTAGATGATAGTCGATAGAGGGAAAGAGATTCTCAACACAAAAACCCACAAACCTATCTCATTACTTATATCTTAACGTCACCACCAACCATTGATTTAGACAGTCTGTTTTATGTAACAAATGTTGCATGAAAGAATGTCACACCTTAGTAAAAGTGTAAAAAGCAATATTTGCACAGATGTATATTTTAAAGAATTCACATCAATCCAGTTAACAAAGAAGCAGTCAGTACAAATTGCTTGGCCAACTCTGGGTCACTCTTTCCTTTCTTTGTTCTTTTTTTTGACTTGGAGAGGGTGTCTTGCACAGTCACCTTTCATCTGCAAGTTACATTTGTAGCTTTTAGACCCAACTCATTATTAAATAGGGACATATATTAGTTATGACTGACTATAAGGAGAAATGCCGAGAATCTCTTTCCATATATTATGTATTATTACACACACTATTATATTCAGAACAGGATGATACCATGCAAAACTGACTTTATGTTTCAAAAGAATAAAAGAGTAACATAATAAAATGTCAAAACTAAGCTAAAATGCAGCTAACTTGGCAAAACAGCAAAGGTATTAGATAGTCCTATGCAAAATGGCACAAACTATGTGGAGTGCAGTTTAAACAGCAATGGATACTTACGACCATGGCTGAATGAAGGTGAAATTGAAGTGGGCAAGTTAGTACTGTAGGCTGTAGCTAACGAAAGTAAGTTAGCTTGCTAATGCAGAATGTCAGATAAAAATGCAGTCACAGCACAACAAACAAAGTTCATGTTCACTTTCTTACCAAATTAAAGGTAAAAGATTTATCAAAACGAAGTAAATTTTCTCCACTTATTTTGTCAAAATGTGAAGGTTAGTTTTTTGCAAATTGGATATTGATAATAATAGATCTATTGGTTATTCTCCTACTTGAATCATTCAGGAAAATTTTTTTTTCAAAAACTTGCAACTTTCAACAGACTTGAACTAATATAACATACCTGTACTACTGCTGTCTACTGCCAATGCACGCCTTAGCGTGGGAGCAACTCCAGACGACACTAATGAACACTGTTCAGTGTCCTGATTCCAAGTACACACTAAGTTGTATACTTGCCTAATCTAAGCATTTTACACAAAATTTACTTTTACATGTCACACTTGGATGAGTTCTGTTTTCCGACAAATGGGTTCATTGTCAAAGGTGACGATCAAGGGTCGGGATACCTTTTACTGGCCAGTTAACTCTCAATTGTCTAAACTGTCAATATTTGAGACTGTTTGAAAGACAGTTGCATAGTTTTCCTTTCATCGTTTTTTAGCTTTACTGTTATTTAGGTTGTCTCAACATAATCATCAATTCATACACATAATGTATGGCTATTCTCTCGATCAATCAAGTATGTTTACATAATAATATTCTACCAGAGATTTGCCTCACTGCCTACAAAAAAGTACTTGTAATCTACATTTATCTACAAACTTTTTCTCGCCTGCACCACTGTTTTCAGTAGCAACACGTTTGGAGACATTCACTTGCAGCGTAATTGAGGTGTGCTAACACACTGTGTTAAAAAAAGTGTGAAGAGTTGATGTTACACTTCAAATACTACGCGACGCTTCCCTAGGCTGAAAAGTGTCTGGAGATACACCAACAGACAATTAAAACCTAGTTTCGATGTTAGCATGAAGGAGCCAATCTGGTAATGAAGGTGTCTCATGTGGAGCAATACCGGAACTCTGCGACACAAATAACAACATCAAATATGGCGAATCTGATGAAATGATATCCCTCAATAATATTCTTAAAAATGAAAGAAAATTTCACCAAGTATAGACAATACATTTAATGACTGAAATGTATTCTTTTCTACTTTGATTCCCCCAAGCTCCCCTGCAAACTCACTAGCAATGAAACAACCACAAGTGTCTTTCATATTTGGAAGACTTTCAGAGCCACAATGTTTTAAAAAATTTGCATAAAGTTTTGGATGAGATGTGATAAAATGTTTCCCATATGAAGCTTTTACTGATGTTAATATTCACTTTACAAGAAATACTTTTGCATGTCAGACTACTGGCATATTTACTGAAAATTAAATCTCAAAAGAAAAACAGAAAGATATGGTATTCTCCTAGCCTTCTTACTTGAGCCCCTCCCACAATTGTCTGAAATTAATACTCATCCAGATATAAGCTCAGTTTATTGCTTCAAGGTGAGTAAAGAAAAACTCAATTTATATAATCAAAACACTCTCATTACAGTTCTGCTGTGTAATATAAACTTTGGTTCTCTGCATTGTTTGAATTAGCTGTCAGTCAAAGAGCTGAGCCAATTGAGAATTTCGGTACCCCCGTTTGGGGTGAGAGGTTTGAGAGGTTTGGCCCTTTAATATTGTTATTATTATTTGTTATAGTGGGATCCCTTTGCTACCTGCCAATAGGCCTGGTTTCAAATCCTATAAAGAGTTTGGTTTACTCTCAAAGTGGAACCGGCTTCTTGCTTGGCATGAAGCTTAAAATCAGTCACAGGAATTTAACAATATATTGTACAGTGTATGCATGTTTAGGTGATACTATTGTGTATGTATGTCTCAAAAAATTTTCACTTGAAAAAAAAAAAAACTTGAGGAAATAAAAACATTGTGAACATAATATATATATATATAACTTTTGGAGCATCTCACCAGCACTAGTCTGGTTAATATGAGATACATAGAACATATTATGATCAAATTTAAATTAACTGCTCTGAGCTGTTTTTGATCAGGTAAACACACCTAGGCATCCAATTAATTACTTGTTGGAGGAGTTTCCTATATGGCAAAATGTTTGTAACAGTATATGAAGACAGTTGTCAAAGGGTGAAAAATTTGCACTAAAAACCATCCCATGCTACCATCCATTTTTCTTTTCTTTTTTTGGGGGGGGGGGGGGGGTGGGGGGGACTAGGTTTTAAGACTAAATTACAGCTTTGGAAAATTAATTCCTTCATTATCTTTTAACCTTTCAGAATGAGCCATCAAAATATAAATTTTCTTTACAGAGTACAGCAGCAGAACAAGTTCCCAAGATGATTGACCCATCAAAGTATTTTGAAACAATCATTGCATTTTGAAACATCAAAATTACCATCACATGGGATTTAACAAAAGAGGTGAATGAGTCTGAGAATGCAAAATTGGTGAGAAATAAAAGAAACATGAAGAAATTAAGAAACAAAAAAATTATAACAGGAAAACAAAAACAAAAAATTAGAGCATGCATGGAAATTTTGGACAGTGCTGAAGAACAGATGTGACAGACTAAAATAAATTTTAAATGCAAAACAAGTAATTGGCTTACCTTTTTCAGAGTTTTACAGCCATACTTTGAGGCTAACTAATCCGACAAATTTGCGGTGGAAAGATACTAAAAATGCTTGCATATGGAGAAAGAGAGCTTTAGGGTTTATAAAGAGAGAGTTAGTTTTCACACACCGGGGATATCATAAAAACTTACAAACACATTGGCTAAAATATGCACTATATTAATAATAGACCAGTTATGAGGATTCTATTAAGCTTTGTGCTTTTCGATGGAGCCTGAGTCAAGTCCATTGCACTTGTGGGTGAGATCAAATCCTATCACTCCTTAAGGGCAGGACACACTACACTGATTCAAAATATGAAATCTGATCACAATATTTCTAAATCAGACCAACAGTTTGCAATAAGACTATGTTCTAAGCATGGGTCATGCTAAATCAAGAAGTGAACCTAATTTGCCTCACGATAATGTTTTGATTCCATTATGTAAACAATTATGTTGCTCAACAGTGTGATATTTATTTGAAAACTACAATCCCATTTTTGTGCAGTGTCCTGCAAATGTTGTCTGTTAACTTGATGTCACAGTCTAATTAGTAAAATTTTTGTTTCCACAGTTCCCTGTTGAAAATCATTTATCTACACAGTTTGGCATTATTTTGCTACTTTTGAAGACTAGGGACAGAGAAGTTTTTAACAAAAAACTCCCAAAATCCACTCAAAATAGAGTGAGTTATTTCATGACTATTCAGAGAGGGATAAGTTGCCAATCACCTTGGACTCAGAACTGGTCTACAGTATAAAGCAGCCACAACGGACAGTTATTTTACTTACGCAAACTATCACTTCACAACACAAAAAAAGGATTTTGTTTTCAATCAAAATGTACAATCAAAGTGAGATGGTTTTTGAACTTGGAGGAAATGGCTAAAAATGTGTGTGTTTAATAAAACAATATATTTTAAGATCATGTGCTCATAGAGGAATGAATGCCCATGGCTTCAGATGCAAATCAAAGATTGAATAATTTTTTGCAAGGTCAGAATTTCAAAGAATTTTTCAAGAAATTGCTAACACAGGATGAATCAACATTTGCATAGCTATTATCCTCTATTATTATGAATTACAACATGACAATGTGATGTGACATTAGATCATTACTAGAATATGTCATTGTGATGTATGGAATTTAAGAGTTACAAGATTCAAACTGCAAAGAATTTTAAGCTGTGATGAAAATTGAAAGAGACTGAATATTGTCCGTATAAAGATGATACTCTTTAGAGTAACACATTTTTAAGGAATCCTGTAAGAATCACATTCCAAAGTAGCATTTGATAGTTCATCTTGAAAGACACCAAGACTTGAAAATATTAACAACAGATGCATTCATTGGTTTTGGTTTCAGAAACAAATACCCACAACTTTCCATGCCACCCAAAAAAAAATTATTTCCAAAACTTTGTGTACCTTTGTAAATATCATCCATGTAGATTTTACAACTGACTCCAACACATCTAACCAACTTCACAAATTTGGCCCATCAATCTTTCCCCTTCCATTATTTTTTCCTTTGCAATTTCACCCCAAACTCCCGCACCCACTCTTCACCTCCCCCCCTCCCCAGTTTGCATTTTAACGGAAAAATTGTCACAGTTTTTAATTTTTTGACAACATTTTCTATTTTTCAACCATTCAAAATTTTGTTTCGTAATTTAAAATGCACAGTTCCAACAACAATTTATTCCCTGACCATACCCCTTTCCATAACAAAAGTCACATTGTATCGTACAGCAAATTGTTTTACCTAGCAACCAATCATATGTCTCTTTTACTACACAAAAAGTACACACATCATTAATGTCAAAAGACAGGGTTCCAGCTGAGGAAGTTAAAAGGAAAGCAGACACCTCAAGTTGCTTTCTAAACATCAGCTACATAAATCGTCCATTAACTGCATTTAAAATGCAAGGCTCTTTCATTTTGTCTCTGAATTAAAAGATATTGATTATTAAAGGTGAATCAAGAAGATATTTTGAAGAAGTATATAAAATAAGTTACAAAAGCAACGTCAAATGATTAAAAGGAGCCGTGCCTAAATTTGGGTAACTGGATATAATAATTCCATTGAGGTGACTGCACCTTCCCTTTAAACTAGTCAAGGACTGAACTTTTTCTCAGTCAAGAGCCCACTCTCAAAATCAATCTTGATTTAAATCTTTTCTACCTTCCAATGCTTTTGCTCTGCTGAGTTGCATCTATTTTCTTCTGGGCCCACCATGGGGGTCAACTAGGGGAAGACGAGGGGACATGCCCCACTCCAAAACTTTTTGGAGAAACACCCATTGACTGATTTTTACACAGTGAATGATGTTATAGTTTTGTGGTCAATTGTGTACCAAGAATGCTGGCTTACAGGTTCCACTGTATGCCACAGCAGCCTCAACCATGCTGTATTGCTACACAAATTTCAATAACAGGATTTAACTAATCATTCTGCTATTGTGATGTATAAAGTAACAAAGCATGGCTGTAGCTAAAACAGCTTGGCTGAGGGAGTTGCAGCTTGGTTATATAAAACTGTTGTATAATATTCCTGGCTAGAACCCTGTAGAACTACATAGAAATAAACGTCCACCATAACTCATAAATAACATTATATCCAATTTATCAATCATAATATACATCATAGATAAGTTTTCCGCTACCACCAATACGCAAAGTTGAAAAGTGAATAAAATAATAAGGTGTGTAAATAATTTAAAAAGATTTATACATATATAGACATAAACAGCAATTAATAGACCACAACCAAATATACACAGGTGAGATGTAATCATTTCAATATTTTACCACAGGAATATAAACCAGGGTTGGAAAAGGAATATATTACTTATGGGACAAACAAAAGGGAAAATGTGTTAATTAGCAAAACTACCAAATGTTGTTTCTACCATCTTATTTTATTTTTATTGATATTGTTTAGCAAATCTACTAAATTAATGCTATCTGGCAACACTTTTTTGCATACTATAAAAACAGCATTTATCACACAAACATTACCTACCTTTTTGATATTATCTTTTTCTAGCAGCATGTATGCCACAATGATGGGTTCGAAACCCATAGAACACAACAAATACTTCCACCACAAACTAAACGTAAAAGATGAACATAAATTCTGCCGCTGAAGAAACCAAAACTGACAGACAAACTTACATCCAAGACTTTCCCTGCTCCAAGAAGGTTGTCCATTTGATGAGTAACCTTGGCAACCAATTCTCTGTATCTTGCATTCAGTCTGTCTATATCCTGCTGGACGACTTCAGATCCTCTCTCCATTCTCTGGATCTTGGGTGACCTAGGAGGATGGAAGGGCTCCACTCTTGCCTCATAGTCCACTAACAGCTCATCAAATGTCTACAGTAATTACAAAAATATAAACTTGCTTTATTTTCATTTGGTTTGTCACCCATATCAATATCTTTTCTGAAAGCAATAAATACTGGCTGAAAATAAAAAAGCAGCCTACACTCCTTACACATCACTCAATCTTGTAGCAAATTTCTTTTTCAGTTTAGTCCAATGCCAACTCACCCCATTTCCACTTTCTCTCATTTAAATACTTTTTTTTTTTTTTTTTTATAAATCTCTGAAAAAGATCAAAGAGAAACAAAAACAACATTTTTTCCTGACGGACAACCTACCTGTCTCAGTATTTATAGCCTTCTGTATCATGATGAAACTTTCCTCCTTACTTTTAAAACATCCTCAGATCTGTGCCTAATTACATCATATCACCTCAGACAGTAAACAAAGCACACTACATACCCACTTCATACAATCAGCTTTCACATCTGACTAACTGACAGTACCAGGGGCCCGTTCCACAAAGAGTTACGCACGATCTTAAGTATGATTTACTGTTGGCTTATGTATGGTGAATCAAACTTAACATTGTGCGTAACTCTTTGTGGAACAGCCCCCAGATATACCAAAATACACAAAAAGTTACGTTACATTAGGTTAGCTAGCAGAACAGTCAAGAAAGTGTTAAATTAGCAGTTATTGTTTTTCACACACTCTATGAGAGCTTATACATCAACTGAGGGCATAGATCATGTAACAAAGAAGGATACCTGCTACGTCCAACACCACCTTTGATGTTATGGGGTGTCTTTGTTTAATTCTTAGGAAGAAAGGCACAGTATGTCCTGCAATTGCAAATCTGCTATAACATGCACCAGTTCTATAACTATAAGATGCCATTGCCACAAGACAAACATTACTTAGGTCATATTGCCACATTCCTGGGAGGACTCAACATTTTTGTTCACAAGTATTAACCTTTAATTCTTCTATATTCTTGGATGCTTCAGTCTTACAGGACCCTTAACTCTGATCTAGAACAAAAAACCTTCTAATACACAAGATATCAAATTGGAAGTGTTCCTATCAATAAACGTTCTTAAGACTCCTTCGATTTACCTCTGCTTGACTAATAAACACTTTTCCAACATTGTTTGACTGTTCTATTCTTGGTTCATGTGATGCCACCTCTTGGTTAAATTCTCTTGCGGCTAAAATTTGTTGAGTCAGGGTCAATTTGTCCTGAGCTATGTGGTCAAACTCCAGGAGAGTGACTTCTGCTTCAGAAATCCAGTTGCTCTCTTTGGTCAGGAGACTGTCGAAATCCTGCAGAGTGTCTCCTGACTTGTCTAATTGACGCAACCTAACAGAAAAAAAATGTATAAAGCTTATTGTGTGCATAATTTAAAGTTTAAGAGCAGTCACCCCAACTTAAATTAGTGTAGTAGACTGTCATGTTTCATGATTGGCTTTTCAAAGTCATATGACAATACTTTTCTCCTGTAAAATTTATTAGAGGTAACTGCTAGGTTTACCTTCAATATCCACTACCTAAGTCCAAAAATATTATGAAAGATAGTTTGAAGAGAAATAAGAAGAAAATTGTGCTCCTGCCCTGTAATTAACTTAAAATGTATAGTTTGAAGTACCCTACTCAAAGGCAATAGGCAATTGCCTCAAATGTGTTCAAGGACAATCAGGAACATCTAACAAACCTTCTCTTGATAAACTCGAAAGTACTGCACCTTTGACAATACTTTTGATGTTTAGTTAGGTTGGATATGGTTTCACAACCCAACTTACACCTATCTGGTTAAATCTAGCATTGCCACAGCCTTTTTCTGTTTTCCCAATTGTGGGGAACTTGACTATTATCCCTACTTCAAAATATGCAGAGCATAAGGCACAATGAGAGTAGACTCCATTTTTAAGGTCTTTGGTATCCACCAGCCTGGGAATCAAACTCCCGAACTTCCAAGTGAGGGAAGACATTTTTGACTACAAACAATTGGTAAGGTGTAATTCCACTAAATCTGAGTAAAATAAATAACAAAAATATTGTCAAATGATTAAAAAAAGCCATTGATGACTAAGTAGGTAATTCAAATTTAAGGAACACATTTTCCCTTCAAATGACCCAGAAACTAGTGACATCTTACTATTTTTAGTGTTGAACAACTTACTTTGATAAAAAATAAATATGTAATAAATATGTGATAAATATGTTATCAAACACTCTACTGCCCTCCCTTAAATCACTTCGTGAATATTTGTACCTTTCCCTGATCTGTTCACAGATGGCAGTCCATCTTTCATAGAGGGAGTTAGCCTGGTTTTTCAGTTTCTCCACACTGTACTCTGCTGGACCCTCGCATGCATCTTGTAGGTTGTGTGAATCATAGAGGATGGAGTCAATCACAGGTTGGAATGGTGGCAGTGTTCTTTGTAAGTCCTGGGGGAAAATAAACTTCATTTGTCAAATCTTTGTCAAGCTTTAATTTATTGCTAAAAATTATCATCTTTCCTTACATGGGAAGACATTTACTGTCAGAATTATTGTTTAATACTTTTAGCTAATTACATTACCATAAAAATAACAAAAATGTATTAATTTTTAAACTGCCATGTCAAAATTAAAAGTTGCAGCTGCCCACATCATGCTCTCTTGTTTCACTCATAACAACAACTTGCTTTAACTGGTTTACTTTGTAATGTGTATCTAACACCGGTAACAAACTAACAAGCTAGCAAAAACATGGTTACACACCATAGGTTTATACCAAGCTATTCCAGGATGCAATAATACAATGGTTTTATGGCAAACCCTATGTATGTAGCAATGATAACATATTGAAGGGGTTACATGATAAGGGAACAGATAAAAGTGTCTTACCTGGACCCTATCATCATACACCTGGTGTTTATTGAGGTCAGAGGGCATGGGGTGGTGGTTCAGCAATGCCCTCTCACAGCTTTCAATGAATTCCAATGCTCTGGTGTACTCTGGCACGTATCTTTGGACAATCGATGACCTGTTTAAGAACAGTAGAACATAACCTGAAATGGCTAGTCTACAATACACCCATTCTTTATAAATCTTCACCATGATGGTCAAGCAATTTTGGGGATTAGGTGATCAGATGCAAGGAATTTAAGATATATCATACCTTGTTGGGGATGTATTAGAAATTTCTAGCACATAATGCATATATATTCTTTTTAGGGTGGAAACAACACAGTTGTAACCAACCACAGGAAGTAAAAACTTCATACATAGGCTTTGAAAGCCTTCTGACATCTGCTGTGCATACTTTCACCATTCAACTACTCCTTTTTGAATAGAGGAACCAGTTAAGACAAAAGACATCTTTGTTTTACAAATAGCACAATTGAAGATGGATCTTCTCCATGTTTAAAATTCTCCTGCTCCCCCCCCCCCCCCCCACTACCATCCCCAAAACAGTTGACTTAAACTTTTTACTTTCACAGCAGAAAGTTGTATACCTTGACAAAATGTTCTGATACATTTTTAATCAAAGCAAGATTATTCCTTTCAATATTACCTAACAACAAGATCATCTGACTTTTTCAATGCATCAGTCCAATCTTCTTCCATCTTGGACAGTTTCTTTGAAACTTCCTCTGGGACCACTACTCCTGAATCTTGCAACCTCTGGTACTCCTCCAAGATTGAATCATGCATGTCTCTCTTTTCCTTCACTTTATCGGCATTGTTCTGATCAAATAAACCAAATTTAAGTGCAACACAACAAATCAAAAAATCTCTAGCAAGAAGTACAACATCAATGAATCATTTTACAGGGTAGAGCTCTAAACTTACAATAAATATAAAAATGCTTCAAACAAAGCCTTTAAAGTGGATTTTGTGGAACACAAATCAGGCTTTCCCTAACTTACCATAACTTTTTACCTCACACTGATTTTCCTCAATCTCCATGATATGTGTATCCCTAGTATTCCCTTATTTAAGGGTTCTATGACATAACTTCTGTCACAGTATTTCTTTACAGGAAGTATTTCATACTTCCTCTTTAAATGGCTTCAAATATTACATGTAATTGATCCTTCTGGAAGTCATGGTTATGACCAACTCTTCCAGCTATTGACAAATTAAGATATGAAAATTGAATGTGTCTTCACTTCTCACCTGGTCTTCATCAACAGCTTCTCCTGCCTCTCTTTCACTCTGAGCGAGAGGTTGCATCTCCCTGCTCACAAGTGTATCCGTGTCTTCTTTTATGGTCTCAAGAAATTGGTCCAGATTTTCTAACAGTTTTGGAACACCAGGATATTTGATACTGTAATCTGTGAAAATAGAAAAGCACAAAACCATATCAGACAAGTAATAATATTGCTTGAGCATGACTGAGATCCAACTTTCACCTGCATCCTTTAAAATGTTGCCGACTTACAGAAATCAAAATAATTTTTAAGCAAATTCCACTTTTCTGCTTACATCCCTCTGTCATCTCAACTTTACTTACCCCAGCTATCCTGCAACCCTCCCAATCCTCTGAAAAAAGACTATAGGCCCCACTAAATTAAACCAGAAGTTTAAAGGTTGAGGTATTGAACTCAAACAAACCAAATGAAAAATCAAAACCAACCCCTTCCCTAAAAGTCCAGTTGAACCATTCTTTATTTCCTCCACCTGTTTTGGTAACCTCAGTCTAACTTCATTTTATAACATGAAATAAAAACAAAACTTATGTAATGTCATTTACCTTCTGATGGGGTCTGGCCATCAACCTCATCCTGCCACCTTACATCTTCTTGTTCATCCCTGGGAATGTTCTCTTCCATATCAACATCACTTGGTCCTTGCCTAGCTTGCTCTTCTGATGAAACCACCTCTGGTACGATCTGCTCTTCATTTGTCAATGATGGTATTTGTCCCTTCACAATATCATATCTAAGGGGTTCACTCTCTGCAGCATCTGTTCCACATGACACTTGATTTGGATCAACCAACTGCTCATCGACTGGATATTTTGAAGAACTTTGCTCTGTCAGGACTGGTGTAGAATCATCTAGACTTGTTGACGAGGGTAGATTAGGTTTGGAAGCAAGCAGTTCATCCTCATCAATCTTCAGTAGGGGCATGACATGTTCCCTGGAGGGAAGTTGTGTCAAATCTTCATGTGGACTCTCATCTCTTGCAGACAAAACTGTGCTAAGTTCAGATGGAGGCTTCAACTGTGGCTCTACAGACATTGGTCTGTCTGTTAGATGAAGGTCTGTTTCATCTTCCTCAGGTACTGTTCCAACAGGCAGGTCTTGCTTTTGATCAACCTTCCTGGGTTCTTCCTGCATATCTGTTTTTGATGGTTGTAATGGAACTAAATCTGGTATTGAGTGATCTTGGCTCCTGGCTGTGATCTCAACCTTCCCCTCTATTACAGTTCTGGTTGTATCTTCCTTTGATAAATTTACATCAGCAGTGTCAAGTCCTCGGTTTGCTTTTGTTGACTTTAGGCTTCCCTCTCTTGGGAAGCCCTCTGGATCAAATTCAGCAAATGTCCTATCCAAGGGTACAGCATTTTTAGTTTCCGGTGATGTGGATAGATCCCCATCAAATGGTGTAGAACCACCAGCTAAAGGAACCAGGCTCTCAGATGGCAGTCCAGACTTTTCATCATGAGATGAGTATTGGTCATTTTCGGCTAAATCATCAGCAGTTGCAGGATGAATTGGACTTGTTGGTGAGGTCACTGCAGTGTGGAACTTTGAAGGGTCATCTCCCATTGAACTGGCCACTGGTCTATCTCGAACTTGGACAGAACCTAAAGATGGAGTTTCCTCCACTGGAGATTTTGAGCCATCTATTTCTTCAATGACAACTACATCACTGACATTATCACCTTGCATTATAGACAGTGGAGATTTATCTAATTTGGAATGGACTGGACCTTCTTTCTGTGAGCTAGGTTTGACCTCATCTACATCACCTGTTGAAGACAGTGGTCTTTGTTTCACCACATCCACTCTGGAATCATCCATTTTCTCTTCAGGTACTTGGTGATCTTGACTTTCTGTAGATGAAGTCTCCTCCACATACAGCTCTGGGAGATTATTATTTTCACCTATCTGAGTTCTAGACAATGGCTGGGAAGTGTCTTCCAATTTAGACTGAAATGGATCTCCCCTTTGGCTTTCGGTATGGGACAACAGAGTTTCCTCAACATACAGCTCTGGAAGGTCCCCAACATCATGACTTCTTATCAAGGGCTGAGAAGCTTGTCCAGCCTTAGACTGCAATGGATCTTTTTGTTTCAAAACAGACTTTGTTTCATCCATGTCACTTGTTGAAGATAGAGGTTCATCTTTCACTCCAGGCCCAAAAGTGTCATCAGTTTTGTCCTTTGGCCTTGTGTAATCTTGACCTGCCACTGACGGCAATAAAGTATCCTCTACATAAAGCTCTTGAGTCTCTGTTCCATTTGTCTTTTCTTTAAATGTCACATCCTCCTCATCTATCACTAAAGGCTCTTCTTCACCTACACCAGACGACTCCCCCAGAGGATCCTTTGCCTTCGAGGACTGCTCCCAAGGTATGAGCACATCCTTCTCCTCTGTCAATGATTGTGGTGATGGAAGATGTTCAACTATTTGAAACTCCTTTTGCAAAGGTTGTTGTGGCACTTCCTCATCTCCCCTCGCAAGAGATGGTCCCGCCCCTTCTTCAATGGGAGTTCTTGAGGTGTCCATTTTTGAACTGTCTTGATCTGGCAACAGTGGAAGCACAGTTTTCTTTCCCTGTAAATTTGAATTCACATCTGACGTTCTCTTTGAAGTAATATTGTCTTCACTGGACTCTGAGGGTAGGAATCCTTGTAATGTCAATCTTGGCTGACCTGTAAGAGTATCCTGTTCATTTATCTGACCTGCAGCTAACACCTTGGAGGATGTAATGGACGATTGAACAACTTGTTTTGGTTCTGCTGTCACCACATCTTCACTCACGGTTGTTTCAGATGCACCATCGCTAGGTGGTATAAAAGTCAGGTAAGTGGTCTTTTTGGAGACTGTCTCTGTCTTTTGACCAGCTCCAGTCACACTGATATCTAGACCCAGATCTCCTTCATTGTAGCCACCTGGATCATGCTGCTGTTCTGAGTCTACCTGCATGCTGCTTGTTTTGGAAGAAGTTATCAAAACTCTTGAAATCGAGCTTTTAACAGTTCCCTGAGCTCCAGGAGAAGGTTTCCTGCCTAGTTTCTGCATCAATTCATCATATGTGGGAGGAACGACACCACTTTGTAATTCTGTCTGTGACTGGCTTTGAAGCACAACTTTTGTAGAGCTTACACGACTTTGTCCATCAGGTGACAACAAAGGATCTGCTAATTCTCTTTCCAATTGTCTAAACTGCTCCTCTAGCTCCTTATCCATAGAGAAACCAGAGGATGTTAATTGCACTTGAGAAGATGAAGGCATTGTTTTCTCGTGAGAGGCAGCACCACTTTTAAACACCATTGTCTTTTCTACATATCCTCCACTTGGCACATTACTTCCAAGAGCAGCTTCTGTACCCTGCCTCAAAGTAATAACAGTTTCTTTATCAGAAGGTAAATTAGACCTTCCAGGTCTAGAGGGCATTACATATTCTTTTTCAGGAGACATGGCTGATCTACCTGGTCTTGGAAGGGCCTCTGATCGGTAAAGCTGTTGTTGTATTCCAGGGATTACTTGTGTTGTGGGTCTGTATTCAGCAGATGGAACATCTTTAGCTCCCATGGCAGATGAATGTGGGTCAAACTAGACAAAAACAAAATGAATATATTGATCTTAAAGCTCTATCCACTTAAAAGTATTTTCTTCTCTTAATTTTTTTTTTTTAATTTTGTCAACTTTTCCTATACATTCAAAATTACAATGTCAAAGTGAATACCTGTTTCCTTACAGAATTCTTCAAGGAACACATTTTGTTTTCTTGGAATGACAAAAGCTTAAACCCACCTGATCCAATGTTTGTAGTCTAAATGTCTCTACTCCCAGCTCTAATTTTTGTTGACTAAGGAATGTCTGGAGTTCAGTTTGCTTAACTCTGCATGCAATGATCAATTGGTCATATTGGACAAGGATCCTGCAATAAAAAAGGACATACAAAACAAATTATAGTTTAATGCAAGAAAGCTGCTATCCTTTGTATCACTGACATGTTGAGAACTATTTAATTCATCACAAACTTCATCTTGCCAAGGTTCTTCTACCTTTAAAATGATATTCACCTGCTTAAGGCGGCTCATTGGGTTGGTTCTTGAAATTCAACAATTTTTTTCCAAACCTGTTTAGTATTCTTCACATACCAATGATCAATGGTCAAACTAAGACAATCCCCATATCCTACATACAAATAGCTGTCTTATGAGAGGGTATTTAACAGTTCAATTTGGTTTTCAAAAATTCGTGACGGGACACTTTTTCAAATTATACACAAATCCATTACAAGTCATGACATCACAAAATTCAAAATTTTAACCTTTTCCATAACTAGTGGGTATGAATTTGACTCATCTGCTTACTAAAAGCATTGTTATGTGGTAGTGACCCTTAAACACTCTCATTAAGTTGTCAATATCAACTCAATGAGCCCCTTTAACAACTTTCTAAGAAGCAGATATAAAACTTTTCACCACTAATCACTGAACTTTCCAATAACATGCATAGTCTTTATAAGGGTGTACCAATTCAAAGAAAACTTCCAAAAGCTTACCTATTGGCTATTTCAATTGCCTCTGGGTTGGGAGGAGGGATTACAAAGCAAGCCCCTGGTGCAACCCCTTCACGGCCATCTTGTGATAATATCCTCCAGTTCATTCGATTTGAATTGTCTAAGAGAGTGGCAGTCTGACCTCTAGCAACAGACAGCTGTAGGAAATTGGGGAAGAAACAGAAAGTCAGTCATACAGTAGTTAGTTTGAAAGGGTTTATGCCTAGGCTTACAATCTTCTGATTTATTTTAGTGGTGCCCATGGCCTATGATCCAGTTGTGGGACACCAGCTTGTTTTCCCTACTTAATTGCTTATGTGGAGCAATCACAGACTTATGGACAGAGCATGTAACGTGTACGTCGTATCCGTAGATTGTCGCCACCGACTGGGACAAAAAAAGGCACACCAAGATAGCCGCTGTGAAGCTATAAATCTTCTGATTTGAAGACAGCTCTATTATATTTCAAACATAAGTTAAACTTGAATGGGAAACAATATCTTTTTCCTCCAATAGATGTAGTAATTTTGACCTTACCTTGCCATATTTCAAAAATATTTCAGATTTCTTGCAAAATCTGGGAATTGACTTGAGCAAGTCCAAGCTTTCACACAAAATCATAGCAGACAGCCATCTTCGTGCGCTTTTTTCTCACACATACGCTAACGACAATCTACCGAGCCGTATGCTCTGTCCATGTATAGGAAGTTTGTGGGAGCAATACACAAAACGGAGATAGATTCCATTTTTTAAACCATGACTTGAAGTTAAAGTGACAATGTCATACTAACATACCTGAAAGTTTGAATAATCACACACAACGCTGACAGGTGTAGGTTGCCTAACTGGCCGCCTCCTGTCCCTCAATGGTATAACCTGACGGCTACGGGCTTGGAGGCCTTCAACTACTACCCTGTATTCTTGTAGGCGATCCTGAATCATCTAAAGATGCAAGAAAATATGTAAATTACATTTCTTGGTGCTTTCCTTGACTGAATTTAACTTGCCTACTTTTGAAGAAAGTTAATATATTACTGACATTTATCAGATAACAACACTTTGTTCAACACTGTTCAATACAATGATTACCAAAAAAGTCATGGCTTTTCAGCATTTCCTTAAAGCAGCTCACTGAGTTGGTTCATCAAATTAAGCAATTTTTTCCAAACCTGTTATATTTTCTTTACATACCAATGACAGATGGTCAAACTTCACCCATCCCCATATCCTACATACAAATAACTGTTTCATGAGTGATTACTTAATGGTTCAATTTGGTTTCAAAAATTCATAACCTGACACTTTTCCAAATTATGCACAAAACAGTTACAAATCAGAACGCCACAAAATTCAAACGAAGAACTATTTTCCGTAACTACTGGTTACAAAACTTGATTTGTTATGTTAACTACAAGCATTGTCATGTGCTAGTGACCCTTTAGGGCTCATTAAGTTATCAATATCAACTCAATGAGTCCCTTGAACAGCCTTGCCAAATTGGAATACTTAAAATACAATTTCCTTGGTTTGTCTGACTCATAGAGGGAAGAACTGATGAAGACAGCAATCAAGTATTTTCCTTTCAGCTGAATAAGTGTCTCAATGTTAGCAACAGTTTCATAGTATAAAATGATTGAAACAGTCTTACACATGAGACACCTGACTCATTGAAATAGGTATAAAGTCACCTGACTCATAAGGTGGCACTGATGGAAAGGTATGTTTATATTACAGCTCACTTCATGTCTCTAAAAGTTTTCGGAAGGTTGGCAAGATAGAATGACCAGTTCCGTTTTGTCTTGTACATCAGTCACCTGGCTAAATAGTTTAAGTATTAATTGAGGCAGAAATTTCAAATCAACGTTACAGAGCATTGGTATCTCACAGTTCCTAATGGTAAGCATGACTAAATGACTAAAACAAATTTTCTATGGGACATATGTCACCTGACTCCTACAGAGAGTTTCCTTACGGAGATAGCAGCGCCATGTTTATATTATAGCTATAAAATTAATACCGAAAGCTTCCCAATATCATCAAAAAGAAAAATTGGACATTTGCATATGAGTCACCTGACTCCTTGGAGGCACTGACAGAGACAGCAATTTGATTTCAACAATACAATTCAAAAAAGATCAAATATTACCTTCAGTTGATCAACCAGTCTTCTGGATGACTCAGGAGTCAAATCAGTTCTATTCACCCTCTCGTTTAGGAATGCTAGTTGTCTGTTCAGCCAGTTCTCACTTTCATAACAATCAGAGAAAAACTGAAGGGGAAAAGAGTAAAAATTTACATAATATCAATGTGGTTTCAAAAGGTAGTAGTACTGTAGTAGTAGAACTTTCCAGTCATTACAGCACTTATAATTACAACAGCTTGAAAAGTTAGGTAGTCTGACTCTTTGTGACTAATTTGCATTCCATTAGTCCTAAAAGACTTTGACAAATTTAACTGTAATTGCACAAGATGACAAGCAAATAGTCATTACTATTCAACATCAACTAATTTAGGAACTTACAGCATGTTTCTTACATTTCAGAGTACTTACATCAAAGACTAGATGATAGAGAAAAGAAAAGATGAAAGATTGCTGATAGTTAAAGGCATGCTTAGGCCTAGACGTTAAAAATGCATGGTTATGTTGATGGCTGAAGCAGATGTGTACAGTGAGTGAACCTAAAAATGTTGATCTAACGTCAAGAACTAATTAGTGGCGATAAATTTTAAAAGGAAACATGGGTTAGTAAAGAGACAGAGATACAACAAAAAGGTGCAAAGACACTCACCATCAAGAATAGAGGAACGACAAAAGGTCCACGGCATGAACAGTGCACGGAGTTCACTCAAAAAGAAGGAGCGGGTGGACTAGCTAATACGAAATAATACTCTGTGGGAATGAGGTGGCACAGGTATACAACATGCGCTCAGAGGGTCCTCGGATGCCTTACCATCTACACTGCTGGGCCATTTCGTGCCTACCTTTGTCTATGTTAAGTTTTTTGTGGTATAAGGCTTTAATATACTTAACTGTAGTTTTCTTTAACTTTATCTGTCTTTCATTTATTTGACCAAATATCTTTTTTCACCCTTTTTTATTTCAACTTAATTTTGCATTTACCATTTTTTTCCTGTTTTGCTATCTCTTATTTTGCAAATTTCATGTATTTTTGTACCTGTAACAACCTGCACTGATAAAAGCTGCCAGCCTGAATAGGATTGCTGTAAAACCTCTTTTGCATTTTCCATGCACTGCAATAACACTGGCATAATGGAGAAAGTATACATGCAAACTATTTACTCAAACTCAAATTTCAAAGCTTGTATGGTATGCTTCTTTGGACCCCCACCAACCCCAAACTCCAACCTCTTTCCCCTCTACTCTTCTTTGTCATTCAGTTCTCCATACAATCACCAACAATGCATCTCAACAGAGCAGTACCCCCACAGTCCATGCCTAATCTGTGTGATTTCATCAAAAGTATGTGAAACTTAAATTATCCCCCAAAATTTTCAGGTCCGTAAACTATTTCTTCTTCTGGGAATACTCTTTTTTTCCTTTCAAAGTTTCTATCTTTCAAATTGTGTATCCCAAAGCTGTTGAAAGCTGAAGAAACGGTAGGACCTTGCAAAAATGACAAGTACGCAACAAGTATCACAGTATTTATTCAATCGACTGCATGCATACACACTTAGTATCCAATTAAAATACCAAGTACAACAGATGCTACACGAGTTCAATCATTCATGGTTAAAATATATCGTCACAGTTACAATAATATTACATCTATAGCCAATGTTGGTTTGTTGGAGGTGATTACCACAGTAACCCTCCCCCACCCCCTACCCCCTCCCATAATACCCCTACACCCCTCCCATAATACCCCTACCCTTCCCATGTCAGTGACATCAATGGAAATCTTCAAACCTGACCAACATTTGGACAAAAGTTGAAGACCGAGGAAGAAAGCCTTTCAAGATCTCTGTACAATTCTTTGTGTACAATCTTTAAATTTCCATTTAAAAACTACAAAACCTTTCTACACTCAACTTGAGTATGGGCAAGTTAATTCTTAACCATTTTACCCAAAATGTGTCTCCAATTCTTCCCCTTTAAAACCAGTATCACAAAGTAAACCTCCAACTTCCAATAAAGACTATAGCTGATAGAAAACAAATATACAGAAAGCATTATTTATATACATGAATATGCAAAAGCTGCCATGCAATACTGCTCAAAATCACTAATTGGAGAATTGATCCCCTTTCTGACAGTTCAAGTGAAAATGACATGAACTTTATTTCTGTTTTGTTACTTTCAAACAATTATAACTAAATTACAATTTGAAAGACCAATCACATGGGGAAAAAAATTCATGCAATATAGAATCATCTATACATCAACTATAGATCTACTTTGCCAATTAATAAAAAAACATAACACAATACCGAACCAAAATGATTGCAAAATGTCAAGCCACATGCATAATATATGCATCATATGGACAAACAGCAGCACCAATAAGAACATACTCAGAAAATTTACAGCTACATGATAATACAAAATGAAAACACAGTTCCTTTTTTTTGAATGCATTTTTAGACCAATCACATCCTTTCATCAACCCAAAATAACCAATCAGGAGAGACTTTGGAGAGATGTGCATATACTACAGATGATAACAACATAATTGAGTTTATTTCAGAAAATGTCTTTAGACGCTCTCCTTCTTACAAAAGAGTTCTCTGAAAATGCTGTATGCAAATTAAAATAGTGAGATGTGTAAAGCGGACAAGTGTGCCTTATGAGATATGCAGTGTCTGATGGAAACTTTCTTGTTATGTTGTTGTCTGATGTTTTCATAATTTCATAAACAATTTGGAACTTTCCATAAATAAATGTAAAACAAATTAAGTGAAAGCAATGTTGTACATTCATGATATTGAAAGAAAACATGTATAAAGCAACCAAGAGGGAACGATGATAATATAAGTCAAAAGGCTTCTAAAACTACTAGAAAATAAGGCATAATACTCTACCATTTGACTACACTACGATGTATTTCAAATTATGAGTCATTTCATAAATTCACCAACCTACCCAATTTAAAAATTACATCAGTTCAAACATTATGCAAATTCTATTTTTTATGCTAAATATATTAGAGTACAGAGAATAATTATCATACACCATAGGTCACATCAATGAGCTGACCCACCTAAAAACCTGTACAAATATTGAATAAAGTTCTGATTAAAAAAATTAAAATTTAAGAAATAAATCACATACTCGAAAATTCTATTTTAAACTCAAGGTTTGTATAAATTTAATATTTTCTTTAATATGGTAAAATTTGGTGAAGCAGATGACAAGGTGTAGGTTTGTGAAAAAAAAATTCACTTCAAGTGGTTACAACAAAAATGTGAATGATGGCACAAAGACAAAACAAAAACTTCTTTAAAGCTGCCTTTCTTTTCCTGGGGTCAAAGCAGGGTTTCATTTTCCTAGGACTGTGAAAAACTTGGGCATTCTTTTTTCTTTTTAAGTATTTCTAATGTTTGCTGTTTGTGTGGAATGAAATTTTCTTCTTAATTGTTCTTTTTTTTTTGTGCTTGTTTTATCATCGTGCACCTGTTTAACATTAATTATGTGTGCATGTGTACAGGGTCACACGAATTGTTAAGGCTTGTTGCATATTGATAGAAACCCTTCTGGTGGGGTAAAACAAGTTTTACAGGATTCTTGTTAAGGCTTGTTGCACACTGATAGAAACCCTTTGGTGGGGTAAAATAGGTTTTACAAGATTCATGCAACACAGAGAAAGCCAAAATGACTGTGAGAATAAATAACACACTGACAAACTGTTTGATATAATTTGTAACAATGATGATAAGTACCTGAAGAGAAATTAAAGGAGGGGGAAAGGCTAGGAGGGGAAGGGGGTGGGGTTTGGTGGGAAAAAAAAAATAAATCTGGAAATAGGTGGTTCAGTATAATGATAAGCACAGCAACACACTCAACAAATATAACAAAAAGCATTTGAACAAATTAACTCCATTATCAAAAGTTATTTCAAAGCATCTACATTCTTCACGACAATAACTTATTTTTGGTTGTTTTGTTTGTTATATTTCAAAACATGCTTAGGGTATTAAATTTATTTTTTTCATTTTCTTTTTCATGCACTAATTGTCATAACAATGGAAGGGTACAAGTTTCATAAAAATATTTGGGAGAATTTCAACATTACAAAACACACACAGAAAAAAAAATGTATAAATATAGATATATATATGTAATTCTACCTCTTTAAGAGAAGTTTTGAAGGCAGATATTTTCAATGAAAATGTTATTTGGTAGAGAAATCGCATAAAGGAAAGCAAACTCTTGAAGATATAAAGCATTGTACATGTCTGTATGGAATGTATGACACTTGATTGGCTGAACTGTCTGACACAGGCGGACACTTACCTGGTGATACTCAGCTGCATACTTGATATGTGTTTCCAAGGAAACGAGAAGTTGTTTCAGCCATGTGATCTGGGTTTGCATTGTAGACAGGTAGGCCTGTGAGAAAATGAAAGGTGAGGGTTGATTAAATTGAAACACAACTAAAACCCTAATGAAGACATTTTCTAATCTTTAACTAAGTCATTTTTAGTCTCACTCCTCAACCCCCCCCCCAAGAAAAAATAAATAAATAATAAATACCGTCTTGAGCTCCTTTAATTAAAATCCCAGTTTTCTGTTCAATCCCAAATCCTGGGGACCATGTAAAGGTAAGGTCCAAAAGTAAAATGGAGACACTCTCTCTGCAAGTTCAGAAATGTGAGCTAATCTGCATCTTTTAAATTTCCTGACTCTGGTGCTTCGTCAAAAAGAAGTCACCATTTCAAAAAGTTTCTAAAGCAAAGCAACATACTTGGGGGGAAAATTGTCTGTCTTAAGTTGATGAAAAGATCACTGACTTTGTGATCACATGATTGCTGGTTGATTACTGTTTAACTCAATACAATTTGTCTCTACCAAAAATGTCTTTTCTCCATTGACACTCTCAACACAAGTTATATGCATGGCTGTGGGATGGTATTTTGATATGGGGGGGGGAGGGGGCATAGCATGAGTTGAGTGCTCCTTTTCTTCTTTACCTCTTCTTTTTCTTTTCACATTTTCTTGCAAATATAGGGGGGAAAAGTGGCTCCCCTGACACCCTTGATGTCTCACCTGGTAATACCAAATTCTCAGGGAACCAGATCATCACCTACTGCAAGAAACATTTCATCTTCAAAGCTTCCTGTAACACATATGTGAATTAAATAAAACACTGACAAATGAGAAAAAGAGGGGGCTCACCCTGATGGTGTCAGAGGCAGGATGATGGTCAGCAATCATCTGTTCACCTCTGTTGATGACACTATTGAACTGCCTCTCTCTGATCTCTAGTTCACGAAGGAGAGTCTGAAAATAAGACATAGAAAGAAAGAGTGAAAGAGACTTGATAACCCAAAACAATGCCATCTTCCTTATTAACTAAAGTAAGTTAGATGGAGTTTTACAGCCCAGTTTTGGACCAATTGGTTCAAGTCGAGCCGGCCAAGGCCTTTTTTCCAGTGGTGGCTCACTGGTTTGTTTTCCCCCCTCCATTGCTTATGATGATCACCAACCACAATGGCTGTTTAACTAAAGGAACATATTGTTGCACAGCTGAGGAAGATACTTTTCTGTTCCCATCCATAACTAGCCCCTCCCCCTCTCATCGTCCCCTCCCACTTTACCCTTTTACTGTTCCCTGTGCTCTCTAATTCCCAATAAGCTGATTCATAAAGCTCCAACAAATAACATCAAACCAATCTCATTTCCATCCTCTTTTTCTTTCTCTTGCATTGCCAACATCTTCTCTTAACACTTATTGCTCAGATTAAAAAAGGACACAGGACATTGCAACGAGGTGTTTAAAAATGTAACCTAGTGAGGTAAACAGTCTGAGGACTGAGAGTTTGGTCAGTTAAGTGCTGTCCTTTAGTGGTCAATCACTTGTTGGAACTAATCCTCATAACTGTCATACTTTTTCAGAATTCTTTGAATTGTACATCATACTAGAGCCAAAAATTGTGGAAAATCACTTTTTTCTCATCAAGAATCCCATGCTCATTTGCATACTAAAAACCCACACAGACTTACAGTGTAATGTCTCTGAAGTTCGGCCATGTCCAGATTTTTAGCTGACCAATCACGGTTACTTTCAGTCTCCTCTTTCTCATCAAGCCACATCAGCTCTTTGGTCGACTGCTGGACGAAATCCAGGAGACTCTCTGTGTCACGAACACGCTGAGATGCCAATTCCTGTGTGTCACAAGTATGAAGCTTAACCAGTGAATTTGTTTTTAAACCTTTTATGTTGCTTTATTAATGAAATCTGATGTCCTGTCAAGCCGAAACGAACCCGCATTGAGACTTGAACGTTACATTCTGGGACACTGAGTGTTACATTCTTGGATTAAAGCGAACAAAGTTAACAAAGCCTCCCAGCAAAAGTTAGGCTGCTTAATTGAAATCTACTCCCTAGGTGTTAAGTACTTTTTACTGTAAATTCATTCACCACAAATCATTAACAAAGGATCATATCTCTCTGTAATCTAGCAGAGTATGGGATGTGAAAGAGAACATCCTCTTCCTATTCTTCTGTCACAGCCGGTGTATTGAGACAACACTTGTGAGTACGATGGTGTGTGAAATGATAATTCAGCTCTAGCTTGTGCTTCAGCTTTTCATGATAGGCAAATGTACACAGAGAACAACACTTTCCTGTATCCCAATGTCATAGCACATGAAAGGTATGTCATGTTCACGTTATATTCAGCCTAGAATGAAGTCATCTATGGCATGAAGGGTCGAGAGACTGAGACTGTACTTTTTCTGTGAGGACAAACTTCCTAGGGAAGCAGAACTCCTGTGGGAGTATTTCTTCAGTTTTGTTGAAGGCCTCTTTGCCAGATAGTTGAGATGACTTCAGAAAAAGTAAACATAAGTAAACAAAGATACCTTGTGGAACTTTGTAGAAAAGCAATTAAATGCTAGTTTCCCCATGGGACACCTGAATAAATGCTTCAAAATCTGGTATAATTAAAAATAAATTAAACCAGACTGAATGACTAATGAAAGGGGACAGGGTACCGTGTCTGTGTGTAAAGATTTTATTTTTGAAAATTGCCTCACACTTAGGTTTATGATTACTTTTTAATTTTTTCTCTTCATTAACACATGACTTGCATATGTACACATTTCATAAATTTAGAACCAAAGGAAGTTTAGCCTCGTATAATGTGAATCACTGCACTGTGACACTGTGCCCCACGTCTTCTTATTTCATGAGAGAGTTGAAAGCAAAATAACTTTGGTATGGCTAGAAGAATTTCTACTCAATTTGCTGTTTTGGATCACATGGTACTGTGTAAGGCATCAGGGAGACATAATTTATGAGGCACTTCGATCAGCATGACAGCAGTTTAAAAGAAAATACACAACCACAAATGAAAACTGGATCAGATATGACAACGCCTTTTGATAACAAAAAGCAAACTTGTGGGAAACTTTTATCAAATCTCGTATATTATGCCATATCCTGTCTTTCCACATGAAGAACAGAATGCCAAACATTTAAGATAAGGCTGAAGATATACACTACAGGCCAAAATACAATAATCCAGACTCATACTACTTTCTGTTTTGGGAGAAAAGTCCTTCTTCACACACATTTCAAAAACTGTGAAACATACCAGAAGTTGTTTGTAGGCATCTTCAACGATCTTCACTTGCTCTGAGTACTTCTCCAACTCCTCTCCCTGGAGACTGCTCTGTAATTTATAAATTTATTTAAATCATGTTACCTGATTAATGTAAACTGATTGACACTGAGATCAAAGGTCAAAGGTTGAGTCCATGATTGACAATCGTTATTTCCATTGATGTTAACTAGCCTGTGTAATATATGAATTACCAGACAGCCATGTAAACTGAAAAATGAAAACTCTGGGGAATTCATATTTCAAGGTCTGTAGCCAGAATAATCAATTCGGGGAGGGGAAGGGGAACATCAATTAAGGAGCCTGCTTCAGGTCATCATTTCTCTCCATTCTGAACTTTCCTTTTGTCCTTATCAAGAAGTCTAGATGCAAAGACCTTTAAAAATCTTTGACACTTTTCAAGTGGCTAAGATACAAAATGGAAAAAGATTTGTCAGTTTCACAGAATTAATCTTGAAGGATGAATGGTGGTGAGGTTTACTGGGGTAATATTTTTTTTATTCCTCTTTGGAAGATCTTTTCATTGGCTACACATCTGCATAGTTACATGCATACCTCATAAAACACCCACACACACAACAAGAATCCCTCTAACAGGCATTCTGGTTATGAATATTCATGAAATCATTAATACTTTGAGCTAAATGCAGTATCAAACAGGTCATTACTCAATATTCAGTTCCATTTTCTAGCTGAGTCATTCTTGGTTCATATTAAGTTTCAGGCACTAATGGAAAATAATGTCAGTTTGTAGACAATTTATGAACATAATGGATTAAACAGACTGTCTCCTGTCTGAGATATATATATCAAATATGTTACCTTAAGAAGCCACCACAGAAATACAAAGGATACCACAAAGATGAAAACAAGGATATCCAATGTTCTGGTTTCTTTAATATAACACATCCAAATGTTCAAGTCATATTTTCAAGGAAGATGGAAGTATTCGTTTTAATCAAATCAAAGGACATACCTTAATTTGTTTACATTTGTCAATGTTAACCTGAAATTCACGAATGGCTTTCAGGTCTGCTTTGCTTTGAGCCAAAGCTGTCTGCACGCTCTCAAGATCCCTGCCATAGACAGATGTCCGGATCTGTGTCTGTTTTGTTGGAATTGAGAGAATCAAAAGAATTAGTTAACTTGTACAATACATCTTGTTACTTTTCATTGTTAAACTAAATTGCTTATTATTTTACTTAACAATAATACAAAAGATGTGCTTACCCGGCAGTCTACTCTACAAAATACAAAAGATGGGATAAGCATTAATGAAAACACATTTTACCAAATATTAGTCTTATTTACAGCTACTACAAAGATTTGCCTTACACTCCCAATTTCACTTCCCACTTTGCTGTCTCATGTGTATTTCACTTTTCACCTGAATGGTTAACCACAATCATATGACCACAAAATACATGCAACATACCATAAGCAGCAAGCCATGGGAAACAGGATAGGGGGATGGGGGAGATACCCATCCCCTCCCCAATACTTGAGAATTCACCCACTGACTTTCACTTTCCCAAAATAATTTTTCTATGTAAATCTTTAAGGGTAAAGCCCCCCTTTCCCACAATATTGAGAACAATCCCTGTTCTTGCTAAGTACTCCCTCACATAAATTGTTACTATTTTTGCCAGATAAAAATATTTTCAATGTGAACCAACTTTTCCTCCCAACTTACTGTTCTACTCTGAATCCAGGTCTGGCACTCATGCAAAAAGCCATAAATCTTGGGATCTACCACCCGCCTCTCAGTGCGTAGCTCCACACGTCTCTCTACACGAACTTGATCACCTTGTACTGATAAGATAGGGGGATGGGGGAGATACCCATCCCCTCCCCAATACTTGAGAATTCACCCACTGACTTTCACTTTCCACAAAATAATTTTTCTATGTAAATCTTTAAGGGTAAAGCCCCCCTTTCCCACAATATTGAGAACAATCCCTGTTCTTGCTTAGTACTCCCTCACATAAATTGTTACTATTTTTGCCAGATAAGAATATTTTCAATGTGAACCAACTTTTCCTCTCAACTTACTGTTCTACTCTGAATCCAGGTCTGGCACTCATGCAAAAAGCCATAAATCTTGGGATCTACCACCCGCCTCTCCGTGCGTAGCTCCACACGTCTCTCTACACGAACTTGATCACCTTGTACTGTAGTCTTGGTGGTAACACGTTGGGTGCGGCCAGCAATCTGGTAGTTACGAACTGTCATCAGGCGCTCGTTCAAATGAGCGATTCTTTTAATAAAACAAGGCATCAAAATGTAAGAGAGTCTTTTCAACTACCTCACCTGAAAGACCACTGGCCCTTGACCTTTTACCTGAGCTTTCACAAGCCAAAACATAATTAAATGGTGAATTTTTATGTTCATATTTTGGGCTCCTTGTATCTTCTCCAGGCTATTTTAATTTTCATTGCGAGCTGCAAATGGACTATAGACATCTGTGAAAAATTTAGAGTGTTACACCTGCACAAAAAGGAAACAATACTATCATCTGAAAGTATATACCATTCCGTGGTTTGAACATTTCTGACTTTCACCAAGTACCATGCATATATGTAACTGTACAAACATGGAACAGAAATGATATTCTTTTCAACTTCACTTGTTCACAAGTTTTAAATTTCTTCTATTAGCTGTTCCTAGGATTTGTCTAGAAGAGACACTACAAAAGAATACTCACTTTCTGGCAAATTCATCAGCATCCCTGTGTCTAATCTTTTTCAATTGTTGGGTTTCATTCTCCAAGAGCCTGATGTTGTTTTCACAAGTCTAAAATTATGAAGGAAGAGGTTTAAGGTCATATCTTTTAAATCTTGCACAAAACTGGAACTAGTTTGAACACTGAGAGAAACCTGTTCACAACATCACTGTCTTATCGCTGACTTTTGTATGATTTGACCAATCCATCTTAAATATTTTCCACCTAAACCCCTTCAGCTTCGCCCCTGCCCCCCCTCCCCATCCTCCAACTTTCTTCCCAACCTGACATATTAAGAAGAATTTCATTCAACTTGTTGCAACATGCAATATACAACTTCAACCATACAAGCTACTATTGGGATAGATAGCTTGAAAGACCATGCAACGCATTCTAAATACTTTCATTCCGCCTAACTAAACATTCTTGTCTTGTCCTTCCTCCTTCATCCAAATTATTTTCACATTACTTCCACTAAATATCATCAACTATGATAAAATATTCAATCTTGTCCCCTGAGTTAATCGAATAATTATATTTCTTCTCAATGACTTCATAAGATCCTGCAGCTTCTATACTCTTGCTAGCCACCTCTGATTCAAGGACTATGCATTTGTACAATCCAAGCATCCCCTTGGGGATTTTTCTGCACCTTTTTTCTTATTGTATCTTTATTCTTGAAGGATATTTTCAATTAGTTTCACTTCAAAGATTCCTGTTACATATTTTATAGAGGGCAGCAAATTAAACAAATACTTACACGAGAGGCAGCTTCAAGTTCATCTATTAGGAGCCTAACATCAGCTGCGGTCATTTTGTCTGCTTTGCCATCAGCTTCTTGTATTCTCTTCTCAATAGAGTCCAAGTCACTGGATACCTGGGGTATCTGCTTGGCTACTTTCTCTGCTAGGGAGCTGGTTTGTTCTTTCCTGAAGAAAGGAAAGAAAGAAAATCAAGTGTTAATCTGATAATTACAGACACACTTAGCCTTAAAACTCTTGAGTAATGAAGTTCGGTATCTCCTTAAACTTTCTCCCAGTCTTGTTTCAAGTCTAAGAGTGTACTACATTAGTAAATGCATTCCCTCATCTCAACCCATCATGGCCTGAAGTTTGTCACTTTTACCACCATCTACTTGCAAACAGTATTTCAGCAACACCAGCTCACCTCTGCAGCTCTACCTTAAGAACATTCGCTCTTTGTTTCTGGGCCAGTTCCAACCTATCCCAAGCAGCATCAATGTCGTTCAGGTGCAGACCCAGAGGGGGACGAAATGGGCTGCCCTGTACTGACATTCTCTGTGGAAGAAGAGAGAAAGATCTTCAACATTGTAGAGACAGTAAACATAAATGCTGGTAATCCTCAAAATTCAAATATTTCAGTTTATATAGTATGCAACTTCTGAACTCAAACCTCCACCCTAAAAAGCCCCCCCCCCCTTAAAAAAAAAAGAGAAAAAAATATCCCACTTGGCCATCAGCAAAAATTGGTGGAAGTTTGGAAGGTTTGGCGACCAGTGTCTGAGCAGTGAAGTGTTCCTATTTTTGTTTACAATTTTGGTTGACAGCTGAGTGGTCCAAGAACATGACATTATACAAGAAGTAGCTTTCGACTACTCTCTTTGTAAGCTTTTATTTCCATCTGCATTGCCATCACAACTCTCCTTCCCTCCTCACTCACTACCCAATACATGTAATGTTTAAATGCTGCCCTCTACCGAGGCATCCAAGCACCGTACTTAGGTCATAGGTTCAATGTTCCTGGCAAGTATTAAATAACTAAGAACATAAAAAAGGGGCACCATCCGTGGCTACTTTATTAAATGATTTCTGACTACACAATTCATAATTTCAGGGATTACCTTACTATGGTTCATGAATGGTCAACTCTGGCTTTTAAAAAAATGGAACTGGTACCATTAGTTATAATGACCCTTTGCATGCCTGGGTTTCACTTTTTCTTGTTTTACAATGTTTTCTTAAAATCCCCCAAACTCCCTCGTTTGGGAGACTGTGAGGGACAATACCTACCTCCTATGACCCTATGTATACCATCTGAACTGATACTTATTGTCTGGTAAACTAGTAACACCGTGGTAACCCTACAAACAAAGGGCACAATACACCCGATGTCTTCCTACTGTATTTGCCAAAATGGAGTAGGAAGATATAGGTTGTATGGCGCCCTCTGCTGGTAGGGTTATCACTGTGTTATATTAAGTTTTTTAGGTGGTAAGTATACCTAGGTATATATGGTATGCATTGGGTGATAAGGAGTAAAGTTAAGACTGATATAGACTTGTGCATTTCCACTGACATGGCACTGCCATGGGGACTGAAACATTGATGACAATGGCAAGAGAGAAAGATCTCCCTGTCAGGCATATTAAGAAATGTGAAGATGAACTCCAATAATTGTAATTTTTTATCCATCACTGACTGTAACAAACGTTTCCTTGTTATTTCTTCTCCAGGTTCTTACCTCTAATTCCCGAAATTTAGTTGCAAGACGATGTTTGTCAGTGAGCCTTTGGGGGACATCTTCGCTCTCAAACCGACGAAAATCTGCTTGCAATTTCTGCAGGAAGACATTTGCAAAATTGCTTTTTAGTTGAAATCATTGCCTCAACAGCAAAAAACAAGTATCAGCCATAACATTTAGAACCCAACACAGGACATTGCACCTGTTTGCAACAGGTGCAAAAGGTCATCCATATTTTACTTTTGGATTGGAAGGGGCACTAAAAGTAACCTTTGTGTAAAGATTTGTACTAATAGAATGCAAGGTTTGTTGCACTCTACAGCAAACAGAAGAGGTATTTTTTATTCTCATTCTTTCAATCAGATGCCAGGAGAGATATCACTTGTGAATTATTTCTTGTAATTTTTCCTTTCATTCACTCATTGTTTTGCACTAAGCATCATATATGTACATGTAGTTTGTACTCTCCCATCTCAGTTTCAGTTTCCTGTTTTTTGTTTTACTTCAAAGAGGTATAGAGAAAATTAAAACATCAAGAGTGCAAAAACAAATGGAAGTGATTTAACAAAATGAATCAAAATACAGAAAAAGAAAGGATTAAATAATAAAAAAGTAAGAAAAAATAAATAAACAAAACAAAAATAAAAATACTAACAATGACTGATATTGCTTTAACAAGTACACAAAACAGACAAAATTCCTCTGTGCTAAAGCAAGAGATTTTAAGTGATAAATTTAACCTACAACTTTATCCATAAATATCTTACAAAACTTTGAGAGCAAATTAAAGAAGATTCTTCTATTTCCATTTTTAAAATGTTCCTTCAGTTAAGCAATTGTTGACTGTCAGTAGAACTAAAATCACTAAATTCAGTGACTGTTCCAAAGAGTAAACAATCTGAAACAAAAACTGGAAGCAGGACTAAAAGTAACCTTCGGGTAAAGATTTCCTACTATAGAATACAAAATTGTTTGCACGTGACATCAATCTCAAGACATATTTTGCTTCTCTTTCTTTCAACCAGCTGCCAGTAAAGAAATCACTTGTGAATTATTTTGCACATTATTTTGTTTACTGTTACGTTCATTTATTTGTTTGTTATTCCGCACTAAGCATCATTAAAGTACATGCATTTTTTACTGACTCTAGCACCTCAGTGGCAGCACCAAAGAGTAAACAAACTGAAACTAAACTGGGACTGAAACAAATTTAAACTGAGAAATTAAAACCTACTTTCACTTCTTCCATGGTGCTTGGCATGTTCCTGTCATCCATCAAAGCAGTGGCATGACGTATCCAGTCCATAAACTGACGAGCGCTATTCTTATAATCTTCAAACCCTGCGTTGAATGCAGCAGCTTGCTGTTGTTGCCTCTGTTGTTGCTGTTGTAACTGAGCCTGTACACGAGAAAAAGAAAACAAGTGTTCAATAACAAAACAATGGGACAATAAATTTGCAGGACCCTGTATGATACCACTCTGCCCCACCTCCGCAACCCCTAACCCCTGCATTTTAAACAGTTTCAGTACATCTCTTCAAATACAAATTTTGCATAAACATCAACAGCACCAAACCAGCTTTACCTAATGAATATTTACTTCACTCTTTAAATTTTACTACTAACTAGTTTGTACACTCATTGAATTAACACCAAAACCCCAAAGTATGAAAGCGGGTGAGATCCATTGTACCATTCAATCATTATGCAATGTTTAAAGAGCACAGATGGGAAAAATTAGGGGCAAAGTCCACACTTTTCAATTATATAAGATACCTGCTCAGCCTCATCACTTTCAACGAAAGGAGAAAGTTTCAAAATAGAAGACAAGCACAGGTGTGAATACAAACAAAGCCGAGAGAATGATCAAGTCATCCTTCACCTTCCCTTAAAGTGGAGTAACATCTTCATCACTTATATTGATTTGAAATGAACTTTCAGCTTTTGCCTAAGACATGTTTTCTCAGCCAGTGGAACTGAGAATGTTTTGCCATGCTTCCATGTGTATGAAAATGTCATTTTAAAGTTCCCTGACCGGCCTTTCAAGGTCACCTCAAACTTTACCTTTGAAAGGAAGGGCAAACCCCTGGAGAATATTACATTTACCTAAAATGAACAGTGTTAAAACATTCTAATAATCTGCGATTGTCACTTACATCTATGTTTGGTGAGAGAAAATGTAGGAAACATATTTTCTGGATAGAATTTCACTCCCATGGGACCGATTGAAGAGATCACTAAACTGTGATGGGCATCGGGGAATTAAAGACAATATCCTGTTGAAGAGTTTCTCACATCCACAGAGTGAGCCTCCAGCAGGGTTATTTAAACATTTTTAATTCTTTTGATCTTGAAAATCACATGTGGGAAGTGAAAACATTACATTCAACTTGCCACTGTCACAAACTTGTCATCTCAATGTATTGAAAACTATTAAAGATTTAGGTGTGTGGGTGATCTGAAATAAAAAATTTCAAGTCCGTAATATAAAGGAAAAGTTACACTGGAAGAAGTGGTTAACAAAAAGAGTTCATGTGCAACAAATTTTTGTTGCTCCTATGAATGTGTCTTACTACTGTTTTTCTTTCTAAAGTCTGCATCGCCACAACTCAAAACTAATGAGTTGTGAAAACCCTTTGCGATCTCTGCTCCAGATGTTTGCTAATTTGTGACATTAAGCACATCCTTGCATACAATTTAACTCAACCCCCACAGCAAAATTTTAAAACATATCCTATTAACCTATTGGTTGACCATATACTACTGACTGTTGTATAGAGCACTTTTAGTTAATTACATTGGGTTTTATAGCTCAGTTTCCAACCAAGTCCAGTTACTGTGAAGTCCAGCTATTGTGATGTATATATATGCAACAAAGCATGGCTGTAACAGCAGCAGCTTGGCTGAGGGTGGTGCAGCTTGCAATGGCAGTTTTGATATAGTGCATTGCCATGCTGTGTTACACAATAATACTAGGTCAAATAAAGTCATTTTAATTTGTGTGTGTATGTATTTTAGTACTAACTCTTTAACTGTTTCCCAACTCACATATGACTTGCTTAAAGGTAAAGAGCAGTCCCCCCACACTTATTTTGAAGAAAAAGTTAAATAACACAATTTTTGTCTTATTTCTCTTCAAAGTATCTTTCATTACATTTTATGACTTTACCATTGCATATTCAAGGTGAATCAAGCAGTTATTTCCAGTTAATTTCACATCTGAAGAGAAAAAACATTGTCACATGACTCCCGACAACCAATCATGAAACTGAACAGTCTACTACACTTCTTCAATTTGGGATGACTGCTCCTGTCCTTTAAATCATGTGACACCAACTTATCCAGGAATCTTGTGTTCTCTAACAGAATATTCTTTACAAAACTTAAAGGTAATGTGAAGATTCTCAAACATCTAGAATTAAGTGATTTTTGTACAATTTGACCATTTCATAATCAAGTCAGAAGAGGGACATGGTCAGTGCATTCCCTACAATTCTGCCAAAGCGAGCACACGAGCAAACTTACCCCATTGACAAATGAAACTGGTTGTGAGGGAACTCTGGGGAACACATCGTGAAGGGATGAAACATACATCATGATGGACTTCTCCTCTGGTTGTGCCACATCTACATCTGTTAGCATAAAACCAAAAGCAAACAGTAACAGTAAAGTATAGGCTTTAAACATGGGCCCGGACGTCCGAGATGACCAGCTACCAATATACCAAATATTGCACAAAAGGTTTCCCAGTGGACAAGCCAAAATTTCCAGTGCACCAAATGTATATTCCATGCATTTTAGAGTGAACATGAAGCTAATCAGCTTGTTCTTCCCTGATTTGCAATAAAGGCCAGTTGTAATCATGTTATATTTTGTTTTCTCAATTTAGTGAATGACTTTATTCAGCATTTTTGAAAAATCTGGCACATCTAAGTACTTAATCAGCAGAACCATCATTTCCATGAACAATCAATTTTCTGATAAATGGTTGCATCCATCAAATTTGCCAATTCAATTATGATTGATGACCACTACCAACCTTCAGCATCAAGCAGGCGGGTAACTCCAAGGTGTCTTTCAGCAACTGAAAAGGCACGTTCCAGATTGGCCCGGTGATCGGAAGGCTTCAGGGACTGGAAGTCTACTAATTCGGGTCTAGTG